>CP136062.1:162116101-162537152 GCA_032622095.1 Siphonodentalium dalli
AGCTCAAATTGGAGAGGGCATACCGGTAATGTCATGCATTACAGTCAATGGAGCGATAAGGAATACGGAAGCTCAAATGTTTAAGTAATTCTAGAGGTCAACCTGGAGAGGATTTATTTAGTCATGCAAAGAGCAAAATAAAAGATGGCTGCCAGCACCCATGTTTTTAATCAAAAATCATTCAAATTTTCAAGATAGCTCCCACGACGGAGACAAACCCATGGCAATAGCTCAAACTTGAATTTGTTGAGTTGAGCTGAACAATCAACATATCCTTCCTCAGATGAATGTATTTATCATGCACCAAGTTGAATGATGATATTCACTATTTCAAATATACTTTCGTGAAGCGGAATGTTCGCTCAATGAGTCAGATATCAAATTAATAAATTATAGCACACTCTCACTTGGCACATTTAACGGAAATTCTGGCTATTTCTGAATTTATCATTAATTATAGATACTTTCTGACCAGATATTTTGTTAGAGACATGATTATCTGCATACTGTTGAAATCAGAGAGTGTGCGCTGTATCAATAGAAAAATATATGGTCAAGTAACCTTATCAGAGAATGTGTGCTGTATCAATAGAACAAATATATGGTCAAGTAACCTTATCAGAGAATGTGTGCTGTATCAATAGAACAAATATATGGTCAAGTAACCTTATCAGAGAATGTGTGTTGTATCAATAGAACAAATATATGGTCAAGTAACCTTATCAGAGAATGTGTGCTGTATCAATAGAACAAATATATGGTCAAGTAACCTTATCAGAGAATGTGTGCTGTATCAATAGAACGAATATATGGTCAAGTAACCTTACAATTTTCAACATTAGAGTGTGGTTGGCTGCACATGTGAGATTTAGTTCGTGTGTATTTGTTTGTGTTTTAAGTTTTAATTTCCTTTTAATTTTTATTCAATAGCAGGCCCGGAACTACTTCGAAGGAAAACATTACAGCTAGAAATCAATTTATAACATGATTCTACCCTTATTCCATTCAATAAACCCATTCTATAAATTGTGATATGCAACATTCATTTCATAACAGGAAATAGTGCCAGGTGTACATAAATGTATTGTTGTTGTGCAAACGTCACCTTTAAATTCCGGTTTGTCGTCTGTTTATGATCGAATGTTTACATTCGTACGCTACATCTCAAAATACTATGGGTTCCAAAATCTGTTTCAACAAACTCTAATGAATGTAGAGTTTGAATAGTTATTTAATTACATTTACGCCTTTAAATATGTCAAAAAGTCTTTAATTATTGGGGAGTATTTCTTTATGTGGGCAAAAACGCATATTTACATGAAACGTCATTGCGGGCCTTATATAAGCCGATGTTAGTTTCACGTCCTATTTGTTGATTTAATTATGTTTTTTTGAGGTTTTGGATTATTTAATAAATATAATTACAACTCGTCCCCATTTTATAGCAGTATGTACAAAATTTGTCAGGTAAATTAGGTCTGGACCAAGCCTTTGGCGAGGTCCAGACCTAATTTACTGGACTCGTTTTGTAAATTCCGCTATTAACTGGGGACTCGTAGATCCTCTATATATGTAAATAATATATGAAAATGAGTATGTTTCTAACTGTGCAGCAAAAATGTCAATGCTGCAGCCTACATGTACATGTGGCTATAAATATTTACAGATTCCCTACACAGCATTGCCAGAAATCGGACAGTTTTCATTAATTAAAAGGTGTGTGGCTACATAATATATAATAAGAATATGAAATTGTGTTTTTGAGGCATTAAAGGGGTACTGTACACTGAATACAGCCATTTATGGGACCATCTCCTTTTATACTCAGCAGAATGTATGCAACAAATGATTGAATTTGAGCCACAGATGAGTGCAAAATACACTCATGCATGTGCTCTATGAACGATGCAAACAACATGATAATTATAATGAAAATGAGTTTATGACTCCAGTCATTTAGGGTACAGTGCCCCTTTAATCTCCAACAATGATCATTAGTGATCTGAAAAATGTCAGTTGAATCAGAGGTTGACTCTGAGAAACAGTGCTTTCAAACTGGCAATGGACATGAAAGGGACATATCCCCTCCCCTTATGAAGCCTAATTATTATACTTGGAAGCTCAGTTTCTGTTTTTTGGGAGCATATATCCCCTCCCCTTATGAAGCCTAATTGTTATACTTGGAAGCTCAGTTTCTGTTTTTCGGCAGCATATATCCTTGCCCCTTATGAAGCCTAATAGTTATACTTGGAAGCTCAGTTTCTGTTTTTTGGGAGCATATATCCCCTCCCCTTATGAAGCCTAATAGTTATACTTGGAAGCTCAGTTTCTGTTTTTTGGGAGCATATATCCCCTCCCCTATGAAGCCTAATTGCTATACTTGGAAGCTCAGTTTCTGTTTTTCGGCAGCATATATCCCCTCCCCTTATGAAGCCTAATTGCTATACTTGGAAGCTCAGTTTCTGTTTTTCGGCAGCATATATCCCCT
The DNA here is from genome assembly GCA_032622095.1 of Siphonodentalium dalli. NCBI lineage: Eukaryota > Metazoa > Mollusca > Scaphopoda > Gadilida > Siphonodentaliidae > Siphonodentalium > Siphonodentalium dalli. The sequence goes on from CP136062.1 coordinate 162,118,590, forward strand.
CCCCTTATGAAGCCTAATTGTTATACTTGGAAGCTCAGTTTCTGTTTTTCGGGAGCATATATCCCCTCCCCTTATGAAGCCTAATAGTTATACTTGGAAGCTCAGTTTCTGTTTTTTGGGAGCATATATCCCCTCCCCTTATGAAGCCTAATAGTTATACTTGGAAGCTCTGTTTCTGTTTTTTGGGAGCATATATCCCCTCCCCTTATGAAGCCTAATAGTTATACTTGGAAGCTCAGTTTCTGTTTTTCGGCAGCATATATCCCCTCCCCTTATGAAGCCTAATTGCTATACTTGGAAGCTCAGTTTCTGTTTTTCGGCAGCATATATCCCCTCCCCTTATGAAGCATAATTGTTATACTTGGAAGCTCAGTTTCTGTTTTTCGGGAGCATATATCACCGCCCCTTATGAAGCCTAATTGTTATACTTGGAAGCTCAGTTTATGTTTTTCGGGAGCATATATCCCCTCCCCTTATGAAGCCTAATAGTTATACTTGGAAGCTCAGTTTCTGTTTTTCGGCAGCATATATCCCTGCCCCTTATGAAGCCTAATAGTTATACTTGGAAGCTCAGTTTCTGTTGTTTGGGAGCATATATCCCCTCCCCTATGAAGCCTAATTGATATACTTGGAAGCTCAGTTTCTGTTTTTCGGCAGCATATATCCCTGCCCCTTATGAAGCCTAATAGTTATACTTGGAAGCTCAGTTTCTGTTTTTTGGGAGCATATATCCTTGCCCCTTATGAAGCCTAATAGTTATACTTGGAAGCTCAGTTTCTGTTTTTTGGGAGCATATATCCCCTCCCCTTATGAAGCCTAATTGTTATACTTGGAAGCTCAGTTTCTGTTTTTTGGGAGCATATATCACCGCCCCTTATGAAGCCTAATAGTTATACTTGGAAGCTCAGTTTCTGTTTTTTAGGAGCATATATCCCCTCCCCTTATGAAGCCTAATAGTTATACTTGGAAGCTCAGTTTCTGTTTTTTGGGAGCATATATCACCGCCCCTAATGAAGCCTAATTGATATACTTGGAAGCTCAGTTTCTGTTTTTTGGGAGCATATATCCCTGCCCCTTATGAAGCCTAATTGTTATACTTGGAAGCTCAGTTTCTGTTTTTCGGCAGCATATATCCCCTCCCCTTATGAAGCCTAATTGTTATACTTGGAAGCTCAGTTTCTGTTTTTCGGCAGCATATATCACCGCCCCTTATGAAGCCTAATAGTTATACTTGGAAGCTCAGTTTCTGTTTTTCGGCAGCATACATCACCGCCCCTTATGAAGCCTAATTGTTATACTTGGAAGCTCAGTTTCTCTTTTTCGGGAGCACATATGTGTATGGCGAGGTGATAATCGCAGCACAGGGTGACGATACATGTTAATAAGTATTTCTATCTTTTCATTCTCTTTTTATTTTGTGAAACAGCCACAGCCTCTCGAAAAAAAACAATGCTTTAGACAGACAGGTGGCCTTGCATCAACAGAATGTATGCAACAAATGAATGAATTTGCGCCACAGATGAGTGAAAAATACACTCATGTGCTCTATGAACGATGCAAACAACATGGTAATTATAATGAAAATGAGTTTATGACTCCAGTCATTTAGGGTACAGTGCCCCTTTAATTTCCAACAATGATCATTAGTGATCTGAAAAATGTCAGTTGAATCAGCAGTTGACTCTGAGAAACAGTACTTTCAAATTGTCAATGGATACAAAAGGGACATATCCCCTCCCTTATGAAGCCTAATTGTTGACTTGGAAGCTCAGTTTCTGTTTCTCGGGAGTATATATGTGTATGGTCAGGTGATAATTGCAGCACATGGTGAACGCGTTAATAAGTATTTCTATCTGTTCATTCTCTTTTTATTTTGTGAAACAGCAACAGCCTCTCGAAAAAAAAAACCAATGCTTTAGACAGACAGGTGGTCTTGCATGCCAGAGAATGGCTGAGACGGCCTGAGAGGCGTCTTTTCATATGGTAGGTGTCAGAAAGGAATCAAGGTACTCACCAGTACATGGATCTGCGTGGGCTGAAAATAAAGATGTATTGATGAAACTTCATTGATTCGATCGTACTGGACTGTTGGGTCCACGGTAACCATCTAATTAATAATAAAATAATAATAAAAATAATATGGTCAATAACACTGAAGTACATGTACGGTAGTGCATTCATTGTATAGATATACTATGTACATAACATTTAAAGGCCCATTTAATTTTCGAGTCACCGATTATTTTTGTTAGTCCCTTCATATACGGTTTTAATAACAATCTATGACATAATATATGATTAAAATACAATAATTCATCACCATTTGGAACATCTGTGTCTCAGAAGGTGCCTGTAGAGTAATAGAAAATAGCTGAAATCATAGAAACATTTCCCACATCTCGCACCCAGAATGCAACAGAATTCAAACTAAGATATAGAGTTATTCCCCTTCCATTGAAAATAATACACTTTGCACTACAATCCAGATGAAACTTAAGCACAAAAAACACGTCGGTACCTCAACAAAAACAACATGTTCATAGTTCATTTCACCAGCTAATACAATGTTTTGGAGCTTTCTCTTTCAAAAGGTATAAAATATGGCATATATTTTATATAATGTGATCTGGGGGTTCGAAAATTAAGTGGGCCTTTAAAGATAAAAGTCATTTAAATTGGCTTATGGTCAGTCCTACCACCTTTTTTTGGCAGATGATCAAATACAATACTTGTAGCTAAAACCAAGTTGAGCAAGGGGTTGCATCGCTGGTGCTGGAATGCCCCTATGGCAGTATTCACGCTGGGCCGAAAAAAACTTTTGGTCAATGCTCATTTTACTTATTTAACTCCAGTGCTGCGATGAGGGTTCAAATCCACATGTTTCCATCATGGGCTTTGGAACTCAAAATCGTTATCTGCTGGAGTAGCCAGTTACTCGCCGATGACCGGTGATTTGCCGCACATGGTCAACGAGTTTATCAGCCATTGAAATCACTGTTAGATTACACGTAAGTGTGTGGATTTCCTCCACCACTAGTTGAACTTATTATATGAATATTTCCAAAGGGATAACTACTCATCAAAGTGTACTTAGTAAAAAAAAAAAGGGTTACTGTTTCACCGTTTGTTTATGATTGTATAAAGGTATAACAAATAGTGTCACCTTTTTATCTGAACTTACGTGCTTGGCATGTGTTCCCATAGAATCCTACAGCACATGCACAGTCAAATTGGCCCGCAGCTGCACCTGGCACACAGGTACCACCATTCAAGCATGGGTTAGTGGTGCAAGCACTCTCTGTAATGATATACATTGCTCATCAGGTATGGCACATTTTAATTTAACTATAAAGCCTATTAAATCACTGGGGGGTTGTGCAGTTGAGGTGCTGCATGCATGCTTGTCTGATAGTGTGACCACCATGCACTAGGCACTGGGGGTAGTCATATATTTAGTATCGGTAGGTGCCCAGATACATAATGGGTGTTTGGGTTAGCTAGCTCAGGGACAATTAGAGCAGGGTAATGGGTTTGCACAGGGACCTGTTGAGGGAATTCATATTTGCAGAAGTCACGTCTCCCTGTTTGATTATCAGGGAGAAATGAACTGTTATCAGGGAGAAGCCATAAAGGTTGAAGTTCAGTTTACTATCTAACATCACCTTTCTGTGATCCACTAAGTATTATACAATACAAGAGCCCATTTACAATATCATTAGTACCATTATAATGAGTAATTATACAATTATAATCAGTAATTATACAGAACAAATATACTGTTTTGAAACATGCATACTAGTACCAAGCCTTGAATGAGGTCCCCAGAGGTTGAATTTAGTGATCCTACCCCGCATAGCGGGCTAGCATCACCAAATTCACCCTCTGGGAACCTCATTCCGCTGAGGTGTAAGCAGAATGAGGTCCCCAGAGGGTGAATTTGGTGATGTTAGCCCGCTATGCGGGGTAGCATCACTAAATTCACCCTCTGGGGACCTCATTCTGCAAATGACAGACATGGTATTTCAAGGCTTGAATATGCATACTAGTACTGGTTCTGTGATCCACTAAGTATTATAAGGTCATTATACAATGTTGTGTACAGTACATGTATGAGTTTTTCTTGTACGAGTCGGTCGAGTCCAGGTTGTGGTGAAAAGTCATATTGGACGAGACACGCAGTGTCGAGTCCAATATGACTTTTCAGCACAACCTGGACGAGTACAAGAAAAACTCATACTGTACACAACATTGTATAATGACATTTTTATTATCCATCTGTATGTTTACCCAAATTTTGGGAATAAAACTGTTGTGGATATTTTTAGTATTTGTCGGCACTTAATTATCTGTAAAAGCCTGTATTTATCATCAGAAAGCATGATTTGGAACAGTAAACACGGAAATGAAAAAAAAACTCAATGCGGAAGTGAAACGTCTGCTAAATCCACCAGTGTTGCGCGCGCATCACAATTTCACCGATTCATTTCGCAATAGTTAATTTGTGACATCACAGAGTCCCGTTAAAAAGATCATATTGCACACCTGGGAGTCTAATATGACATTCGGGAGTCCAATATGACTTTTTCCTAGATTTATCAAGTTTTTTAAATATGCATACTAGTACTGGTACAGTAATGCCCTAACTAATCGATTCCTTAACATCAGCATATTTAAAGTATATTTACAGATTATAATGGTGTTCTTACTCACTATAATGGTTTTATAAATGGGTTATTGTGTTGCATCATACTTAATATTTGATCATAGAATGGTAGTTTTGAGGTGAAAATTGAACATCAGCCATTAACTGCTACTTCTCACTGTAACAGTCCATGCTTTTCTCCTCAAAAACTAAACAGGGAAAGTGACTTCTCCCAATTTGAAACCTCTAGGCTGGTTCCTGAGCAAGAGTAACCCAGCATAATTACAGCAATATATGCCCTAAATAATCGACTCCTTAACCACAGCAAAATTATGGGTAACTTTTCATGATTTAGTCGGAAATATCATCTGGGCTTGTTGCCATTTATCAGAAAGCTCTCACTGAGAGCTTTCCGATGAATGGCAACAAGCCATATTTCCGACTAAATCCTGAAAAATTACCCATAATTCTGATGTGGTTAAGGAGTCGATTATTTAGGGCATTGTTGTATATATGGGAGAAAAATAGGGAGAAGTGCTGAGAAGTGGTACATTTTAGGGAGAATAATGTATGTCTCCAAAGTTGCCCTTTGGTTGGTCCCTGGGGATCAAAGCATAAATATCAAATACCATTTGGATCTCAGGCTGTCGGAATGACAAACACTCGTCAGAATTAATTGTCACTGAAAATCATGCGATAAGCCTATTAAATAACAATAACAAACACAGAAAATGATATTTATATATATGGGTAGGGACGTTGCTATAGACTTTGTGTTTATTGAAGGCTGCCCACCTTAGAATTTTCATGCATCTCCTTGCCTTGATATGTCAAAAATTCCCACTTTGTAACTTCATTTGTTCCGTCATTTTCCAACTAATATAAAAAACTTCCCAAATGATTGAAAAATATTCGAATCTTAGTCTAAACACAACATATTTTTAATCTAATTGCAAATTAGAAAATTAAACTTTCAGAATAATTTCAGCCTAAGTTCTGTTGATTCGGGCATAATATTTCCAAACGTTGAACATTTTAACAAAATTAAGTTGGGTACCTCCAGTCACCACATCCCTGAGCTTTTACATTGTTTAAAAATATCGCTAGATATATAACCCCACGATACACTAAATGATGAGATACATTGATCGTTCTTTGTTTAATATGATGACCATTCCATGAAAATTAGTACATATATGTGGTATATTTACATTGCTGCAAATATTATGAGCCTGTTTTGAAAATATCCTTTCATGTGCAGGTTTGTAGGACTATAGTCAACCACTTTACAGTAATGCCCTAAATAATCGACTCCTTAACCACAGAAGAATTATGGCTAACTTTTCAGGATTTAGTCAGAATATGGCTTGTTGCCATTCATTGGAAAGCTCTCAGTGAGAGCTTTCCGATGAATGGCAACAAGGCATATTTCCGAATAAATCCTGAAAAGTTACTCATAATTCTGCTGTGGTTAAGGAGTTGATTATTTAGGGTATTACTGTATTATGTTGGTATGGTAGAGATAAAATCATAAAAACTAACAACATATGCATGAATTAACTGTTCGGTACAATTTCATTGTAGAAGATAATTAACAAATATAACAATTAAAAGACAAATCTATCATCGTCATGTTTGAAAATTTCAACTGTGATTTAGACTCTCCCCACAACTACTAAATCTGTTTGGTTGCCAAGTGTTCTATCAGATGAATATTGGGAAAGGTATCATTGATTTCTGCCCCATCTCTGAAAAATAGTGCCCAATTGTTGAGCAATAGTATAAAGAGAAAGTGGCGCATGAAGTCAAAAACAGTTTTCAGTTAACAGCTAACATAATATACACTTTCTGGACTGTCGTGATCGAGCTTGGTTCTGCTTCCGATTCCCGAAATTCAATGACTCAGAATAGTGCGTGGTTTTATTGTTGTAACTTTATTCTGTTTCGTGCTTTTAAACTATTGGCATCATGAATTATATTCTGTTGAAGTGTTGATTGTGTCATTCAAGACGACCTGAATCCCAATTATTTAATGCCCCTTTCAGAAAATATGGGCTCAATCTCAGTCTTCTGTATGGTCTTTAATAACTTAATAAGATTTTGTAAGGTGTTTCAGTGACTTCATTGCAGGGTAGAGTCCAACTCTGCCCCTTTTTTACTGACCGACCCCGTTTAATCATATTTGAATCCCAACTATCTGTGTCTGGACCATTCACACAGGGACGTGGCTAGAGGGTCTCCATTGGGGGGGGGGGGGGGGGGGGGGGGTGTCCATATTGGGAAATTCCAACACAAATTTTGCATAATTCCATTTGCATTCCCCCCACTTACATGTACACCTTAGTGCTCAGGCCTAATATCCTATATATTCTATATTCCCCGTATGAGAACATTAAGATATTTTAACCTGAAAAATTGCATAAATCCTAACATCTAGTGGTCTAACTCCAGACAAATGCACACGGCTACAGGCAAGAGACCAGGACACACTGGGCTGACCATGGTTGTTCGGCCCAGTGTGAGAAAATTTTGAAAACTGTACAAGAAAATCGCAAATCCTAGCATCTAGACTGGCCTCAACTGAAGCTTTCCTATAGTGTTGGAAATTTCAAACCTCATACTCCCCATCCGGTTGGAAAATTCTCCAACTGATGACCGTTTCAGTCCACAAGTTTGACCAAATGTAGTATAATATTTTATTCCACACCCATTGACGTGAGTCACATGTATTCAACGGAATCCCAGCCATTGAATACATATTTGTGTATACCTCTAGTGGAATACAAGCCGGAACTATTCTTGTTGACGTTGTCGCCAAGAAAGATGACGTACATTACATCGATCATTCGCTTCCGGTGATCCCCCCATAATTACTGGTTATTTGTCAGAATTAAATCACAATAAATGTAGCTATAGTAACAATGAAGGTGACATTCATGGATTGAACTTATCTGACTGAACAGTGTAGAATAAATACAGAACACAACTTGCATCATAATCTCGAATCTTTTATCGAACTCGTTGCGGACAGCGCAAAGTTATATATCCTTGCGCCATCTGCAACTCATTCGATAAAAGATTCTCGATTAAGATGCGCTTTGTGTTCTGTCTATTTATTATATAACTTGCCCATGAATTATAAGGTTTTAGCAGTGAGATATAAGTGATATCCCACTAGTGAATGATATCAGCTTGAAATTTCTGTTGTATTGACATTCATTGGGGGCCATAGGCAAGTAACTAAAGTATATAATAAACAGAATATCCACACTTTTTCAGTGGATATTTGAATTTCCACTCGTGGCTAAAGCCACTCGTGGAAATTCAATGTTTTGTCATCACTCATGAGATATAACCCATATCCACTGAAAAAGTGTGGATATCCTCTATGTTTTGTTAAAATAATTAGCAGTTTTGGATTGGCCACGGGGGAGGGACAATGACACACCGGGGCGACAATGGTTCGACCCGGTGTGTGAAAATTTTGAAATCTGAACAAAAAATTGCAAAATCCAAGCATCTAGACTAGCCTCAAGCCTTCCTAGAGTTAGAAATTTCAAACCTGGACACCCCCACTTAGGTTGGGAAATTTCCAACTGATGACAATTCCAATGACAATGTTGACCAAATGTATGACAATATTGTTTTCTTAAATTAACTAGCAGTTTTGACTGGCCACGGGGGAGGGACCAGGACACAAGCTTTCCAAGTGTTGGAAATTTCCAACCTGTCACCCCCCTAAGGTTGGAAATTTTCTAACTGATGACCATTTTAGTCAAAAATTGTGACAAAAAATAGGAAAATATACAAATATTGGTCCAAAAACAATTAATTCCCATAATAAATTGTTTGAAAATCAAACTACAAGAACATTTTCAACCTATTGTTAGTGTGAAATTTCCAACTAATGTTTTGGCAGGTATGAAATTTCCAACTGTTGAAAATTTTGACCAAAGTTGTGGGGGGGGGGCTGAGACACCCCTCCCCCCCTGTTGCCACGTCTCTGCTTCACACCAAATTAATCAGTCAGATTGTTCCAGAAAAGATGCCTCAATGAATTTCTTATCAGTGATTTCATTACACAGACAAGTTCTAATTCCCCTACTGACCCCTAGCCCTGACTAAGTTCTTGAGAGTCGACCACCAAAATAACAAATCTGGTCTAGTAATTTCTGAGCATATTTTTTAGGAGTTGAAGTGAATTCATTGGTACCAAGTACCTCTAGATATGTCTAATGTTGGTATGCAGCAAAATATCAGAGCATTTGTACCCTGTTGTTATATTGGGTACAGTTGTTAAATTTCAGAATTACAAATCTAGACAAGGGTCGCACATCAAAGATGGATCTGGTTGATTTTTATTGCCCATGCGAATGAATCTGTTCGACCGAGAATCACTAAAAATGGACGAACTTAAGAACCATAACTCAAAACTAAGGACCGAAACTCATGTAAAAAAAAATTGGACATAACCTGATTTTTAAACTCAATCAAGATTTTGTTGTGAAAGATCCATATACCCAATATGAATGGAATCAGTTGACAATTGTTCAAGTTTTCGCATTAACAGTCGTAAAATTGCTAAAAATAGACAAAATTAGGGCCATAACTCAGGTAAAATACATCGGACAAACCTGGTTTTTGAACTAGATCGTGATATTGTTGTGAAAGGTCCATGTCCACATATCAAACATGAATGTAATCGATTGACATTTGTTGAAGGTGTGAATATATATGCATGTAAATAATTAGAGTACACTACATATAGTAATCAATTGATAACTGAAGCGGCATTTCAAAAAATGTTGTTGTTGTTGAAATCTGATGATATGGGGACCATAAAATTGGATTGAGTACCTTTAAATACAATGTTTCAAATTAAATGAATGTAAAGAAATAAATACATACCAACATTGCATGTTGTCCCTTGATATTCCGTGGTACAGGTACACGTGAACTGATTGACCTCATCTACACATGTTCCGCCATTCAGGCAAGGACTGGATGCACATTCATTGATATCTGAAATAATGATGCACTATATATATACACAGATCAACAAAAGGGTGATAAAATCCTTTCAGTGCCAGGGGCCGATCTCATCGGCCCTAATTTACGGTCTGTAAAATCGGCCCTAAAAAAAATAAAAAATAAAATTAGTTTTTTTTTAGATTTTTATTAGATTTGTTTGGGTTGAATTTATTTTGGGTATGCTTAAGCATGCTATAGCAAATTTAAAAACAAACTGGATAAAACCTTAGGGGCATGTTATAACTCAAAACTATCACCAAGTATTCATAGTAATAATTTTGATGCCCATGAAAAACGTAAGATTCCCTGGCACTAAACCTACAAAATAAGTCTGTTAAAGAATATAAGAAAAAATTATTAAAATTGTAAAAAATTGTAAAAAATAATTACAAATTACAAATGATGAAAAATTGTTAGGCCAATGCATTCTCTTATATATGCGAGGTGACCTATGGTCGACTCGCATATATAAGAGAATGCATTGGCACAGGGTATATGGGTTGATACAAAAATCGGACCTGGCACTGAAAGGGTTAATAGGGGTATGTTAATAGGGGTATGTTGATACGGCATGAGCACGGAAGGATAGAACAAGAGGCACAGCCTTGAGTTCTATCCTTTCGTGATGGCACAAGTGCTACGGCAGTCATCGTCAAACATATTAACATACGTGTCATTCTGTGTTTATCACACATTAACGAGAGGCCGATGATGATCGGCAGATGTTTAACCCATCCCTTGTTGATAGTTAATTGCTATGATCAGAACCATAATCTAGAGTTTATGTTAAATTATAGAGTATGCTGTACTAAAGTAGTATAGACAAATGTACATAATAACACAAATTATTTGAATTTATGGGTCAAAAGAGAAGGGTTAATATAACATCAAAACTATAGAGCCTGTCACCACTTCCATAGTGTAAGCAGTTCTATTTTTGTTGTTGCAATTTGCCATGTCAGATATCAAAATAATGTAGTTATATAATAATGGAAAAGGTTAAATGACATGGAATGGGTAAAAGAGGTTAGTATTTTACAAATTGATCAAACTGATCAGTACCAAAAACGATAGGGGGTGAGGTCACGGTGCTTTATCAAATACCTGGAAATTAAAAATTAGAATGATTTTTAAAGGTACTCGATCTGATAAAACTCCTCTCAATTACTATTTCAATGGCTTCGGGGGTCAAAAATATTTGATTCGAGTCGAGAAAGTCACCCATCAAAGCTCAGATTTGTTAGATATCGATTTTAGAAATCTATTATTTTTCATTATCGGGAATACTTTCTGGCCCAGATCTCAGTCAAAATTGCGTTATTATTACCACTTGATTTTAGAGTTATCCATCCTTGTCTGTTTGAATAGTGTTTGTGTGTACAAATCTCGAGAAGGAAACAAAATTGACGGCAACTATTAGTACTCATCTCGAGAACATAAGAATTTTCAAAAATCAATATCTAATAACTCTGAGCTTTGTTTGATGGGTTCCTCGACTCGAATCAAATATTTTTTACCACCAAAGCCAAAGAAATAGTAATATAGGACCCTCTGATCGGATTGTTGTTGTTGGAATCTGTTGAGATGGGGACCCTCTGGTCGGATTGAGTACCTTTAAACAAAGAGTTCAATCTAAAAAAAAAAATGAAAAGAAATTTATTTTCATTTTTTATAAAAAGGGCCATAACTCAGTAACAAAAATTCAGATCAAACCCATATTTGAACTTGATCTGTATTTTGAGCTGCGAAACTCAAATACAAAACTTGGTACCAATGGGATAGATATCTATGCATAAAATGTCTACAGACAGACGTACATTTACTATCAATGGGTTGTTAATCCGGATGTTGACAAATAATTTTTTCTCAACAGCATCAATTAGCCCTACCAACATCATTGCAATTCAGCAGCCCCACAAACATAATAGCAAATTAGCAATTTAAGACAACTTGACAAGAGGTAGTTGTTATATGATTGAACCAGATACCTAGGAGCACAATGCATATATTGAAAATACTCTCTGGGGCCAATAATGTCTGCTAGCCTTAACCTACCATAGTTGATAAATGAACATCATAATACATGGGAGAGTTTAACATGAATCAGGGAGCTAACTGTGTTCCAGAGTCGGGGAGCGAGTTTCAATTGATATATGGTTGGTTCATATTGCTATTAAAGTATTTTTAATTTAAATTTTCTGTTAATTTTGCTAAATGTTTATTATAAATTGCCAAATTCTGCATAAAAAGGGTTAAAATTGTAAGGGCATATTTCAGTTGTACGAGTAAATACAGCTAGTAAATAGTAAAATTGAACAAAAAATCTAAATTATTTGGCTTTATTTTGACGATTGATACTAATTTTCAGGATGCTTCATATTGAAAAAAAAACACCAATGCCCGATATAATCCATATTTGGTTTCAGTAAGGTCTATATTTGGACAAAATACTATAAGAAACACTGTGTTTTACACATATACATATATATAGGAATCAGGGAGCTAAATGTGTTCCAGAGTCGGGGAGCGAGCTAGTACACCGTGGAATGCTAAAGGTGAAGCTAACTGAAGAATGACCTTCACCTGATACATGCGACACGTTATTAAAGAATGACATCGCGTTTATTAGATTTGTACATCATATCTAAATAATTTAAACTGGTGAATTAATGGGGGAATGGATTTTTGTGAGCGGGAAATCTATTTAACTAGCTTCTGTAGTTCTGGGTTTTTCCAGATCAAATTTGGCTGTGGGATACCCCTGTCGTACACTTGGGGATTTATTATAAAAAGTAAAAACATGACCTATGATTTTTCTTGCATTTTCATGATAAACTGGTGTCAATCTAGCTGGGTAAACGTTAACATCACTGTTATGGCCTGCAGGCTTCAATTCAGTGAATTTGGCTAAAACGTTAACACTGTCGCCTATGGGAAACCATTTAGTTCAGTGATTCCAACAGGTGGTTTCTAATAAACAAATATTGATAGCCTCCTGGGAGCCATTGCTCTTATAACATGTGGATTTTAGAAATTTTACATTCAAAGTCTCGCAAAAATGGGCGGAGCAAACCCATATTCGAACTTGACCTGTATTTTGGTCTGATAAACTCACCTATGAAATTTGCTTTTGATCTAATAACCGAAACTAAAGTTATCATCCGGAAACCATTTCCGGATGCACGGACGGACACCGGCTATTTTAATAGTCCCCCAAATATTTTTTTTCGGGGGACAAAAAGGGACATAACTGTAAAAAAAACTTGGATCAAACCCATATTCGAACTCGATCTGTATTTTGGGCTGAAAAACCCATATACAAAATTTGGTTCCAATAAAAAATGTTTTGAGTTATCACATTATGCATAAAGTGTCTACGGACGGACAGACGGATGGATGGTACAACAGACAGATGGATGGCAGATGGACTTATGGCACGATGAGTGGTCAATCTGGACATCAACACTATGTGTACCATACTATGGTATGGATACACATAAAAACAAACTTACAAGCATGCAGGGCTTGTTTTGTCATGTGTGATGATGCTATTATATAATAGTTCCGGTTTCATGGGTGACGTGAACATCATTTAAGCCGTGTGACGTCAACGGAATGCAAAACCACAGAATGTCAGAACAAAATTATGATTTATGCATGTGTATTTATTTGTTCAATTCAGTTAACCCTTTCAGTGTCAGGTCCAATTTTTGTATCAACCCATATACCCTGTGCCAATGCATTCTCTTATATATGCGAGTCGACCATAGGTCGCCTCGCATATATAAGAGAATGCATTGGCCTAACAATTTTTCATCATTTGTTATTATTTTTTTACAATTTTTAACAATTTTTATAATTTTTTCTTATATTCTTTAACAGACTTATTTTGTAGGTTTAGTGCCAGGAAATCTTACGTTTTTCATGCATGGGCATCAAAATTATTACTATGAATACTTGGTGATAGTTTTGAGTTATGACATGCCCCTAAGGTGTTATCCAGTTTGTTTTTAAATTCGCTATAGCATGCTTAAGCATACCCAAACAAAATTTAACCCAAAAATAATTCAACCCAAAAAAATCTTATTTTTTTTTATTTTTTTAGGGACGATTTTACAGACCGTAAATTAGGGCCGATAAGATCGGCCCCTGGCACTGAAAGGGTTAAGGATGACATCAATGAAAATCTTATGTTTTGTGAGATAGCATGCATTGAAAAGCTGAATGAGAGTACTAAGTATCCTTCGAAAGTCCAGCAAAAAAGTGAACAAAATTTCAATTCAGGCATTTTGCTGTTACAAAATATGAGATTATAACATAAGAACACACATGATATGTGTTTTAGTCTTATTCAAAAAATCTCACTTGAAAACCTGGCCTATATAATATAATATAAATTAAATGGGAGTGGCTGGACTAGCACAGTAATCACATATACAATATTTTGTACCCAATGAAGGTTTTTTTCCTTCATGGCACTTTTTTGTACATTCAACTTCTAATTGTTATCTTTGATACATATTTAATTCTATCAATCAATGCAGTCTGTTTGTCATTTAACCCTATCATGAAGGGAGCTGTGCTGGTGCAACATTAAAGACCCTGTGCTAATGCATTGGCCTAACAATTTTTTAACATTATTTATCAATTTTTCTTACATTCTTTAACAATTTTTATCATTATTTATATTTTTTTCTTGCATTCTTTAACAATTTTTATCATTTTTTATAATTTTTATATTTTTTCTTATATTCTTTAACATTATAATTTTTTTCCATTTGTTCTTACATTCTTTAACAATTTTTATTATTTTGTCTTACATTCTTTAACAATTTTTTATTATTTTTTACAATTATTTTTTACATTCTTTAACAATTTTTTTTCATTTTTTCTTACATTCTTTAACAATCATAAAAAACAATATAAAATTTGTTAGCCCAATGCATTCTCTTATATATGCGAGGTGACCTATGGTCGACTCACATGTATAAGAGAATATATTGGCACAGGGTTTTCGCAACAATTCAGGAAGTTCTCTCATCATGAAACGGTTTAATATACGACTAGATACAGCATGTTGGCTTTTTTTAAAAGTTCAATTGATTTATTATTTGTCCATTCTGTCATACATTTCTAAATAGTCCCATAGAAAATATCTGGCTTATTATTGCCATTTTTAAGAATAGGGTGCCCATATTTTGACTTCATTTATAAGAAACGTGTGTTCCTTCTTTTGCAGAAAGACGGCTCCTCTCATGGAAAACAGTTATGATGCTACATATGTCACCAGAGGTTAATGATTCAAGTGAGAGTCAAAAAAGGTTCTTGGTAACTAAAGTGAACTTATTACAAAGTGTTACAAATCTCTCATAACAACACCCGCAAGATGTTCATATTTCCATATTTCCAATACATGGCATGCATTTCTCATTGTGTGTTCTATATATCCCTGTGAAGTTTCAGTCCGTATATTGTTTATTTTACCTGACTCACCAGGACTCACCTAAAAATTATAACTTTTTGGCAAACGTGCATCTGGCCCTTTAGCCATTGAAGTAATCACGACAGGCACACTACTACCAATAAAGCATTGTTTGTATATACCTGTATATATAGTATCCCATGTATATCAAATGATACAAAACATGTTGTTTTTCAATGTTGAAGGGAAATTTAGATCAAATGCGACATTCATATATATAGTAAAGAAGTGCACCACATAGAGTATCCCCACCAGGGTGGCTTTCTGCGGAGGTCTGTTAATTTTATGATGTGGCTTAATTTGAAAGATGTCTTAATCTGGCCAGCAATAACTACATGTAAATACAACATTCATTTGGCATTACTTTAAAAGGATTTATTATGGCAAACATCCAAACCAAATTTCACTCATATCTGACAACCCAATGGCTGGGATATCTGCATGGGTAGACAAAATGAAATAATTTCCAGATAAACAAAGAAGGATAACACTAAAATGGAAAAAGTGAACAACATCATTTGCCTATATTTTGTAAGCAGTCATGATGCTGAACCTCCATACTAAATTACATTTAGATCCTAAACTATTGGTTGAGATATATGCATGAATGGATTGGCACAGGGTAAAAAAAATCCTGACTTACGACTGGATTTGATATGGCGGGTCACATATGATGTTTGGTGATGATTGAATGAGGAATGTGGCCAGTAGGTTTTCCTCAAGAATTTAGTCATGCAAAGAGTAAAATCACACAAAATCCCATTTACATAATAAGGGCCATAACCTCGGGGAAAAAATCAGTGGATGAAACCCGCTGTTTATAAATACTCTTTTCCCCCATGTTGCTTCATCAACATACCGAAGATCATTAAAATCTGACTGAGAATTTAGTCATGCTATCCCGCATAGGGGGCTACCATCACCAAATTCATCCTCTGGGGACCTCATTCTGCTTAGTCCTCAACTACTATGGGAGACCTAGGATCAGATTGATATTTCGCAGTTGAAAATGGCAATGTTCACCCATTAGTCGCATGGATTATGCAATTTAACTTCTGCTAATTAGGGGATATAGAAACTTAACAGAAAGTAAATGTAATATCAAAGTTAATTTGAGACTATAGATACTTCCCAGAAGATGAGGCCTGAGCAGAATGAGGTCCCCAGAAGTTGACTTTAGTGATGCTACCCTACTGTGCAGGGTTTAAGCATTAATAAATTCACCCTCTGGGGACCTCATTCTGCAAACGTCAGACACACTAAACTCAGACTTGAATCGAGCACTTTACTGCAAATAAACCTGGTTATCCTGGCAGCCATTTTTAAATATTCCAATCGCTTAACCCTTTCAGTGCCAGGGGCCGATCTCATCGGCCCTAATTTTTTTTTTTTTTATAGATTTTTTTTGGGTTGAATTTTGTTTGGGTATGCTTAAGCATGCTATAGCGAATTTAAAAACAAACTGGATAAGTCCTTAGGGGCATGTTATAACTCAAAACTATCACCAAGTATTCATAGTAATAATTTTGATGCCCATGAAAAACGTAAGATTCCCTGGCACTAAACCTACAAAATAAGTCTGTTAAAGAATATAAGAAAAAATTATTGTAAAACATAATAACAAATGGTTTTTCGGTGTTTAGTCCTATCGTGATATAATTTATTCTATCATTTAGTTGGTTTAAAAAAAATAAGGATAGTCGGTATATCATGGGTGACGATATTCCAATTGTTTTACTTTAAAACAGACAGAACATAAATATCTAGGTAAATTAGGCTATTCTTCCGCTATAGCGGCATAATAAGAGTGTAATCTTATTATGCCGCTAGCGGTAGAATAGCCTATTTGGCTATTCTGCCGACAAAATGACATCACAAAAATTGTACTTATCCATTATCTCATAGCATGCGACGTCCGTAAAAATGGTCAGTTTTTTTTATGTATATTGGAAACGGGACAGTTAAACCATTCAGATCGTCAAGTGCCATGTGTCCACAAGGATAAAAGAAGATATTACAGTATCATATTTTTGTTAGCGGCATATTAGCCAAACAGGCTATTCTACCGCTAGCGGCAGAATAAGGGGGTTATCTTATTCTGCCGCTAGCGGCATAATAGCCATATCGTGCAATTAGGCTATTTTGTCACTAGCGGCAGAATAAAAATTAGACCTTATTATGCCACTAGCGGCAGAATAGCCTCGGCCAAATATCTAAGTTGAATGTCTTAAATTTAATTCCTTTTAAGCAAGGAGACAAAGAGATAGATGTTTCGGATTAGACGCTACCAGCATGTTTTATTTTCCTGCTAAGGATTGTATCAGTATATGAATAGTGTTAACGTCTTTGTTCATGCGGCTCATTGGGGTGTGTATAGGTGTAAGTAAGAAAACAATTTCATTGGTATATGTCAAAGCTAGATTCCCATGTCCTCACAACACATACATTGGATATGTCAAAGCTAAATTCCCATGTCCTCAAAATTTGTTTCTACAAGGGCTAATGTTTATACATACAGTAATGCCCTAAATAATTGACTCCTTAAACACAGCAGAATTATGGGTAATATTTCAGGATTTAGTTGAAAATATGGCTTGTTGCCATTCATCGGAAAGCTCTCAGTGAGAGCTTTCCGATGCATTGCAACAAGCCATATTTCCGACTAAATCCTGAAAAATTACCCATAACTCTGCTGCGGTTAAGGAGTCGATTATTTAGATCATTACTGAATGTCATAAGGACAATAACAGTGTCAACCAAATAAACAGTAGTATAATTGCGGTGTCATGGTGGCGGAATGGTATTTTTGAATAGAAGCTCACATTTTAGATAGTATATGACCAACTGATAGCAATGGTGAAACATCTTGCATTAAAGGCCAAAACCGTGCACAGATAAGATTTAAAATTGCTGCAAGTATACCATCAACATCACTAACAGATATTGGAAAATCAAAGAACTGTAACCTGATGTTGGGTCTTAATAATTTTGAAAATAGTTTAGAGTGTATGCAAAGGGGAGAATAACTTTTATAGCTAAAGGGTTTAATTTAGAAATTTAATATTGTGTATGTGTGTAATAGTATAGGAAAGAAAAGCAAAACGTATGTTTGCATAGTATTAATAAAGGCGTATGTACAGTGTATGTGTTCAAAATGTCAAAAGACCACCAATATCAGGCATCTGCATCAGTTTTTTTTTTAATTTGTTTATTGAGAATAGAGAATAACAAAGGAAGAAGAGACAAAATGCACACACGCCATCATTCTCTCAATCAGGACATTGGAGAGCATAACTCTTCCATGCCCTGGCCTACTTGCTCACTTGTGACATGTAATTACATGTTGTATAAAAATGTTGAAGGCACATATTATGTTCGGAATTTTTTTTTAATACACCTCTCAACTAAAAAGAAAGACGAAGCAGCAATACTATAGATATTACCTTGACATATTATTGTTCAAAAATGGGCTTTATGTAGCAACAACAATGGTGATAAAGAACAATAAATTAATATTTTGTCTTCAGAAGAACTTTAAATGTCTCTTATTAGACAGTTAAATTGTCGATGGTGTGTAATATTTAAGGTTAGAAAAATCAGAGTTCCAAACAATATGTGCGGCTTTAATTAATTTACATTCTGAATTTACCATAAATAATATAATTAGTAAATTTTAACCATATTGAAACTGTATATTAAATATTGTAAATATTGGTTCGACAGCAATCAGGAAAATAATATCATCATCAGTTGATTCAGTTCCAATTAACCGGTGATGATCCCTCTAAGCAGGGAACCACCACTTTTTGGCACATACAGTAATACCCTAAATAATCAACCCCTTAACCACAGCAGAATTATGGGTAATTTTTCAGGATTTAGTCGGAAATATGGCTTTCTGCTGTGGTTAAGGAGTTGATTATTTAGGGCATTACTGTACTGGAACTAATTGTCAACAAGTATCTGGATATGGAAAATGGAAGACTTCTTACCTGTTGGACAAAGTGTTCCAGTGTAACCAGGAACACATGTGCAGGTATAACTGTTAACTCCATCAACACATGTGGCACCATTCAGGCATGGGTTAGAAGCACACTCATCAATGTCTGAAAAATATTATACTGGTTTGTTAACCCTTCCATGACTGGAGATTCCTGAAATTTTGCGAAAACCCTGTGCCAATGCATTATCTTATATATGCGAGTCTCCCATAGGGAGCCTCACATATAAAAGGGAGTACAAACAAAAAATACATGTATAAATTGCACGTATATTGGTCAATAATTCAGGTCTATTATATTTTCATGGACTGCTGTTAAAATTAGTTTCGTATTGTCGTATATTGATAGAAATGCTATTAAAACGAAATTGACGTATATTAAATGTACGATAGCTGTATTAGAATGCATAATTGCAGTATTAGAATTTGTTTTTACATATTGGTTGGAATATGAGTACTATTGAATATAAATAGAACATTAATTCTGTTTCTTTGATTATATATTAGAATAAAATTATCTCATATTAAATATAAGAAAGACTATTGGTTTGGAAATGAACACCAATGGTTGGGAAATAATATATTGATTTAGAAAAGATTGCTATTAAAATGGAATATACCTAAATTGAATGCTTGGTGCATGAAATTAATGAAACAATCCACTATTAATTTTGATTTGACATATTTTCTGGCCAAACGGCTAGTTCTCCCACCTGGTCGACCACGGGCAGGTCAAAAACTGCTAATCAATTAACATCAATACTAATGCTAATCAATAAGTCACCTCGATTATGCATTATATCTTCTGCAAATTAGGGGATATAGAAACTCAACAAGGGGAAGGAAACTAAAAACAATGTTAATTTGAGACTACAGTAATGCCCTAAGTAATTGACTTGTTAACCACAGCAGAAATATGGGTAACTTTTCAGGATTTAGTCAGAAATATGGCTTGTTGCCATTCATTGGAAAGCTCTCCTCGGAGAGCTTTCCCACGAATGGCAACAAGCCATATTTCTAACTAAATCCTGAAAAGTTACCCATAATTCTGCTGTGGTTAAGAAGTCGATTACTTAGGGCATTACTGTAGTCATAGTTACTTTCCAGAGATGAGGCCTACTACCGCTATGCTCTCAAGAAGAGAACTGCTTTAATGGGGTGAACATGTACATGCATTAATACTGTGGTGCAATACCGCGGTGCTACTGCAACGTTCGCGGTTACCCATGGTAATGAATGCTAGTAACGCGGTGACCTGCAGTAAAGAACCACGGTGACAGTACTATACCACTGAATTTGAAAAGAGGTTAATGATGAGAGGCGATGTGTTATTGTCAATCTGTTTCCCGGGTATCTACTATGGACACAAACCAATGGGGAATTTATGATTTATTTATTTTACTATTGGCTCTTTGATCATTTGGTCTAGTGCTGAAATGGTTGACCTATTTTGGTAGCCGGTTAATTAACTTTGAGGTGTAATCGGATCATAACTGGATATCCGCTATTTTCAATGTGGATTTTACACTCATTGTTTACATTATAATATGTGCAAAGATCTCGGCAAAATCTGGCCTTTGAACTGTATGGCGAAATAATTTAATGATTTATACACATGCAGACAAAGCTTGTATTAAATGAATGAAAATCACCAACAAACTCGCGAACGGTAATATGCCAGTAAAGCCACGTGCTGACAGATGACACAGTTAATTAAAGCTCACAGTGTTATAAATAGACGTGTTATACTTCACATGTTTGCATTTGTAGTCGCGACTGGTTATACTATATATAAATTTGCTATCGACACATGTCGTTGCTGCACCGAAATATCGGTGTTACGGGATATAGACCATTCTTTGCACCAAAATATCGGTGTTATAGGTTCATGTCTTTATATTCCAACAACTTCTGAGCAAAATGCTTCCCTGATATAGTACTTACTAGTCGAGCATGTTGTGTCAGTATATCCAGCAACGCATGCGCAAGTATATCCATTGACCGCATCTGTACACGTACCACCGTTCGCACAAGGATTAGATGCACACTCATCTATATCTAAAAAGAGAGGAGATATACATGTGTATTGAAGCTGCTGAGTAGGTGGGGTTAAAATTGGGGAGTGTTGACAAGGTTAACTTCTCATGGGGGGAGATATTTTCATATTATTGAATCTGCAGAACAAAGTTACAGAGTTGCACATACTTATGAGTGTGACTTGTTGTGGTATTGGAAACAACAGCTATTTATCTGGTGGGTCCACAAGCTTGGTAGATTATAACATTTTGCAATAAATATATTTTTGAGAATTTTGTTATGGAATTACATAACTTGACCTACATTTGAAAAATCAATATAAAATTAAAAAATAAATACACCAAAATTATAATGGAACAAGCTCCAAGTGGACCCACCAGATAAATACCTGTTGTTTTCAATACCATGTCAAGTCACACTCAGAAGTACAGTATAAGGCCCGTGGTTTTTTACATGTCCACGGAAGACCACGCGCGATTCTTCCGTGGTTTTTCCGTGTTAAAAATCTGAACTTGCCAAGAACACGGTCTGGTTAAACGTGTTCAATCGTGTTCAGATTTTTAACACGCTCTGATCACGTTTGAACACGCTCTGATCACGTTTGAACACGGAACATCCACGCTATGACCACGGTACGATCAACGGGTGACCACGGCCAAATGATCACGTTTGAACACGGAACATCCACACTATGACCACGGGTGAACACGGCCATAACACAGGTGACCGCGACATGAACACGGAGGAACATGGCTGAACCCGGAAACATCGCTGGCGGCCGGAGCTTGACACGCCGCTGTGGCCGGAGCTCGCGGTGTCCGTTACGTAATTAATTATCACCTCCCTAGTTAAAAATATATTCTCGAAATTGCTGCTCAAAGTGGCAAATGAGCGGCACCATTTTATTTATCGGAAATTTCATCGAAATTCAACCCGTCGATTGTGAAAATTGACCCAGAAAAAGTAAAGATACCAATCTGCAATATACCGCGATTACTCATAAAAATAACTTATATATGGGAGGCGGAATTGTACCGATACACTTGCATTATTTCAAGCAGAGTGCTAACTCAATACTAAATAACTCGAATATTTTGACAGGAACATATGACTATAAATATTTATTGAATTTTATAGATTTACATCTTCCTGATCGAAAATAACTTTATGGGACCTTTGATAAATGTTCAATTTAGTTTCAATTTAGAATGTTTCTGGTATCAATGTCCGTTTAGTTTTAAACAAACCTTGATCACGTTTGAACACGGAACATCCACGCTATGACCACGGGTGACCACGGCCATAACACGGGTGACCACGGCCATAATACAGGTAACCGCGACATGAACACGGAGGAACATGGCTGAACACGGAGCCATCGCTGGCGGCCGGATCTTGGCACGCCGCGGTGGCGGAGCTCGCGATGTGCGTTACGTAATTAATTATCACCTCCCTAGTCCAAAATATATTCTCGAAATTGCTGCTCAAATTGGCAAATGAGCAGCATCATTTTATTTAACGGAAATTTCATCGAAATTCAACCCGTCGATTGTAAAAATTGGCCCAGAGAAAGTAAAGATACCAATATACCGCGATTACTCATAAAAAATAACTTATATATGGGAGTAGGAATGGTACCGATACACGTGCATTATTTCAAGAAGGGTGCTAACTTAATACTAAATAACTCGAATATTTTGACAATAACATATGACTATATATATTTATTGAATCTTATAGATTTGCATCTTCCTGTTGTTAGACCGAAAATATCTTGATAAATATCTTGATAAATGTTCAATTTAGTTTCAATTTAGAATTTGTCTGGTATCAATGTCCGTTTAGTTTTAAACGAACATTCGAACGTTGTGTCGGATCAGAACCATTCAACTTATTTTACTCCAATATATTTACACGAACATATGAATATTTAATATGTGTTAAAAAAATAATATATTCTGACCTGATATAATTCGTTACATGGAAACTATTTCGATGGATGGATGGCTTGGTTTTGCTAATTCTTTCATACATGTATAATCGATATCCGTAACCAGCGCAGAGGATTTCAGCTCAAAATGTCCCTATTTTAAATTTGATTTTACTGCAATATTTTGTTTACAGAAATATGTGATTATGTTTTATATATATTAAACGAATATAATATTCAAACTGATAATCGGTCGTTACAAGCATGGCAATTATGTCCACGGAAACTTATTTATTGTCAGTTTTGTTAACCAACATGATGTGGTGGGGTTAGGGTATTTACTGCTATTGATGACCATAACCTGCGTGTGTGTATATTCGACCTCATGTCAAGTGCCCTCCCATAAGTTTTACGATAATATTTATTTTTATATACTTTATTGAAATTAATTAACGTATGGGTCAATTCAAGTTTCAACTTTTAAAACACAGTGGCCAGCTGATTATGAAACACCAGTGTTTTGAAAACACATTGACTTCTTCCTAGCATTATGATATAACACCATGCGGACACCATCGAAAACAAAGAGGTCAGCTAAATTAAGTACACTTAGACAAATAGTGTAGATAAGGTTCGTGTTGGGGCTTTTAGTGTGGTATTGCAAAAAAAATTTTTTTTAATTTAAATTAAAAAATTTTAAAATGATTTTTCACCAATGCAAATGAAATAGTCCTTGTAAATTCAATAAAGAAACTAAAATTAAAATTTTTTTGAAAGTTATATATATCAATACAACTATAACGGTAATTAAAACAAGATCAGTAGGAAGACGACCAATCCTGGCCATACTGCCCCTGTACATAACAAATTCTCCACTTGTTATCACTGTCGTGCAATCGTCCGTATCCCGCGATTAGAAACTGTACTCTGTAACCGATGTCCCATATCCGCAAACTCCGTGTGAAATTGTCTCTCCGATGTGCAATGCATCATGCATGTATGGGCGTAGGACGTGGAGTCTATGTTGTGTACAAATCATGCAATGCATGTAGCCCTGTTCAGTTATCACTGTAATTATATATTCCGCAGGCACCCGGAAATTAATAACGGACGGACAAAAATGAGACAATGGGCTAATCAAGCCATTGTTTAGAGATTATCAAAAGGGTGCCATTTCCTGCTATGCCTTTTAAAAAGCGGCGATGGGTGAAGTCAGTGCTCAAGAAACCGCCGATTTTTTTTATATGAGATATGGACATTTTAATTAAATTAACTCATTCGATGTCAGATTCGGTCGTACCAAGAATGGGAATGTTCCCCGCCTGTAATATGTCTGTATTGCCTCTTTCGAAGGAGAGATTGAATATATTACAATAATATACACAGACAGTATAAATAGTGATGTGGGTTTTGAGAAAAAATAACAGGAATATTGAATGTGATGGAAGCTCAGAATGCTTTGTGATTGGTATGTCGAAATGAGTGATAACTGGACTAAACGACAAATTTTCAAGTGTGAAAAACTTTCCAGAAATGGTAAATGGAATCTATGTTGTTTGGAAGATCAGGAAAGCACCAATTGAACATTTGCGATATATGTTTATTTATGAAATGCTGATTTTTCTCGGATTATTTTGACAGAAACATGCGAATATTTTGTCAATTTCAAAAGAGTTTCTGTGGATATCCGAGTCCGTTATCAGATCGAAAATATTTACACATGAACTTTGTTTAGTTAACCTGGGTGTTGATGTGGGACATGCGGAATACCAACAAATTATTGTTTATGTTTTACCGGTAGTTCATTGTTTTATTTTTCTCGTTTTATTTACAAGACAGTTTTTGTTTTACTGTAACACACGCAAAATATTATCAGGAAGTTCCTTATAAACACTCGGGTTTTAACTGTCTGTTTCCAATATATCAATCCTCGACGACACGAATATTATCTGTGATGTCAATTTACGAATAATTCCATAATATCAAATGACGGAATTATTTAAGATTGATTATGTGATCGAATTGATGTTATTGTACGCATCAAATGAATCAGACTCATTTTACTTGCAATATTTTTCTATTGAAACATTATATTCTATGCGAAACACGTACTCCCGCTCGATTTAGGGTAGGTGAGAAGTATTCAATTCTTTAATCTCGATAAACCAATATACATGGCATTTGAGATACATAAATATAAATACAAGTAAATGACAATAGCACATTTAACAGGTACATAATTATATTTTAGTATATGTAATATTAATGTATTGATTGAAGTAGATGTGGGTTATGAGAGACACATTTACACAAGCTGGTCAGTGCGCGCGTAATCGGCGTTTATAAAAGAAAATTACCAGACATTTGTACATTAACGTAATTTGTTTAATGAATCCGTGTGAAATATATATTACTGAAATATCTCGCCAACATGGGTGCATTGGAACTGTTATGTAGAGTGGGATGTCATAATGACAACAAACTGAATAAAACATTTGATGTTTATTTGAATAACATTTTTTACAGTCATCAACAACAATTAATTTGTTATTACTATGAATATGGATATGCCACGTACAGCTAATATCACAATTTATCACATAATTAGCCCATAAAACCAGTTTAGTAATTATCGATAAGACATACGTGTAATATCAGTGCGTGTGATGACATCACACCATTCTTTAAATGACGTGCGATCGCTGCAGTTTATTATTGTTGTTTTCGATGAATATTTTGCGTTTATTTGATCATGTGATAAAAGGTATCTCGCACTCGATCTATTTTATACGTAATTTATCAACCTCGTCCACTAAATTTTATTTGAGCCTCGGTAAAAATCGGTTCAAATCGAATTTAGTAAACTTGGTTGATAAATTCCATATAAAATAGAAACTCATCTGAGATGCTCAATATCTAAAATTAATAAAGTAACATGTTTGCGGTTTGTATTTGCCCAATTCTCGGGTCAATTGTTCTGTGTACATGTAACCGTTTACTATTTTATATACATGTATGGAGTCCAAATATTATAATGAGAATATTGAACATTAAATTAAAATTTAAAACTTTAGTTACGTTTTGAACATTAAATTCGAAATTTTAAAGTGATGTGAAACACTCCGGTAGGCTGATCAAATAGAAATGGAGAATAATCTTGCTGAAAGTAGTTATTTTTACAAATATTATATCCAAATTGACAAAACACACCGTAATTCATATATATTCATTAAATACAGTGACCCCCCGATGGCGAAATCGTTTGTGTTAATTTACCGCCGATAGTTGCCTCCCGAATCGGGAAGTAAATTTTTACAATTGAGCGTAGTTCAGACGATGTTTTCTATGATGTGGTACGACGATTTGTTTGAGATTTTTGGCAATGTTAGTAGAATTCTACATTCCCCGAGTTGGCATAGCGCCTGCATACTAACTAAACAATTTCACGCGCCCGAACAAGTGCAGTATATGTCTTTAACTTATGAATTTTTGTAATGTTATATCCAATTTTTCTGCCATTTGTTAGAACACGATATCGCCGCACAAACTACCGAAACCATTTGCGCACATGTAATATGAACAAACACAAGAAAATAGTAATGCCAACTAAAATAAAATGCGACAACAAAACATGACACGGATATAAAGGCCATAGACACAGATAAACAAATATGCATATATATATATATATATTCAATATATGAAATTGTTTTTATTATAAAAGATTTTATCTGACAATTCTTTATTCACTGACGAAATCAATCCGGGCCAAATATACCCGAAAAAATCCTACCGCAAGTAATACTGCGGCAACTCTTTGATGTCGCGGATTATTCACACCTCCCGTACTGTCCCTGAAAAGAGTAGGTGCCGCTCTGCATTGGGGTGCAGACCACGCTATTAACACGGCATGAACACGACTTCAACACGGATGACCACGGCATATGTACACACCGTGTTCAGACCGTTTTTGAACACGCTGGCCATATTGCCGTAATTGATCACGCTAAGAACACGACTTCAACACGGATGACCACGGCGTGAACTCGGGTGACCACGGCATGTACACGCCGTGTTCAAACCGTTTTTGAACACGCTGGCCATTTTTCTGAAGTTGACCACGCTAAGACCACGCGCGATTTTTCCGTGTTTTTTCCGTGTTAAAATGTTGGCCACGCGTGGTTTTGAAAAAACCACGGGCCTTGTACTGTATGTGCAACTCTGGAACTAATTTGTTCCGCAGATTCACATGGAAATCCCCATTCAAAATTGGTCACTTGACCTCCCCCTTAATAACCTCAAATCATCGGCTACCAGCAACCATTATATATCATTACCGTATTGTATTTTGTACTATTTGAATTATTTGGAATTCTGTATTAAATATTGTGTAGCGGCCGCGTTGTAAATATAGAAGGCCGATTAATCAACAGCTCCAACGGAGCATGTTTCTTTGGTCCAGTGGTTAAGACGCCTTGTCTCGTCACCGAAGTTAAGCAACGTCGAGCCCGGTTAGCACTTGGATGGGTGACCGGTGGCCTGAGATTTCGGGTGTTGCCAACTTTCGGTGCGACTCCCGCATTCCACCCTTCTCCCGTTACACTGGGGGCTCGTCCGGTCCTCATAGTCTGTGTCATGGTGCGACCGCTCTGAGAGAGGAACTTGGGTGAGGATCACTTGGTGGTGAACCTCAAAATGAGGAAGGGAGGAATGTAGCGGTCGTGTTGTAAATATAGAAGACCGATTAATCAACAGCTCCAACGGAGCATGCTTCTTTAGTCCAGTGGTTAAGACGCTTTGTCTCGTCACCGAAGTTAAGCAACGTCGAGCCCGGTTAGCACTTGGATGGGTAACCGGTGGCCTGAGATTTCGGGTGTTGCCAACTTTCGGTGCGACTCCCGCATTCCACCCTTCTCCCGTTACAATTGTTCAAACTACAAAATGGTGTCCGTTGCTCAACCTATGTCTTAATATTCCAACAACATCTGAGCAAAATGCTTCCCTGTGATAGTACTTACCAGTCGAGCATGTTGTGTCAGTATATCCAGCGACGCATGCGCAAGAGTAGCCATTGAGCGCATCTGTACATGTACCACCGTTCTGGCAAGGATTAGATGCACACTCATCTATATCTAAAAAGAGAGGAGATATAATATGTAAGCTGCTGAGTAGGTGGGGAAGATATTATACATGTATCAACTGAGCCCACAATGTGAGTAACTAGTCTATAACAAGACATAAAGTATGAAAATTCGGGAGCGTTAGTGCAAACTCTCCTCAAAATTGAAAGTCTGCTGTAAGCTTTAATATGTCAGATTAGCTCGGAGAACCATTACATAAAATACATGCATGGCTTTATAATAACAACCCATCTCGATTCATATAATAACACACTAAAGACATTTTATTATGAAAACTGTGATGTACTTCGGCCAAGTTGTTGCATTCGCAGAGTTCTCTCCATAACACGCCAAACTTCCAAAGCATCGATCGAATTCATGAAGTTGTCAATGCGTTGTCAATGGGTTACCATGTGGTCAATCAAATGACTATACTTTTACTCTTTGTTGAATTCTGGAAGGAGTCTGTGGATTTGGTTAAGTACAGGTAAAACACATGCAATTAACAATTAACAATTGAGACAGTCAATATGGGTAATGGCAGCTATACATGGCCTGAATTATCATGTGTAAATATTCTATGGCCAATTTGGGATTCTATACTCAACACCTCACTTTCCTTCACTACATACATACTACAACCTCTAAAGGAAACTGAGGTTTGAGTATATACAGTAATGAATGGCAACAAGCCATTTTTCCCGACTAAATCTTGAAAAGTTACCCATAATCGTATTTTCCATTTATAAATTTCAACATGGAACAGCATATGCCAGTCAATTATTTGGAATTCTGTATTAAATATTGTTCAAACTACAACATGGTGTCTGTCGCTCAACCTATGTCTTAATATTCCAACAACTTCCGAGCAAAATGCTTCCCTGTGATAGTACTTACCAGTCGAGCATACTGCATCAGTATATCCAGCGACGCATGCGCAAGTGTAGCTGTTGACACCATCTGTACATGTACCACCGTTCTGGCAAGGATTAGATGCACACTCATCTATATCTAAAAAGAGAGGAGATATATGTAAGCTGCTGAGTAGGTGGGGGAGGGGAGTTGACTAATTGCAAGACAAAATTTAAATTGTTTTTACTTTCTCAACATTTAACCTCTTCAGTTCTATGACATCCGTAACTATTAGGGACATAAAAGTCTGCTATATGGTCCATAGTACCTACGGACCTACTTCAGCACACTAGCAGTAGGCTATTATTCATACATGTAACTGGAACTCAGAAATTGGTTCATAAAAATAACTGTATCATGAATTTTCAATCGTGTGTATGATATTCCACGATTGTGAACGATAATAGCCTTTCTACCGAGTCAGTTTTATGGATCTTGTTATATTCCCTGTTATATTTTTCCACTGGAAAATGGCAATAATGTCAACAGCCCAACACAAAAATTTAGATGTAGTCATGCATGAGGGTCAAATATCATATTCTTCATTGCAAAGTCAGCTCTGTGGTCAGAACAATGGTAGTCACACGGGAACCCTTGCCTTTTTGTATGGTGCCACCCCATGGCCATCCATATATAAGTTTGGAGTTTGGGATGAAACCTGAGAAGATTTGAAAGGGCTGTCAGCCCTCTCCTACAACCCACTTTTGGATGCTATATAATTCAGTAGTGGCTGAACATACCTTCCCTAAGCATTTACTGTAATGCCAGGGGGGGGGGGGCGATTTTTTTTTACGATACATGAGGTGGGGGGGGGTGGGTGTCTACCCGAGGCCGGAAACAGTTTTTGACCACCTTTTTTGCATTTTTTTTTCATTGACATATTTTCAACTGTTTTAAACATATTTGTTTATATGTTGTGGCTTGTTGCAATATGAGAAGCACTAATACATTCAATATTGTTATAATTACCCCCATAAGTTGATATAAAATGGAAAAATAGTGAACAACTCATGACAGAATATTACAATAATTATTATACTTCATGACAGTCTCTTTACTCATAAAGTTAGTTGATGCTTGAGTGTAATGTATGAACTAAATATTTGTATCAGTGTTTGTATACTAAATTTATTTTTAAATATACTTTTGTCAAATAATTATTTGAATTGTCAAATTATTTGTTTCAGTGTTGTTGACAACCATCAATAAGTAAATAAGTAGACATGAAATAAAGTTTTAATAACATTTATTGAAAGAAACAAAAATATAACCTTCCTTGGATAGTCTTCTGAAAAGTATAAAAATATTATTTAAATAGATGTGAAGAGGGCCAGGACACATTACAGTTTTGTTCACATTGTAATTATTATATCCCATAATACCTGCATATACTAGTATGTAAATGACACTTAATGTCTAATTCAGGCTAATTTGAAAATTATCAAAGAAGAAAAATTAATTTACTTAATTAGTGTATATTTATCAGATGATGTGCATGCAAGGTGGTCTAGTTTGAAGACACACATAAAGGTCATGTACAGAATGTGTGTGAATTTCTTATTGCACATGAACTCCACCCAGTACATGACCGAAGTTCAGCTTTGATTATCCAAATGAATCTCAGTAATATACATCCGTGTATATGGATTTGGCACTAAATTGACCATCAACTTTCAAACTCAAAGGGTTAAGCATTATTTTAGGCCGAGTTCTAAGTCGTAACGCGAGGTTGGGTCGGTGGTCATGCAGGCATACATAAAAGTTAATTTGTACACTGGTTCATATGCACATTTTCCTTTTTGGTATTACTATAGGCTCTAGGCCTACTAGTTGATGCTGGTTGATGTCTGAAAAAAAGATAAATTTAAGTTTGTGTAATATTTTATTCTACTGTAGGCCCTAACACTGGCCCTAGTTATTTTTTGTTGTCATTCCAGGGGATTCAACATATTTTTCATCTACTCACCAGCTGTACTCACACAGATGAATAGGCTGGGTTGTAAATTTTCCAATATAATCACATAATATCCTACCTTTGTTGATTGCTTAGAGTTCAATTTTGCACATGTTTGTTAACAGGAAGTAACATTTAATTTGGTCTTTCAAAGAAGGGACCAATATGGAGCGGTTGGTCGTTTTTACAGCGGGGACCAACATAAAGCTTTGATGTTTTGGGGTGGGTGTCTAAAATTTTATGAAAAAAAAATGCAAGAAAGGGTGGGTGGGTGTAAAAAAATGTAAATGTAAAAAAAAGACCCCCACGTCTCGCAACTTTTTTACGCCCCCCCCCCCCCCCCCCCCCCCGGTAATGCCCTAAAAATTCCCTGCAATTTATTCATTGATTCAGAGTTTTAAGTGACAAGCTGAAATAGGCTCCCTTCTGGAGCTATTATTCAATGTCGGAATGGCATGCGACCCAGGCGTTTGATGCATGAAGCCCATTTGTACCAAATTTGGTTGAAATCAGTCCAGGGTCTGGGATAAAAATCGCAAACAGACAGACAGATCCTACTCTATTTAATATATAATATTGAGCTTCTCAGTGAGAGCTTTCCGATGAATGGCAACAAGCCATATTTCCGACTAAATCCTGAAAAATTACCCATAATTCTGCTGTGGTTAAGGAGTCAATTATTTAGGGCATTACTGTAGCTCACCGATAGGATCACTAAATTCACCCTCTGGGGACCTCATTCTGCAAATGTCAGCTTGGTTCTGTCCCAGTTTGTGGAAATCAAATTATTACCTAGTGACAGAAGCTCAATATTATCTATATATATAAAATAGAGTAGGATCTGTCTGGCTGTTTGCGATTTTTATCCCAGACCCTGGACTGATTTCAACCAAATTTGGTACAAACGGGCTTCATGCATCAAACGCCTGGGTCGCAGGCTCTTCTGACGCTGAATAAAGGCTTCATGCATCAAACGCCTGGGCCGCAGGCTCTTCTGATGCTGAATAAAGGCTCAATGCATAAATTGCAGGGAATTTCAACAGATATGCAATTTTTAATTGGATTTGAAGCACTTACTGGTTGAGCAGTCTGTCCCTGTGTAACCTGGAGCGCATGCACATGTCCAGTAATTCAAGTGATCTGTGCATGTTCCTCCATTAAGACAGGGATTACTCGCACATTCATCAGTATCTGAAATAGACCATATACCAAATTATATCAAGATCATCTCTAGGGCATGGCAACATATGCCCTTGAGCCATTTCGAATTATACTACCACAAAATACAATAACAATTTGAGCTTACAAAGAATATCTGGTATACCCCTAATTTCAATGCCAAAAAGGTCTGTAACTCATGTGAAAAAAATTGGACAGAATCATATTCGAAATTGACCTGTATTTTTAGCTGGCAAACACACATACCAGCTTTGGTTCACATCGAAAAAATAATCCAAATAGGAGTTATCGGACGGAAACCGAAATTCTAAGTAAAAAAAGTGCCGTAACTCATGTATAAATACAGAACCCATAATCAACCTTAGACTGTGTTTTTACCAACTTTGGTTCAGATAACATAATCCAAACTGGGTCGAATTATCATAGTCAGTCGGAAACCAAAAAGAACTTTTTCAAAAGGGCATATAAAAATTCTGTCAAATATTCTTCTTCCGATAAAATGCAACTCCCTGCAGAAGGCTACTGTAGGAATATTATCGCACTTGTGTGCACAGGCAGAGGATGTCGTTAAAAGCAATTTATTAAAACAAGGATATTGTATATTACAAG
Organism: Siphonodentalium dalli; assembly: GCA_032622095.1. Taxonomy (NCBI): domain Eukaryota; kingdom Metazoa; phylum Mollusca; class Scaphopoda; order Gadilida; family Siphonodentaliidae; genus Siphonodentalium; species Siphonodentalium dalli. The sequence goes on from CP136062.1 coordinate 162,151,486, forward strand.
TAAAATCATGAAGTTAACACTTTCATGACTGGTGCTTCATGAATATTTTGAAAATACATGGCCGTTGGTGGCCATCTTGGATTTCAAAATTAAATCCATTGGCGCGGGCTACATGTCGTACTATTCGTCTAATCATCATGAAGTTTGTCATGAATGGTAATATTGACATGTAGATTGGAACGAGTCATTTTGGGGTCATTCGGCCAAAAAACATGGCCGTCAGCAGCCATCTTGGATTTTAGTCTTTGCATGACTAAATCCTTTGGCACAGCTAGGTTAGACATTTCAATTAGCACCTTTCCATTTCGTCCATTTACTGTCAACCATTAATTATTCCCCTACCTAAGTTGAGCTACAGTGTCATTGACACTTTCATTAGTCTAGTTGTCAAATTAGGTTATGGATATTTGTAAAATAGAATTTTCTTGTGTCCCTTTTAACTATTTTCTTTTGTAATTTCTGTTCATGCCCTCTAGTATTGGTGCTCAGGCTCTTTTGAAATAACTGATAAGGGTCCAAGTTATATTGTCCATTCATCATTTTGTATAGTTCAATGAGATCCCCCCTGAATCTTCTGAATTTGAGTGACATTAAATTTAGCCTTATCATGCGTTGCCGATAAGGCACCATTTTCGTTGCTCTTCGTTGTATTCGTTCGATCTCTATGCTTTGATGTTTATAGTGTGGGCTCCAAGCTGTGTTGCAATATTCTAGTACTGGCCTTACCATGGCGATATAAGATAAACTTATTATCTGTACATTTCCTATGGGATATAATTACTAATCAATGATGCTTTAGTATGGAAAGGGTTAAACTTATATAGAATGAATGAAACACTTTTGTGAACTGCATGGTTAAGATGCAACCAAACCACTCCAATATATAATAATCGACTCCTTAACCCTTTGAGTGCCAGGGGCCGATCTCATCGGCCCTAAACCTACAAAATAAGTCTGTTAAAGAATATAAGAATAAATTATTAAAATTGTAAAAAATTGTAAAAAAAAAAAAAAAAAAAAAAAAATTGTTAGGCCAATGCATTCTCTTATATATGCGAGGCGACCTATGGTCGACTCGCATATATAAGAGAATGCATTGGCACAGGGTATATGGGTTGATACAAAAATCGACCTGGCACTCAAAGGGTTAACCATAGCAGAATTATGGGTAATTTTTCAACATTTAGTCAGAAATATGGCTTTTTGCAACAAGCCATATTTCCGACCAAATCCTGACAAATTCTCCATAATTCTGCTGTGGTTAAGGAGTCGATTATTCAGGGCATTACTGTACACTGTGCTTATTCGATCATAATTGCCAACGACTGTCAGCACAAGTTATATTCACTCTTTCTAATGATGTCACTGGGGCAAGTTCAAATGCCTAACAAACATGCATGGTAGCCAGGCAACGAGGGCACTCTAGTTTTCCAGGGCAGATTCGTCCCAACCAATCAAACCCTAGCTAGCTACACCCATAATTGTTTGTAATCTGTCAACCATGCTCAGTTCAGCTGCTCTGCACATTCCAGTGGCTATATTGCATGATTTTTGGTAGGTGTGAATAAGAAAGGGAATAAACATTTCCAATGAAAAATATGTTTTACTGGCCACATCATCATAAACACAACTGATAAACATCCCAAAAGAACATCAGACAGCATGTTTATACCCTAATTTTACTACCTGCATATTGACTTTCAAGGGTCGCAATTAGTTCATGTGTACCGTGCCCCTAAGTACAGTAATGCCCTAAATAGTTGACTCCTTAATCTCAGCAGAATGATGGGTAATTTTTCAGGATTGTAGTCGGAAATTAAGCTTGTTGCCATTCATCGGAAAGCTCTCCGATGAATGGCAATAAGTCGTCATATTTCCGACTAAATCCTGAAAAATTACCCATAATTCTGCTGTTGTTAAGGAGTTGATTATTTAGGGCATTACTGTAGGCATACTAGTAAATATTAAATGCCGGTTCTGAATAAGTTAGAACTTAATAAAAATGTCAGAATTAGTACCCAAGTAGCCAACTGCGCAGGCAAACTCGAGCTCGAAGATAGTAAATGATAGTTCTGAACAGGTTTACTTACCAGTTTGACATTCAGTTCCTGACCAACCAGCTACGCAGGTACACAGATACATGTTATATGATGGTTCTGTACAGGTACCTCCATTTTGACATGGTGATGAGCCACACTCAGCTGTATCTGTTGAATATAAGATAAAAATAAAAGGTCGCCGACCATTTGTCCCCCGAAAAGGAGTATAGATATTTTAACTCTGTCAAAATTCATTGGACTAAACTCAAATTTGAACTTGACCTGTACGTATCTTCATGTGGTTAATCCACATACCAAATTTAGTTGAAGAGGGTCCATAAACTCCAGCACAAATGGGCGAACCGAACCCATATTCGAACTTGATTAGTATTTTGAGCTGAGAAACTCACACACCAAATTCGGTTTCGATCCGATAAACCAAAGCAAAGTTATCATCCGAATCATTCCAAATGAATTGACGAATTATAAGTCGAAAAGGGGCTATAACTCCAGCAAGAGAAAATGGGCGGACTGAACTCATATTCGAACTTGACCTGTACTTTGAGCTATGTGGAGAGTGTCACTAAATTCACCCCCTGGGGACCTCATTCTGCAAATGACAGCCATCTTATTCTCAGTCCCGTTTCTGTATACTCATGAATGTAGATGCCTTCGGAGATGCTCAGATAACAAGTTCAATACAGTAATGCTCTAAGTAATCAACTTCTTAACCACAGCAGATTATGGTTAACTTATCAGGATTTAGTCGGAAATATGGCTTGTTGCCATTTATCGGAAAGTTCTCTCCGAGAGCTTTCCAATGAATGGCAACAAGCCATATTTCCGACTAATTCCTGAAAAGTTACCCATAATTCTGCTGAGGTAAAGAAGTCGATTACTTAGAGAATTACAATATATGACCAGTCATTTGTTGAACTCATTTACTAAACATAATTACCACAATAAATAAAATTCCTTCTGCACATGTGTATTATCGGCTCATCTCCATATATTTCCTGAACATCCCTCCAGACATATAATCAAGCCTTGAAACAGGGTGTCTGTCATTTGCAGAATGAGGTCCCCATAGGGTGAATTTAGTGATGCTACCCCACATAGCGGGCTAGCATCACCAAATTCACCCTCTGGGAACCTCATTCTGCTGAGGTGTAAGCAGAATGAGGTCCCCAGAGGGTGAATTTAGTGATGCTAGCCCACTATGCGGCGTAGCATCACTAAATTCACCCCTGGGGACCTCATTCTGCAAATTACAGACACACTATTTCAAGGCTTGCGTATAATCCAAAGAATCCAAAGTTTAAGTTACCCCCTTGTATACAAGTATCTCCTATGTTAATCAACCAGTTACCCCCTTGTATACAAGTATCTCTTTGTTAATCAACCAGTTACCCCCTTGTATACAAGTATCTCCTATGTTAATCAACCGATCGTTTAAGTTACCCCCTTGTATACAAGTATCTCTTTGTTAATCAACCAGTTACCCCCTTGTATACAAGTATCTCCTATGTTAATCAACCAGTTACCCCCTTGTATACAAGTATCTCCTATGTTAATCAACCGATCGTTTAAGTTACCCCCTTGTATACAAGTATCTCCTATGTTAATCAACCAGTTACCCCCTTGTATACAAGTATCACCTATGTTAATCAACCAGTTACCCCCTTGTATAAAAGTATCTCCTATGTTAATCAACCGATCGTTTAAGTTACCCCCTTGTATACAAGTATCTCCTATGTTAATCAACCAGTTACCCCCTTGTATACAAGTATCTCCTATGTTAATCAACCAGTTACCCCCTTGTATACAAGTATCTCCTATGTTAATCAACCGATCATTTAAGTTACCCCCTTGTATACAAGTATCTCCTATGTTAATCAACCAGTTACCCCCTTTGTATACAAGTATCTCCTATGTTAATCAACCAGTTACCCCCTTGCATACAAGTATCTCCTATGTTAATCAACCAGTTACCCCCTTGTATACAAGTATCTCCTATGTTAATCAACCAGTTACCCCCTTGTATACAAGTATCTCCTATGTTAATCAACCGATCGTTTAAGTTACCCCCTTGTATACAAGTATCTCCTATGTTAATCAACCAGTTACCCCCTTGTATACAAGTATCTCCTATGTTAATCAACCGATCGTTTAAGTTACCCCCTTGAATACAAGTATCTCCTATGTTAATCAACCAGTTACCCCCCTTGTATACAAGTATCTACCTATGTTAATCAATCGATCGTTTAAGTTACCCCCTTGTATACAAGTATCTCCTATATTAATCAACCAGTTACCCCTTGTATACAAGTATCTACCTATGTTAATCAACCGATCGTTTAAGTTACCCCCTTGTATACAAGTATCTCCTATATTAATCAACCAGTTACCCCTTGTATACAAGTATCTACCTATGTTAATCAACCGATCGTTTAAGTTACCCCCTTGTATACAAGTATCTCCTATGTTAATCAACCAGTTACCCCCTTGTATACAAGTATCTCCTATGTTAATCAACCGATCGTTTAAGTTACCCCCTTGAATACAAGTATCTCCTATATTAATCAACCAGTTACCCCTTGTATACAAGTATCTACCTATGTTAATCAACCGATCGTTTAAGTTACCCCCTTGTATACAAGTATCTCCTATGTTAATCAACCGATCGTTTAAGTTACCCCCTTGTATACAAGTATCTCCTATGTTAATCAACCAGTTACCCCCTTGTATACAAGTATCTCCTATGTTAATCAACCGATCGTTTAAGTTACCCCCTTGTATACAAGTATCTCCTATATTAATCAACCAGTTACCCCCTTGTATACAAGTATCTCCTATGTTAATCAACCAGTTACCCCCTTGTATACAAGTATCTCCTATGTTAATCAACCAGTTACCCCCTTGTATACAAGTATCTCCTATGTTAATCAACCAGTTACCCCCTTGTATACAAGTATCTCCTATGTTAATCAACCGATCGTTTAAGTTACCCCCTTGTATACAAGTATCTCTTTGTTAATCAACCAGTTACCCCCTTGTATACAAGTATCTCCTATGTTAATCAACCAGTTACCCCCTTGTATACAAGTATCTCCTATGTTAATCAACCAGTTACCCCCTTGTATACAAGTATCTCCTATGTTAATCAACCGATCGTTTAAGTAACCCCCTTGTATACAAGTATCTCCTATGTTAATCAACCAGTTACCCCCTTGTATACAAGTATCTCCTATGTTAATCAACCGATCGTTTAAGTTACCCCCTTGTATACAGGTATCTCCTATGTTAATCAACCAGTTACCCCCTTGTATACAAGTATCTCCTATGTTAATCAACCAGTTACCCCTTTGTATACAAGTATATCCTATGTTAAAGGTACTCAATCCGATCAGAGGGTCCCCATCTCAACAGATTCCAACAACAACAATCCGATCAGAGGGTCCTATATTACTATTTCTTTGGCTTTTGGGGTAAAAAATATTTGATTCGAGTCGAGGAACCCATCAAACAAAGTTCAGAGTTATTAGATATTGATTTTTGAAATTTGTTATTTTCTCGAGATGAGTACTAATAATTGCCTTCAACTTCGTAATCTGCTCGAGATGTGTACACCAAAACACTACTCAAACAGACAAGGATGGATAACTCTAAAATCAAGTGGTAATAATAACGCAATTTTGACTGTTCTGGGACAGAAAGTATTCCCGATAATGAAAAATAATAGATTTCTAAAATCGATATCTAAAATATCTGAGCTTTGATGGGTGACTTCCTCAACTCAAATCAAATATTTTTGACCCCCGAAGCCATTGAAATAGTAATTGAGAGGAGTTTTATCGGATTGAGTACCTTTAATCAACCGATCGTTTTGAAATTTTTAACGAATTGAGAACATGGGAAATGCAGAATATTATGCGAGTTAAATATTCCGATGGTTTTCTAACTTTCTTCTGAATGCCGCTGAATTGAAAAATTTGCCATTTTCCAAAACCACACTTTCAACTTTGACGCTCAACAGAATTTCCTGTTGATGGGTTAATTGGGTTATCAATGTTTGCTAAGTGTCATCAGGCTAATTACTGCTTGGAATTTTCTTGAACTGAACCAGGTGTCACTCTGTTGGAATTTAGGGGTACAATTTTACGATAGTAAAGAAATTAAGGGTTAATTTACTTACCAGTTTCACACGATGTTCCTGATGTTCCAGCGACACAGGCACAAGTATACCCATTAACAACATCAGTACATACTCCATTGTTTTGACATGGACTTGATGCACATTCATTAATATCTATAAAAAAGATGACAGCAATTTTGATCATGTGAAACCATTGAAAAGTTCACCCCTGTACAAGCCTACAAATAGTGTGTCTGTCATTTGCAGATTGAGGTTCAAGAAGGTAAATTTAGTGACGCTATCCCACATGGTTGGGATAGCATCACTGAATTCACTCTCTGGGGACCTCATTCTTCACATGACAGACATACTATTTGTAGACTTGACCTCTGTAGGTTTTGAAGATAAAATTATTAATCATCAGGGTTGGGCGATTTAAATCAAGCGATTTAAATCAAATTTTTTCAAATGATGATAAAAAGTCAAGAACTGCAATATCTAACATGTTTTCTGTAAACTAAAACATGAGAATGATTAAACAATATACAAATATGATAATAGATATGAAATTCTACAGTAATTATCAACCCTATAGAAATTACAGGCATACTGCATGGTACCGTATTTACTGTTCCAGCAAATGGCCTGTTCCCCTTTGTAGCAGTGTTCGTATTGTTTCAGATTCAGCATGTCTCACTATACACTGTTCAATTTTTTCCCCCTTTTCTCATCGCCATACATGTAAATGCTAACTGAGTAGCTCTACCGTATAATGTGCCATCTAACTACTCTAGTTGTCTAGTGCCTATACTTGATATATAGTGCGACTACTGTATGTCCTCAAGTCACTGAGAGCAAACGTGATTGATAATATATTCAGTTTTCATCTAAAATTAACTAAATTAATTAGTAAAAGTTAGAGCACAAGTCTACCTTTCCAGATATCACAACATTGGAACCCACATGGACCTAAGTGTATGCATAAAGCACATGGTCGCTATATCTGTACTGCCATGATATTTGTGTTTCATTGGTATACAAAAAATTATAAAAAATAATACAATCACAGAGTTCTGATTAATCCAGCCTTGGATAATAATAAGCAACACCTTTCAGAACCTTCATTTATCAGAGAAATTGCATAATTACATATTTTCATAACAGTTAGAAAAAAAAATCAAAAAAATCTTGATTTAAATCTAATAAATCGATTTTTTTGATTTATTTAAAAAAATCACCAACCCTGTTAATCATCAGCAATGCCACCTTCTTCCTCATTGGTCAATATTTATGGAAGTTTAATTAGTAAATAGAAATTCAATAATTATTAATATCAACCTTTGAATATAAAGAAGATCACATTTATTGCTGATATGACAAGGCTGGTGCTCGACAAATAATGGAGGAATATTCTACCAACAACAGCACAAAAGGCAACTCCAGGCCATATGTCAAGGAGTATTTAAAAAATGCTGTTTACCTGGCCATAATTGGTGCAGTAAGTCAGAAATTCTACTCCTCTTAACTCGATCTTGGTCAAGTTGGGTACCGAACGTTGTCTACCCATTTGTATTTATATTTTTTATGATAAAGTTTTATTTATTTTTCGGAGTGGCTACAGAGAGCTGGGGACTAAAGTAGTGATGATACACAGCGGTAAGTCAAATTGGGGTCTGAATTATGGGCTACAAGAGTGCATAACTGTTTGCCACAAAACAGGAATAAAATGTTTAATTACAAATAAAAGAATTAAAATATTAATAATTGTTACCAGTGTATTTATTCCCTGTCCAGTTAATAAAATATTATCATTACAAGAATCCAATATGAGACCTTCTCCGTCTGAGGAAGGGCTTATGATTTTATACCACATTATTCTGAACTCAACTGTAGAGACAATACCAAGGAAACCAAGCATAACATGTGATCAGCACCTGACATGAAGCAACACCTCAGCAGAATGAGGTTCCCAGAGGGTGAATTTGGTGATGCTAGCCCGCTAGTTTACTGCTACAGATTGACACTGAGTGTGACATGTGGTTTTATCAATTAATTAATTATCAATATATTTCACAATCATGTTAACGTGGTGTCATCCTCCCTCGAACCCAAAGTGTCACATGCTTCCCTGGCAATCCTCACTGTAATATATTGTTCAAACATAGACCTGGGGTAATGTTATTCTGAAAAGGACATGGCTGTATATCAAGTTTGTGTTGGGTAACAATGTCCCCATATTTACTGGTCATATATTCAACAAAACATCGTCATATTATAACAGTTTATTGAAGAAAAACAAGCACCTGATTATTATTTAGATAATCAGTGATGCCGATGTTGAAACCCAAGTGACGATTCTCATCCGTTGGTCCATAATCGGCTGATTCCGATCATCGGCTCATCACTAGTCTAAAGAGTGGTTTGTCGCTCTTTAAAGACATATTATGGACATATGGACATGTTAGTGTGCATGGAACTGATAGTTAGTACTCAGGCGCTGTGCCAACTGAAGGAATGTAGAATTTACTAACATCGTCGAAAATCTCAATGAAATCGACCACACCACTCCATAGAAAAGATCGCCTGAACAACGCGTAATTGTAAATATAGACATCTTGATTCGGGACACAACAAACGGCAATAAACCAACGCAAGTGATTTCGCCATCGAGAGTCATTGAATTTAATTGATATATAAGAATGACTGCGTGCCTTCGTAAAAATAACTACTTTGAGCAAGATTATTCAACATTTCTATTTCATCATCCTAACGGAGTGTTTCACATCACTTTAACCCTTTACCCAACAGAAGGGCCCTGTGCCAATGCATTCTCTTATATATGTGAGTCGACCATAGGTCGCCTCGCATATATAAGAGAATGCATTGGCTTAACACATTAAAAATTATAAAATTGTTAAAGAATGTAAGAAAAAATGGTAAAAAGTGTTAAAAAAAGATTTTTTTTAGGCCAATACATTCTCTTATATATGCGAGGCGACCTATGGTCGACTCGCATATATAAGAGAATGCATTGGCACAGGGCATAACTGTAACCATCACAATGTGGTCCATGAGCCGGTTCCAATGATATCCATATTTGTATGGTTTTATTGAGACAGACCCAAGATAATTTAGGCTGTTGAAGCTTTATTTGGCCGGTTTTGGCCGGTTTGTTGGGTAAAGGGTTAACATGTCATGCATATATAACTAAAGAGCAGTACATATGTCTATGCAACATCACACTGGTGCAATATGTAAAATATCTTGTCAATGCTGCACATCCTGTTTCTTTCCAAGATGGAAGCTGACGGTGTACATTTTCCGCAACAGAGAAGAAATATTAAATCTAAATATTTATTATTCTCCCCTGTGGTCGGTTATTTAGTTTTCATCAAATGCACACACATGACACATTTCTGTGTTAAGGATTTGGCAATTTTGGGGGAGATTTGCCCTCATTTTTCCTTTTATAGTGGTATAAGGCAGGATGGCACAGCCAGCAGAAGGGCATTCAATGAGGGGGACCTTACAAGGTTTGAACAACAAAAATTAATGTTAATGCCAAATTTGAAGTGGACTGGTCAAATTTGGCATTAACATCTATTTTGTTTGGCTTACTCTTGACAATTACTTTATAATTAAACTTCCATTATAAATTAAACTACCCAAAAGATCGGACCGATTGATTATGACAGACCATTACCCGTGGCGCTTATTTTGCATTTTCTAGTAATTATAAAAACAATAGATTGCGAATGAATGATCAGTAATAAATATTGTTGACTGATAAATACTCGAAAATAATGTCTCATCGATTATGATGAATAAAAAGAATTACGAATATGTCGCCTCAATTCAAAAATGTTGTTTTGTTTCGTAGGGCATGAGAAAATTGTCAACACATCATTGACCTCCAATCTCTCAATTTAAACGAGAGGCCGATCACGATCGGCAGATGTTTAACCCATACCTTGGCGATACCGATTAGCTATAACTGATAATTGGTCAAAGATATGATCACAGTAATACATATATCAGTACCTAACTTAAAATCAAAAGGTCAAATAATTTGTCTTAAGAAGGGGTTAAAGTAATTGGGGTGGGGGAGGAGTCGTTTTAAATCTCATAACTCTGTCCCTATTCACACAAGGACCTCTCACTGTGAGATCCAATTGTTTAGCCATTAATAAATTTGACAGATAGGATAAACAATTATCCAGCCAGCAGGTTGTTCATCTTTACCTTCATACAACCACCCACCTAGAGCTATGTAACATATGTCATCACTCAATTAATAACAGATTTTGCTTGGAATGACATCTATTAAAGGTATTCTCATACTCTGGATATTGGATGTTCACATGTCAATTTATTGATATCATTATATTACATGCAACTATTGCAATAAAATCTTCATATTTTCAATACAGGACATCACACCTTATTAATGGAATACAACTAAAACAAATTAGTGTCAATGACAACTTTTTTTTTTTTAATTAAATAATTTTTTTATTATTATAAAAGTTTTTTAATATTTGATTATGTTAAATTGAGCGAGGAAATTCAATCTAAAAAAATATGAAAAATCCAAATTTCAAATTTAAAAAAAAGAAGAAGGGTCATAACTCCTTTAAAATAAATCGGATCAAACCCATATTTTGGGATGAGAAACCTATATATAAAATTTGGTTCCGATCAAATAGAAAATGTTAGAGTTATCGCATTATACCTAAAGTGTCTGACAGACAGACAGATATAGATGGACGGACAGACGAGTAGTCAATCCGGACATTGACGCTATGTGTACCATACTATGGTATAGGTACACATAAAAAGTTTTATCTCATGCAGAGTTCAGGAAAAATACATCAAACCTGGTGTGCCCCTTTAATTTTTCAATTCACATATGTAATCAATTGAAATCAATGTCGAAAAAGCTTTCCATTAATATATAGATAAAACAAACTAGACCTACAGTACTAAAAGTGTTATGAACAATTATTTTGTTCCCATAGACTGATACAGAGCTCTCAAGTTTTTAAAACTTTGAAAACCAAAGTTGTCTTCCCATGAAACCAACAAAATTCCAATGGTAATGCTATTAAACAATGAAACCAGATTATGCCTTTAAGATGAAATTTAAATAACCATGCATATAAAATATAATAGTATAAACATTCCACCTATGATATGGCCAGAGATACTTATAGAGTATAAAGTATATCTGATACAGCCAATGCATCTCCTAGCAGTTAATTAACTCAATACAAGATAACCAACTTCATGGTATTGTAACTGGATACTAACTCTGTGTGAGAAGACACAAGAGAGAGACAACTTCATGGTATTGTAACTGGATAATATCTCTGTGTGAGAAGACACAAGAGAGAGACAACTTCATAGCATCCTGAACCTGATTTATTAGATACTATCTAGACACCTGTGTATCTTTGATATATTTTAGCGATGAATAAAATAATCAAAGGGCCATAACTCCAGTAAAAAGTACCGGATCAAACCCATATTCGAACTCGATCTGTATTTTGAGTTGAGAAACTCACATACAAAATTTGTTTCCTATCAGTTGAAAAATTGTTGATTTATCGAAGCATTCATGAATTCTATGTCAAAGGGCCATAACTCCGTAAAAAAAAAAAGGATCAAACCCATATTCGAACTCGATCTGTATTTGGTGCTGAGAAATTCATATACAAAATTTGGTTCCGATCAGATAGAAAATATTTCAGTTATCGCACCATGCGTAAAGTGTCTACAGACAGACAGACAGACAGACAGACAGACAGACAGACGGACGGACTAACGACGAGTGGTCAATCCGGGCAACGACACTATGTTTACCATACTATGGTATGGGTAAACATAAAAAGGGCCATTCTACCATGGCTATGGCCAAAAAAGTGCAAAAACTTTAAATTTTCAAACTCACATGGCATTTTATATATATAACTTTTGGAAAAGTATAGATTACCCAGATTCTGGAAAGTATTGAACCATTACATTATTGACTGATCAGTCAATTAAATATTACGCTGACTACAATTTTGGGTTACAGTTATGTTTAATGTGAGTAAATGAAAGGCATCCTAGTCATAGCTCATGAAATTGATACGTTGACAACTAAATCATTGGCTATTCGAAACTTCATGGTAAATACTATTTTAATTTGAAAAAATATAGTTGCATTTGAGGTATGAGTATATTAATTGGTAAATCATCACTTTCAGTTGGGGGTCACAAACGTAACAGTTTTAAGAATGGAGTTTTTGTGACAAATGGAGGGCATGTGTCAGACTGAATTTGCATATTCTCTGAATACATGTATATAACAAAGTGAAACTATTTATCAAGAAATTTCAGTGTTCTTTAATATCTTGTTGCTAATACAGTGATGTCTATTTGGTCACACACATAACATTACGTGTGTGACATCCCAAGCAAAGAGTTAATATATGGGACTCATTGAAAATATGCCGAAATGTTTGGATAGGATCATCATCAGTTGTAGATTGCTGAATATGTGCCGTACTAATTAAGTGTGTCACATTAAGTTTCAACTCGTTATCTGCGACATTTATGTTTATGCAACTATTTTTGAGTTACGTGTTGAAATGGTTAAGATATATTTTTCATCAATACATATGATATAATCTTGACAAATCATAAGAAGTAATTTTCACTCTGGTTTCTCTACCTCAACTTTCGCAACGGATTAAATAACATTAAGTACATCATGTGCAGCTACACCACGCCCCTCCAAAGTACAGTAATGCTCTAAATAATCGACTCCTTAACCACAGCAGAATTATGGATAAATTATTCAAGATTTAGTCATAAATATGGCTTGGTGCCATTCATTGGAAAGCTCTCACTGTCAGTGAGGGCATTACTGTAGATGTAGCAAGACTGCAGGGACCAGCCAAGACTTGGGAGATATCCGCTCCCAAAAATGTGCCACTTCTCCCTATATTTTTGACCCAGGGAGAAGTGACTTCGCTCTCATATACCAGTATGCATATGTCCCAACAGCATATTTAAAGTGTATTTTCAGATTATAATGGTGTTCTTATTCACTATAATGGTTTTATAAATGGGTTATTGTGTTGCATCATACTTAATATTGGATCATAGAATGGTAGGTTTGAGGTGAAAAATCAACTTCAGCCATTAACAGCTACAGTAATACCCTAATTAATCGACTGCTTAACCACAGCAGAATTATGGGTAACTTTTCAGGATTTAGTCGGAAATATGGCTTGTTGCCATTCATCGGAAAGCTCTCCCCGAGAGCTTTCTGATGAATGGCAACAAGCCATATTTCCGACTAAATCCTGAAAAGTTACCCATAATTCTGCTGTGGTTATGGAGTCGATTACTTAGGGCATTACTGTACTTCTCCCTGTCCATGCTTTTCTCCTTAAAAACTAAACAGGGAAAGTGACTTCTCCCAATTTGAAACCTCTAGGCTGGTTCCTGAGCAAGAGTAATCCAGCATAATTACAGTAATATGCCCTAAATAATCGACTCCTGAACCACAGCAGAATTATGGGTAACTTTTCAGGATTTAGTCGGAAATATGGCTTGTTGCCATTCATCGGAAAGCTCGCAGTGACATTACTGTATTATATTATTATTATTATACAATGTTGTGTACAGTATGTGTTTTTCTTGTGCATGTCCAGGTAACAACAAAATGTGGTGAAAAGTCATATTGGACATAACATGCAGTGTCGATTCAAATATGACTTTTCACTGCATCCTGGACGAGAAGAAAAACACATACTCAGTACACAACATTGTATAATGAAACTTTTATTATCCATCTGTATGTTTATAAAAATTTTGGGAATAAAACTTTTGTGGTTATTTTTGGTATTTGTCAGCACTAATGATTCTCTATAAAAGCCTGTAATGATCATCAGGAAGCATGATTCGGAACAGTAAACACGGAAGTGAAATAAAAAACTCCGAAGTTGATGTGAAGTGAAACCAAACCAGAGTACTGTGCACCCTTCACAATTTCAATGATTCATTTGGCAGCAATAGAGTTACTTTGTGATGTCACAGAGTCCAAATAAAAAAATCATATTGGACTCGATTGAGTCCAATATGACTTTCAGGAGTCCAATATTAATTTTTCCTATATTATCATATGATAGCTTTTGCCCAATCAGAAATAGTGTTAGTTAAGGGATAGATAATAATATTGATTATTGTATTCAATTGCCTGTTACAGCACAGTGTATAATGAATGGATTTGTTCCATTACAATTGTTGTAATAGGCTCCAAGCCATCAATGTTACCATGTTACCGTCAATCCACAACAATAACACATATTTTCTGCCAACAGTCATGGTAATTCATATGGCAAGCCGTTTTCACATTTTTGATTTATTTAGACTTAAGTCCAAATATTTGGACTTAAGTCCAAATGATTTGGACTTAAGTCCAATTAGTGAATTGATTTGGACTTAATTCATTTGGACTTAAGTCCAATTCATCTGGTTTAAAACGATAGTCCCCTTCTTTGTAATGGTATATTCCTGCAAGTCTTGATTGACAGTCAAACTCCATACAGTTGCGTCCCTTTTGCCACGTAGCTTGTTTTCGGCATCATTGAAAATGGTTCAAACCCGAATTGGCATCTTAATAAATGCTAACTGCATGCATGAATGAAGTAACATTAATTCACGATTTGATTCAATTGTTATTTGACAACATATAGGCTCGTTTATTGTGTTTACAAGAATTTCTCCCCAGCAAGTGTGTTTTTTTTTGTCAACCATTATTAGTTGAGAGAATATTTTATGGGTTTCTTTCGTTATGACAGAAGGCAGAACACACGCTATTTTGGAGCCTGCATGTGCAACAGAACCTGTTCAATTAACAAACGGAGAAAATTGCATGCTGAAACCAGAAATTAGGGTTCAGGCCCCTATCTGTATAGTAGAGACTAAACCTAATTATGAAAGTTTTGTATTCACACGACTGCACCGCGAAATAGTCTGCTTTATATTATAATTATATTTCTAAATTGTGCAGGAAAAATATCATAGCATGGTGTGTATTATCTAATAAAATCTTATGATTCGCGAAAAGTTCTAAATAAAAAAACTGAATTGTACGAGTATATATAGCAGTCATGTGAATTTGGTTGTTTATGAATGAAAGTCTGAACTTGAAGTTGAGCAGTAGCCACTAGCACTAGTACCGATATCGATTATCGGTAGTGCAAATTCACCAGCTCACGGAAGGAAGAATATCGTATATTTTATAGTAACAAACTTCCAGTTGCTTAATCAAGTTACAGACTTCACAAACTGAACATTAAACAATTCTATTTGAGTGCTTGTTGGGGCGCATCATTTGATCTTTTAGAAAGAGGTCGCCGCTGATTGCACAAAAATATGTTGTGTATGTTGATGTTTCTAAGGACGCTGTTCCTAACAACGTAAACCAGCTGGGTGCATTCTAATGATGCTCCATAACGTGGTTACCATCCAGTGACGTCACTCACAAACTGTTGGAGGTCAGGTTGTGCTCGTATAACGCCATTTGTGTAATCTAAATCGGTCAAGGGGCTGAGAAATGGCATGAGTTCCCTATTTGAATCCATCTGGACAGTGACCATTTTTGGATCGGGTGTATGTAAAGAGTGCCTTGGTGGCCACCCTACAATTAACACCCTTTGTTTGACTTAAATATAAATATTTTCGAATAAGGAATGGAAGTCACATTCGTGCCATGATTGGGGAGGGGAGGGGAGGGTCTCCGAAACTGATGTGATACAAATATGTTTAGCGCTAGTTTCCACCAAATTCATACATACGTTCTTCATCAATGATACGATGAATCAAAGTAATTGGTTCTCAGTCTTAAATAGATAGGCTACGTACGCCCCTGTAAGTAGGGAAAGGACCATGCATGACCATGTGTCAAAATAAATACATTTATGGCATGTCCAGATATGTCATCTAGTTCCTACTTAGCATTTTGACTTAAGTCCATATATTTGGACTTAAGTCAAAATAATTGGATTAAGTCCAATTATTTGGACTTAAGTCAATTATTTGGACTTAAGTCCAAATATTCATTCAATTCTGACATGTCTGAATTACATGGCCATTATCCCTTAACTCCGCCCTATGAGAAAACCAGACCTGCTTAATATCTGATGGGGTTGTTTCTTATACAGTTGAATTGCACTTAAGTGCAAATGAATTGTACTTAAGTCCAAATACCACATAATTGTGAATTCGGCAAGGAATTGGACTTAAGTCCAAATAGATGAAAATATCAGTATTTACACTTAAGTGTAATTCATTTGCACTTAAGTACAATTCCTCGCCGAATTCACAATTATGTGGTATTTTGACTTAAGTCCAATTCGCTATTTGGACTTAGTTCCAAATATTTGGACTTAAGTCCAATTATTTGGACTTAAGTCCAAATAAATCGAATATGTTAAAACGGCTTGCCATAAATTCATGGCAATTTGATATTTATTCTGAAGAATGATGTCAAAATCTCCTATCACTCTAGCCATAATGTTGTTCAACACAAATGATGTCATGAAAAAAGCAGGCCAGTCAGGGCCAGTGAGAGACGATGAAATGGTTGTCTTAGTTTCCCTTATGTTGACGGCTCTAGATGTAAACATGGGATATGTTTCTCGGCTCTCTGACCAATCAACGACGCTGCTTCTTACTAGAGGTGGAACTTGTGCTTGTATACTTACCGGTATTACAACGAGCGTCAGTATATCCAGCTACACAAGCACATGTGAATGCATTGTTGCCATCAGTGCATGTACCACCGTTAAAACAGGGTGTAGGATCATTCATACTTCCTAAACATTCGTCAACATCTGCAATCAATAAATGGTTAATGATTAAGGTATTGAATAGTCCCATTAATAAACATTATTTCCTTTTAACCCTTTCATGACTGGCGCTTCCTGAAATTTTGCGAAAACCCTGTGCCTTGCATTCTCTTGTATATGCAAGTCTCCCATAGTGAGGCAGTGCATTCTCTTATATATGCAAGGCTCTCTATGGGAGACTCACATATATAAGAGAATGCGTGGGCACATGATCTTTAATGCTGCACCAGCAACTCCTCCCGTTTATGAAAGGGTTAAATCTCAACCTGCCACCTTCAGTTATGTTAATCTCTCAAGCACATCGGGGAAAATAATAACGACATAAAGTATATAAATTCAGATAACATGTGAGTAAGATCAATGTGAGTAGTGTAGTGACTTAGCGACAAAATTTTGTCATATTGGAACGGACTGGCCAAAAGTGCCATTTTTTTATATTATGTCAAGTTATGTGTGCTCTTTCAGAAAGTGAACTAGAAACAGGTTTCTGATCAATATTAACCCTTGTTTCAGTATAAATCCAAGATGGCGGCCAAATTCAATCATTATTTCACCATGACGTTCCAACTGGTATACAATTTAAGGCACATGCATAATAAAGGCGTCATTCCATCCGGCATTGTCATATTTTGAAGATATTAGCAATCCAGGCTGACCAAATTTGAAAATTATCACTTTTTTTACCAAAAGCATGAAATTTTGTCATAAAATCATTCTCATTTCAATTATTTCGGAATAATAAACAGACAATTTCTCAAAACTGTTTCAGTGCAGATCAAAGGTTAAGATCTTAAAAATTTCAGAAAAGTATACTGCAAACAAAATATACAACATCTAGGACAAATCCGTAACCATATTTTAGACATTTTTGATTATGTTACCCCTCACCCCAAAAATCATGAAATTTGGTTTTTGTGATAAACATCCGATAGAACATGGTTGAGAATCTATAAAGGGCACTATTCGATCACATTTCTAAATACTGTAATTGCAATTACAGTTATTACACACACAATGACCAAAGTTGAAATTTACAACTTTTTCGACTAAAATATGCAATTTGGTAAGAAAATCCTCGTCATTTCAAATATTTTGGTCCAATAAATGGTCATTTACACATAGGATATTTGCGATAGTTCAAAATGTTTGGTCTTAAATGTTTTGGACATATATACTGAAAACAATGAATACATTTTCTGTGGTTAATATGTAACAACGTTTCAGAAAATTTGGTTTATGTTACACCTCACCCCAAAAATCACGAAAATGTGACTTGGTTGTAAAGATTCAATAAATAATTGTTATGTAACAATCTCATTGATAGTATACTGTTTAAATTTACAATTGTATGCCTAATAACAGCTATATTTTATGGTAAAATAACCATCATTTCAAATATTTTCAACCAATATATGGGCAATTTCTCAAACATTTCCCAAGATCGTATACCACATGCGGCCTTGAAAGTTTCGAAAATGACTGTCGAATACAACACATTTAAAGGTGTATACATGTCATGTCTTGGTGAAATAGAATAAAATTCTAAAAATCAATTATACCATAAATAATTTGAAGGTTTTGACTTATATAATCTACAAATGTAGCATACAAGAGGGGGTATATATAGACATGTAGTTCAGATCACAACTTTAATTTGTCTATCAATAATACACATAACATAAAGATGATCTATCTTTGTTTATACTCTGTTTTTAAATTCACGTTTGTTATGTTGTACCTGTATAACTATAATGTGCACAGTCTTATCATACCAGCAGATATATAGCAACTCATAGATTGTCATGTTATAATCACCGGTGACCATGTTGATACATTGAACAAATATTTTAGGCATTATTAATATCACAATTACAACTGCATAATTATGAGCATGGTAAATCAGCTATTGCACATTTGCACCTGTTACAAGTTTGGGATTTGCAACAACACTTGATGAGTTCTGAACACGCAGCTGCAGCTTCTGGTAATGTAGTCCACAATGGTTTACATCCATGATCTTCAACTGTCCATTCCCAGTCATGCGGGCCATGTATTGGAATTGCTATGTCATGACAAGTGTACCACAATACTGCCTGGTATATGGCTCATTTCATATGCTGTATTAGGGCCCCTTTTGAGCGACAAGTTTTGGAGAATTCTCTTCATATGCCTCGTTATCAGCAACTTTTGACAACCTTTATTATAATTAATGGTAATGAAACGTTTGAGTTCTTTGAAAATATATGAGGACGAATCTAGTTGAATAAAAGGTTGATTCGCCTATAGAAGAAATGTACATGTATCTGTGATAACGGGATAATATTTCCATGCTATCCAGAAACTTTTTCTGCCCTTTATATGGAAGAACAAAGTGGTATCAAAACCAGATATCAAATGAAAATTGGGTAGTGATAACAATTGTCATCGCCCAGAGCGGAAAATGTGCTGTTGTCATGGTACAATGTTTTAGTTTTGCCTGTTCCTAGAGAAACACACGTATCACCACCACTGTTAGCATCCGTAAACTTTGAAAACAGACCGATGACCATTACATCTGTGTCAACAATCCGAGCACGGATGGTCGTCAGCCCACAAGAAAGCACATGGATAATGTGCGGCACAATTCTAATATCAGCTTCCTCCTGACAACAGTTTCTGAAGATTTACTAGGAAAAATTTGCTATTTTGAGAGTTGACGAACATTCTGTCATGTTTTACACATTATCATCATGTTCTGACGCATAATTGTTAGCAATACAAAAAGTTCAAGCTTATTGTCAGAATGACGGAGGAAGTCGTTCCATATTTTTTAAATCTTAGTTTGGCCACCAACTTTTCGTCCAAGACCTATACCACGATTCTCATTAGTGCTGCCTTTTGTGCTGCCTTCAAAATACCTATCCCACACAACACACATGACATTAACACTTCTTAGTTTGTAGAGTAGAAACTTCATTGGTGACTGTGTAATAATTAAAAGTATCTTGCACGTACTTCCAATATTTTATTTCTTGTACTAGTGTGTTCAAACAACATTTGGGCAGTTCAAAAAACCCGAAATCGCTTCTCTGCTATTCCAAACGATCAAGTGCAGGAACAGGAGAACATCAAATTGAAAGGAAATGGAGCGTTGATAGGTTTAACAGAGAGCTCATCAACAATAACGAGATGGCTACAACTCCCCGAACCAGACGTGTTTTTCTCTCATGAGGGTCGGCTATTTCCCCCGCCTTATCAACGGGAGGTAAATTCAAGGGGACCCAATCTGATTTGCTGGGATGTATCCGGGAAGCAATTGGAGATTTATCGGACCCACCTAAAAATGTTCAGTGCAAGATATTTGATGGAGGCGTTCTTGTGGATATGATTGTACCTGCGATATAGTATCTACTTTTAATGATTACGCCCAGTCACTAATGAAGTTTCTACTCTACAGACTAAGAAGTGTTACTGTCATATATATGTGGTGTGGGACATATGAAACGAGCTGCCTACCAGGTAGGATTGTGGTACACTTATGTCATGCCAAGCTGCAGTTGTGTGCTCAGAACTCATTAAGTGTTGTTGCAAATCACAAACTTGTAACAGATGCAAATGTGCAAACGCTGATTTACCATACACAGAGTTATGTAGATGTAATTGTGTGCTTAAAATATTTGTTCAACGTATAAACACAGGCAGCGGTGATTATAACATGACAATCTATGAGTTGCTATCTATCGGCTGGTATTATCAGTCTGTGAACATTATAGTTATATAACATAAAAAACATGAATTTAAGAACACACTATAAACAGATATAGGCCATCTTTATGTGTATTATTGATTGACCCCTCTTGAATGCTAGATTACATAAGTCAATGATATTGGGTCAAATATATCAATTAATGGTATTATAGATTCTTTTATTTTTATTTTATTTCACCAAAACATTACATGTATATACCCTTATATGTGTTGTATATATATTGGATGTTCATTTCAAAACTTTTAAGACCGCATATTGTATATTATTGCATATTGCCATTCTATTGGTTGAACATATTTGAAATGATCAAATAAATTGTTATTAGGCATACAATTGTTAATTTCAACAGTATACTGACAATGAGATTGTTACATTATAATATATGACGAATTGCGATCGACAAACTCATTTTATAAGATTTAACCAAAGATTTATTGAATCCTTACAACAAGTCACATTTTCGTGATTTTTGGGGTGAGGGGTAACATAAACCAAGTTTTCTGAAACGTTGTTACATATTAAACACATACAATGTATTCATCATTTTCAGTATATATGTCCAAAACATATAAGACTGAACATTGTGAACTATCGCAAATATCCTATGAGTAAATGACCATTTATTGGACCAAAATATTTGAAATGACGAGGATTTTCTTACAAAACTGCATATGTTTTGTCGAAAAAGATGTTATATTTCAACTTTGGTCATTGTGTATGTAATTGCCATTGCCGTATTTAGAAATGTGATCAAATTGTGTCCTTTATAGATTCTCATCCATGTTCTATCGGATGCTTATCACAAAAACAATATTTCATGATTTTTGGGGTGAGGGGTAACATAATCCAAAATTTCTAAAATACGGTTAAGAATGTGTCCTAGATATTGTATGTGTTGATTAGAGTATACATGTCCAAAAATGCTAAGACCGTAACCTTTGATCTACACTGAAACATTTTTGAGAAATTGTCTCTTTATTATTCCGAAATAATTGAAACGAGAATGATTATATGACAAAATTGCATGTTTTTGGTACAAAAAGTGATAAATTTCCAATTTGGTCAGCCTGGGTTGCTACTATCTTCAAAATATGACAATGTCAGGTTGAATGACGCCTTTATTATGCATGCGCCTCAAATTTTTATACCAGTTGGAACGTCAGTGTGAAATAATGATTGAATTTGACCGCCATTTTGGATTTATACTGGAAACAACGGTTAATATTGATCAGAAACCTGTTTCTAGTTCACTTTCTGAAAGAGCACACATAACTTGACAAAATATAAAAAAAATGGCACTTTTGGCCAGTCCGTTCCAAAAAAAACGCTAAGTCACTACACTAGAGGAAATAACACACATTATATATATAATTATTCCGAATGTGCTGACACTATTTATGATCTGTAATAATTAGTATATTTCTCTAACATTCTTACCAAACTTTCCAGTCAAATGACTAGATCATACACCCTCTACATTCCCACAATTAGCATCCATAAGAATCAATAAATCACCATATGGTTTACACAATCGTTTCCAAGGTTTATCAAGCAATAACTCCAGACTCTTCTGCATAAAATGTGATGAACGACCTATGTCACTTCAAACCGATCATGTGCATGCGCTCGCTGCATGTTGTTATTTGAAGACTGTGTTGGAATTTGAACAATGTTACTAATAATTTTGGTAGTTTTGAAAAGTTGTTCATGTTAATAATATTCTATTAAATGTACTGGTATATGATTATAAGGAATGACTGGAAGATCGAATGGGGTCATTGGTTTTGACCGGCAGAGTAATTAAATAAAGTTTGTTTGAATTGAATTGCTTTACACTAAAACATAATTTGTATCACTGCAATACAGAGTGAAAAATGTATATACAGAGCAATATACAAAATTTTAGTATGGCCGTTGAGTTTGGCGGTCGTGGTCCGTAAGTCTTTGTCATCATCATCGTCATCATCATCATCATCACGATCATCTTCATCATCATCATCATCATTGTCGTCGTCCTCATTGCCAACACTATCATCATCAACATCAATCATCATCATTATCATAATCATCATCATTATCATAATCATCATCATCATTAGCGCCATCATCGTCATGATTGTTTCAACATCATCATCATGTATATAGTCATTATCTTCATCATCATCATCGTCATCATCATCATCAACGACGTCAACAAAATCATAATCATCCTCATCAGTGTCATAGTCATCTTCGTCTCATCACTATCGTCGTCCCGTTGCCATTATCGTTATCGTGGTTGCATGTCACCATTATCGTCCTAATCATCACAATCGTCATCATCTCCATCATAGTTGCTGCCTTTGTCATCAACTAGGCTTATCATTTAGTTTAATTAGTCAATCCTAATTTCGTAAATTTTCAAACGACTCAGTGCATGGTTTTTGTGACATCCAAATTTGCTCTCGACTGACAAATGATAAGGTATATCATTTGCAGCTGATCGAATTCCCTCGGAGATATGCACTGCCATCAATGCCTTTAATTTATAAGAATATAAAGTTTTATGCTCTAATTTGGAACAACGATCTTCAACTAATTTTGACCATTCTTGCCTTTATAATTATTGAAATTGAGTATCTTCCCATTTCTCTGTAGACCATGAAATTTGGTGTAGATGTTTTCATTCATAATAAATACTTGATAAATTTTCGATGGACTATAATAAAATAATTTCTAAACTGTCGGTATTTTCGAACCCCCAGACTTAACTGCCATACATCAAGATTGGCCCAACCATTGTATCAAACAGTCTGAGCGTCAAATCACATGGCATGTTGAGCTTTCAGTTTCTATGGAGGGCTGAGTATGACTGATTCTTTGCACCGCCTTACAGAACCGACCATTTCGGAAAAATTGTACTCCCAGATAACAGAAAATATCAACTGTTTCTACACTGGTCCCATTCATCGTGAATTTGTACTCAGTTTTTGTTTTTTTGTTAGCTCATTATTTTTGTTTTCTCGACATTAACTGTTAATCTCCATGATTCGGTGTAATACGCAAATTAATTTAATGCCCTTTGTAAACCATCTGAGCTCTCGGCCATCAGAATGGTGTCAATTGTGCATAAAGGATGCACAACAGTTTAAGGTATTCACCGAACTGGTAAAAAAAAAGGATCACCAATATCATTAAGGCCTTGTATACCACT
Source organism: Siphonodentalium dalli (assembly GCA_032622095.1). Classification (NCBI taxonomy): domain Eukaryota; kingdom Metazoa; phylum Mollusca; class Scaphopoda; order Gadilida; family Siphonodentaliidae; genus Siphonodentalium; species Siphonodentalium dalli. Next base: position 162,175,505 of record CP136062.1, read on the forward strand.
ATCAGATAGAAAGTCGTCCAGGTTGTTTAAGAATATTGAGAATAGGAAGGGGGATAGGCTCACTCACTGCCTCACACCTATGTTGCATGAAAATACATCTAATGTGGAGTCCTCTTTTTGATACACGATTTAATGCCATCATACATACTTCTGATTATCTTAAACAGTTTCCCTCCAATAATACTTTTCAAAAGTTTATACATCAACCCTTTTCTCCAAACCATATCAAACGCTTTTCTTAAATCGATAAAGGAACAAAATAACCTCTTATTTCTCAACAAATAGATCTCAATCAACGAATAAATTATGAACATATTATCAGTCGTTAAAACGTTTGCTCTGAACCAAGCTTGGTTGTCATTTAGTAGACGCAATTTATCAGAATATGAATCCAGTCTGATGTTTAATACACCTGAGAATACTTTACTCATACAGCTCAATAAAGTGACCCCACTGTAGGAATCAGCATTTCTCCTGTTGCCTTTCTTTTTATATATAAACCCTGAACCCAAACTGTCTGGATATTTTCCAGAGTCTAGTATTGCATTGATAAGCTGTTTATAAACTGGAACCATTATATACTGTGCTCGCTTGATATATTCGTTAGTGATTTCATGATCGGGCCTGGCTGCCTTGCCATTTTTAAGTGATTCGATAACTTTAAGAATTTTGGTTTTTCTGATTGGGTCATCTAGTCCCTCATCGGTGCATTCATCACATTTCATCTAATAATATATCTATATATTATCAGTCGTATCATCTGTAGTTTCGTTAATAGATTTGAAATGTTCTATCGAGAACTCTTCCATTGGTACATATATGTGACCCACTATCATCGCTATAATTTCCAGTGGTATGCTGTCGCAGTATTCTCCAAAAGTCTTTAGCTGTCATGTTTGACCATAAATTGCGAATGCAATCTTCATTGTTTTCGTGATTTTTTGGTTTATAATTTTTTTATGTCTTACCCGCCTCTTTAAACACACGTTTATTTCTACCAGTTTTATTCCAGGTATACTTTACTTGTGCTTTTCTACAACGCTTCTGTTGATTTCGGCAATCCTCATCAAACCATTGCTTGTTGAATGCTTTTGTCTGAGCATGATTATTCTTCCGATAGCGACCAAACACCTTTCAGTGGAGTCAATCAATAAATTTCTGATTTCATAACAAGCTTGCTCTACATTGGATACATGTTTGTGTGCCAAGTAAGCCGTAAATTGAATGTCTGCTAAGCTCGAAGTCGAACGAACTGTCAGGAATTAATCCCAGATATGAATGTACTCAGAATTATTGCATTGTTAAAAAAAATAAAAAATTTGTGCTGCTCTAGAGTTAAAATCTCCCATAAGCAAGACCCCATTCGCCCTCGCATTTCAGCGTGCCTATTTCAGTTCCAATCTCTATCCCCCAGTTGTCGGAACCTAGGTAGACCCCGCCTACCAGTATGCTATGCTTATTGTTAGTGATACGGAGCCAGACTATGCAGTCTGATTCTTTCTGAATTGTATGACAAAAATAATTTTGCATGCGCTTGCTTACAGGTTATCGTCGTCCACATGTTTTGTGCAAAAATAAAACAAATACTGCAAATAGTGTGTCTGTCATTTTCAGAATGAGGTCCCCAGAGGGTGAATTTAGTGATGATATCCTGCAAAGCAAGCTAGCATCAACCAATTCACCATCTGGGAACATCATTCTGCTTAGGTGTCATCATCTGGGAAGTATTTATAGTCTCAAATTAACAGTTTTTACTTTTTCCTTTCTGAGAAGTTTCTATAGAGCGGTACCGTGTGACGTCACTAATCCCAGCATGCACTGCAGACGCCATGTTGGAGGTAGCAATGAATATAAACAAACACACGTGTGTGCGGAGTTCATTATAATCAAGTGTATCTCTTTCGTGTATCATGCCTCTCAATTGTTTTGTTAATGGTTGTACGCACATATAAAATTACAAACTAAAAATTCAAAATAGTATAGTCCCGATCGATGATGTGTCATGAAAATTAATTGCGCCGCGAGTACTTTTTATGTTCGTTATATATGTACATGAATCTGCTATAACACCGTGGTGATATTGACTTCAAATTTCTGCTATTCAAACTTTAAATATGCATATTTAGAGAATTATACAAGTATAGTTCCGAACGGGTAAGGCCTACAAGTATACATCTATACATGTCGCATAGAAAGGACAGATGCCATGCTAACCTGTATAGTGTATGATATTCTGCGAACGTTTAACTTAATCGAAGTTAATCCGTTTGAGAATCTAAAGCTTCCTCCACATGGCTGCGACAATACACACATGTAAATGGGAATCAACAAGTTTTCCAAGAGAATGACAAGAAATTTAACACATTGCATGTGATTCGCGCTGTGTACATGCAATATTCGTCGAACGAGTTCACTTTGTGCTATTGTTGCCACATGACAAGTAACTGACTCCATCATCGGCGTTTTTCTTTCATGTACTTAACCCTTTGAACCCTGACGTCCTGAACGTTAAATGGCCCCAACCCGAGGCGCCTGACGTTATATAGTGTTTCCGACGACGTAACTCATAATGCTCTTAACTGGGACGTATATACATGTATACATGCTCAACTAAACGGCAATATACTATGCTAACTGAACTAGTTTGCGATGAAATATGTCACACAGTATTAATTTCAACGAGACAGTCGATTCCACGTCCAATATACATGTATATTATATTGCGGCTTCCTTTGGTCGCGCTATATATTTATCATGAAATAGCCTACGATAAAACGCATTTCTCTAAATGCACATGTGTGCGTGCGCAAAGAGACCCCCGTTTCCAATTTGGCTGCTAAAGTCAGAGCTATGAACATGGATGTGACTCATTTGCGCAAAGTAGAATTCTAGTTAATTTGGGCTTTGATCGCGAAATTTCTACCGAAATACTTCCCCTTTTCTGGCGATAAAAAAAACGATTTTTTTCTCAAAATATGCCTCTGCGCATGCGCGAAAAAACAGAACCTCTGTCACCAGGTTGTCTATCAAAGTCACATGGGTAAACATGTGACGCGTGTGTGCAAAGTAGAAGTAAACCTCTAGTTGATAGGTGCGTTTGTTGAGCTGTAATTTCGTGTCAAATAACGTCTGATTTCCGGACCGTTATTCCGGTCTCCCGGGATATAGGAATATAAGGATTGGACCGGTATTCCGGTCTCTCGGGTTCAAAGGGTTAAAGGTACGGTTGGCCTTGGCGGTGGGTATTCTGTGAAAATATTTCCACCCGTCAAAAACCGCCACAAACAGAAAGAACAACAAAATGTAGACAGACTTTGTCCGTATACAAATAAGAAATATCGCATAAACAGTATGTTATTGTCATATTTTTGACCATTGTTATGTAAACAAAAGCATAAAAAGTTACTTTTCTGGTGTTTGTTTATATTATGATGGTAAACATAAAGAGCGTTCTTTGTGGGTGAATTCCTGATATGGAACTAATAAAGAGCGTTTATGCCATTTGTGTGTGATCAGCCAGCAGCATTGCGCTGTCTTCTGTAACACAATCAGGCTCTTGCTTAGATAAAATATAGTAAATCTTTATGATAACATGCTGTTTACGCGATGGTCATGGTATATATGAACGAAACTGTATGCGTTTTAATGTTTTTCTGTTTACGGTGATTGGAACAAATATGAATATTTTCGACAACTAAGGCCGCACGTACCTTTAATGGTGGCCGAATAAGATGTGGAATTAGACAAAACACTATTTGATAATCCTTTGCATCCGGTCGCAAAGTTGTTGACACCTTTAATGTGACTCAGCCACGGTTATGTATATCGTTATATTTATTTTTGCCAACTTTAAATTTGATGCCTGGGGTGTACTGTTTGACAAATGAGAGATTATATATTAATTACGACATGTACACCTCCGGTCGGCTTCAAGTTATTTCATCAAGGCGGGAGCTATAAATTAGCACTGTTCCAATAAATTCGCTCTTCTGTTGTTGCTCTATTTGTTTTTGTTATCAAACGATTGTCACTTTTACAAGATGCTTCTACACACACATAGCCATCTTGCTTGAAAACATCGGAAAGAAGCTATATTGTCGTGTTACACGCATACAGCGTTTTAAAACGCACAATTGCCTAAATGCAATACCAGGGAGCTCATTTGTTTCGATAATACATGGACTACATTATCGTTCATTGAAAACTAATTAGGTAAGCCTGTAATAATTTTATTTCAAAACATAACTGTGATTAACACGAATGTAATGGTGTATGTATGGATATGTAACATTTGGCGACAGTTCCGAGTCTGCACTCCATTCCTTTTAATAAATATCGCACCCCTATAGTAAGTTTATCTAACATTTCGATGTATTCTTTTAGAACTGTTGTTCATGATTATAAATAGCGCTGGCAAATATTGTAACTAATTCCGTCGAAGCCATAACGAGAGGTTTTAAAAGTAGCTTTCTTAATTAATCATATTAACTCAGTGCTTGCTTATGGACGTCTATACCTCCAACATGACAGCGCGTCCCGTATCCAATCACGTGTGGGCTACTATCACTAAATTCACCCTCTGGGAACCTCATTCTGCAATTGACAGATATACACTATTTGCAGGCTTGAATACTTTTCAGCCTTTCAGTTATCGTGTAGTCGATTCGACTGTATTCACGTCAAGCAATGATTGTATTGTCATTTTGCGCTTCATCAGACCTCACAAAATAACATTGTCTCTCTTAATATATTTTACATGATTTATATTACAAACTGAGCGATGTATGAATCATTACTATTCCTCTTCAGACAAATGTTTAATTCACTATATTTAATATTTATTTTGTCATATACCAGATGATGGCAGGAAGACAGCCTTCTTGGTTATGCTGTTCCCGATAACTCATTATTGTCAAGTTATATTTTCATTGTTGTGTACATGTATTGAGTTATAAATAAATATTCATATATACAGTAATGCCCTAAGAAATCGACCCCTTAACCACAGTAGAATTATGGTAACTTTTCAGGATTTAGTAGGAAATATAGTTGCCATTCATTGGAAAGCTCTCCACGAGAGCTGTGGTTAAGGGGTCGATAACTTAGGGCATTACTATATAGTCATAGTCATGAGTTATACAAGATGCATCATTCTCATTGTATATTGTTTACATTTATGTATTTCTGTCAGTTCCACTTCAAAGGAACGAATGGTCTTTGTTTTAGAAATAGCAGTTACCAAATTAAGAAAATTTACTCAAGAATATACTAGCAGTATAGTATAATGATAGTATGAATGAGATATTATCCACCAAAACACATTTTGTGTGAGCTGAGCGTTTGTTTATTTATACAGCTCGTAAATAGGAAGAGATAAGCAAAACACTCAAAAGTTGAAAACTGTGGCAATATTTTTAGGAGAATGATTCACGGTGACCCATTCAACACCTAAATCTTGAGTTGTAAATAACTTGGTGGCATTTCTAACCAAAGTTCACTTAGTGGGGTCTCCCCAGAGTTTGCTTACATAACATGGATAGGATAGGATAGGATAGTTTATTTACAATACACACGAATGATACAGTGGCAGTAATACATAATAAATTATAACAGTGTATTGTCGGGGGTAGCTTAGCCCTATCGGGCTGTCTTCCTGCTACCCCCTAAAACAAGTATAACTATACATAATAGCATAGATGCTTGTATTTCAGATCCACGCACTTGTACAGACTATAGTCATATATAAAACTTTTTAGAATCTAGTACTTAGGGCATATGGTGTGTGTTTACATAACACAGAATACTAACATGACAATAACATGCAATTTATGCAATATTTATGATTGGTTGGTATAAAAAAGAAATTTGTCTATAATATAATATTCTATCTGTTTATTGCGGTTTTAACGGATATGACTATTTTAAAAACAATGATTATCATATCTTTAAGCAAGCCTGCAAATAGTGTGTTTGTCATTTGCAGAATGAGGTCCCCAGAGGGTGAATTTACCCTCGATCAACCTCATTCTGCTTAGGCCTCAACTGCTATGGGAAACCTAGGACCAGATTGAAGTTCCCAGTGGACAGTTGAAGATGGTGATGTTCACACATTAATTAGTCACCTTGATTATGCATTTTATCTTCTGCAAAATAGGGGATATAGAAACTTCCCAAAAGGGAATAAGAACTAAAAACATTGTTAATTTGAGACTATATATACTTTCCGGAAGAGGAGGCCCAATAGGGATCGGCCAAATTGTAAAAGAGTTGTGATACCCCTACCCTTGGTAGAACAAGTTGAAATCTATATCATTTATGAAAATGATTCTTGGTCTTTCCAGACTTAGTGGCAGCTATGTATATTAAGACTATTTGTGAATGTGGGCTAGCATCACCAAATTCACCCTCTGGGAACCTCATTCTGCTTAGTCCTGCTATGGGAGACATATGGGATCAGATTGAAGTTCCCCAGTTGAAGTTGGTGATGTTCATCCATTAGTCACCTCGATTATGCATTTTATCTTCTGTGTGGGATAACATAACTAAATTCACCCTCTGGGGACCTCATTCTGCAAATGACAGGCACACTATTTGTAGACTTGAATGATGCGCTCGATCAAGCCTTGAAATAATTATTGTCACGGTGGCTGTCAAAATGACAGACACCAAATGGATGGTGGCTGTCATTTTCTGGTCGGTGTCTGTCAAAATTATGTGCTGTCAAATGTTCTCATATCTTATTTTTATGTGATAAATAATGCTTCAGTACCATGTAATATAATCTTCTGTGACCTTAAAAAGTTACTCAGTGCTACTACTACCATCATGCTTTGTTTATAATAGAAATGTGTCGATCCATCAACCCAAGATCTATTAAAGTCCTGTTGAAATTTCTATTTCCTTGACTTTGGAGATGCAGTATTTGCATTTTAAAGGTGGTATATAAACAACCCCCTTCTTGTCTGCATTAAATTAAAATTGCAACCACCAAATAAGGTTGTGCTCCGGCAATTTGGAAATCCATTTGAGAACTGTGGTTACTTTTACTGTTCGACCAGTGATCCCCCCCCCCCCCCCGTTTCATTATTTCATATAATTAAATACTGCTTTAAACTTCCGTACATCAATCGTACTGCTAGACAAGGAGTACAGGCATTTTTTGTTTCTTAATTCTTATTTTAAAAATCGTATAAATGACCTTGATTTAAATCGGAAGTGTTAAAAGGTGAACGGTAAGCCAATAATTACGAACCGCACTTAAAACGAAACAAAACTTCCGAGTTGCTGACGTGATTAAAGAACAACGCGATATCTGATATAGCCATAAGAAACTACACGATACATTCACATATCTAATGGTTTTGTTCGATCCAGATTTGCAAAGAACCAAAAATAACTTGACAGAAATGTCTTATCCAGTTCTATTTTATCTGATGGGAGTAGAAATATGCTGTCGGACAAAATGTCCGACCAGACGCAAATTGTGTCGGTCAAAGCTGTACAAGGTGACTGTCATTGACCGTGACCAACCACTTATTTCAAGCCTTGCGCTCGATCATTGTGGAGATACAGAAATTCTAAAATGACAACAGCAAGCACCCTTACCGAAATCTTAGTGATATCTTAGTGCTTCCTTAGTGATTGAATGCTGGAGGAAAATCACTAAGAAATCACTAACAATAATCATTAGGTGAAATGCCTAATAGGGAAAGTGAATGCTAATCTTAGTGCTTCTTAATGCTCAAGCACTACCTTAGTGCTTCCTTAGTCCTCTATTTGGGTGAAATATTCATGAGCTTAGTGCTCGAGCACTAAGCTTAGTGCTCGAGCACTAATCTAATTTACATATCACTAGTGCTTGCCTTAGTGCTCAAGCACTTATTTTTAATGATTTGTGAGCACTAAGGTTGAAATAATAAATTCCAGCTAATATAGTATAGGCTAGTAGTAAATAAACATGCACATGTACTCACAATTTATTCTATAGGGTCCATATTTGTGTACCACGGGTGTATATATAATCCTTCATCAAGTTTTTAATGAAATACAGTAATTTTCAAATTGATAACTTGATAACTTTTAATTGGAAAAATAACATTTATACTAAACATCTGTAACATTTCATCGATTACTTTATCTAAATCACGAATATATGTACATGATTCTCTATTCTGGTCTTCCTCGGTTTAATTGTACTGACTTATTCCTGCAAAGAGAAAAAAAAAATATGTTTAAAATTTGAATTATAACGTTGAATCTAGGCATACTATTACTGAATGAGTGTCTAATCTCCAATGGATGCAAATAGCAATTCTGCCAATATCGTTATTTGCAATCCGATGCTAGCTTAAATTTAAAAAAACATATTTTTGAAATAACACAACTATATGCCAATATTATCATTATTCCTACCTGTTTTCCATAAAATAAGACCCAGTTGATCCCCATTGACCACTTCAGAAATCTTGGGCAAATGGCATATGGAAGAAATTCTGCAGTTTTAACAAAAATATCATATAATTAGAGCACTTAGAAGTGGTACAAGCTGTCGCTATACTAGTACGCACATATAATCGATCATGATTCCCACCCACCTTCCTGAAAATCAGGCCCAGTTGACCCTTTTATTCAGAAATCCTGGGGTGATGGCCCAGCAGAAATTGTCTTAATTTTGACCGAAATATAGTATAGTTAGAACACAAAGGGGCACAAGCTGTAACTACTAAAACCAAATAAGTTATCTTGCCCTGCAGCATATCTGCATGGTCCTTGCATAATGGCACGTTTCCTATTCACAGTTTTTCACAGCATATACTTTGAGGAAGTCTCTCAGTCACCTTGAACCATTTCCAGTAAGCCACAGTGTAATTGGACTTGTTTGTTATTTTTATGAATCTATTTTATTAATCTGATTTAGTCCTTTCTGTTAGTTTAAATTCGAAATATTGGAAGTTTCCTGGGGGGAGGCCTGGGGGGGGGGGGGGAGAAATTGTGTAACTTAATTAATTTGTTAAGAATTAATCCAATATAACTTTCAAATTGGCCCAGATGAGCTCTTAAATTGTTTATATGCATTCATATAAATTAAAAGTAATGGCATCATGGATATATATGTTGGGTCTTTAAGATTAAAGTTTTACAAATTACTAAAGACCATGCATGCATTCAGTCATATGCATTCAGACTCCTAATTTACTGCATGCACATATATACTGATGATACTGTCCTAGCTGCCTCAAACTTTTGCAATTTAACTGTGAAAATTTTCAATGTTAAAGGAAATAATTAAATCCTGTATAAGCATCATTTTTGCAATCCATGTTTTAATAATTTGGCATTTCACACATTTGTATAACTCACTCTATAATCTCTTTCTTTTTTGCCATAAGTTGAGCTACCAGTACTGCTACTGAGAGATTGATTCAACTCCCTGCAATTCAAGCTGATTTCCTGCTCTATAGTCATGATGCAGTTTCTTCCCAAATCTTGCATGAATGCATGCTTCTTTGAAAAAGAAATTGTGAAATCTGAAATTAAAATAGAATAATTAATATGTCTTAATAGCTATAAAGATATTAAAGTCATATTTTTTTCTCATTTTGATCTTGGGGGCACCATTAAAGAAAATTAATATATTGGCCTTATAAAATTGTTTATTGGGGAAGACAATTAGCACATTATAGTTAATTAATACACCCAGTGTAAGTTTCTTTTAAATATAAAAAATTGCAATATATCATTCAAATATGTATATATAGATTTACACCTTGGAGGTGTGAGTCATTTTTTTATTTTCAAAAGGGTTAAATTTCCTATGAGAATTGATATATTAAATCCCATTTATACATGTTTGTGTATTTTTAAAGGGAACCTGAGAATCTGGTGGAGAGTTTGGTGAATTGTGGCAGCTGGGCCTTGTAATGATCGCTGTAGCTATTTATATTTGTGTAATATTGCACTGTGTGTACTTGAGTTGGTGAAGTAATCCTGTGAATATGATTAGTACTGTTGACAATATCATAGTTTGGATTTTCATGAGGCAATAACATATAAATTAAAAAGATTTATGAGAGTATATACTTACATTGTTCCCCATCCTGGTGCTGTTGTTTCTCCATCAAAAACACAGAAAAAACTGAGAAATTATCTCTTTTCACATACATAAATGTGTTAGGTATATATATTGAAAACATACTTCTTCCATATTCCGATTAAACTCACTGATTCTTTAGAAAAAACATGAGAATAACAGCTAGCTCCATGTGTATAATATATGACTGAGAGACAAACTATGGGTAGTCAAAACAAGAGAGCACATACACTGACAAACATCTGTTGCTGATATTAAAGAAGTGTCAAATTACAAGATGTGGCTGGATTCCTTTGTGATGTAACTAAATTTAGAACAAGTTCAAATAATCCTATATAGGCTCCAGGGGGTGGTCAGATTAGATGATTAATTTTTATATATAGGCACTGTCTTGTCCCAGGAATATTTTTAGAGCATGCATATGATACAGTTGGTTTTATTGCAGTTTAATAGCTCCAATTAAGAGCCAGCTAGTAGCTAGTACATGTAGTGAGAACAATTCGATCATTACTTGAATTAGTTAAGCAAATTGTCTCTTTTATAATTACTTTGATTCAGAATTGGGGTAGTTTCAATTCATATTAATTATCAACTACTAGTACTTATAGATCCAAAATGGTATTACATGTATTTCCAATGAAAAATTATATTTTTAAATGTATCTAAAAAAAAGCAATAATTTTTGTCCCTTTTCAGAACAAATAATTGGAGAAAAATACATTTGAATAACACAAACTCATGTTGACTGGTCTGCCTGACTGAAAACATTATTATTTTATATAAAAAAAAATAAACAATATTAATAAATAATAATAATAATTTATTTATATAGGATATGAAGGGGTTGACAATCTGACAATATACTTTATATTGGTCTCACCTTGAAGTGTTCATCAAACCACTTATTTTGATATGTATAATGCACAGATCAACCAATTTTTGATGCAGCAATGGATTTTTTCTCACTTTTTCCATGTAATCTGTTTAACCTGAGCTAGTTTAATTGCAAGAGATTCTCTGCTTGAAATAAACAAAGTTCTCAGCTGTAAGCACTAAGAGTGCCTTACTAGTGATTGAGAAAATCCCAGAAACATTAAATGACTGCTGTTATTTAGAAGCTAAATTCTTAGTGCTTCCTATTACTCCAATCTCATGGTTTTGACATGGTGTATTGAATAGATATCTTTTGTTGCAAATATTTCACTTAAAAGATAGATTTCCAATAAAAAAGTAAAGTTTTTAAATGTATCTTAATCAGCCACATTTTCCATCCTTGTTCAGATAAAATAAGTGGAGAAAATATGTTCATGTGAGTGCATGTATGTGACACAAACTCACCCTAACTGGTCTGTTTCACTCAAAAATTATTTTTTAATATAAAAAAAATAATTGGTCTCAGCATGAAGAGTTCATCAAACTGCTTCTTTTGATATGTATAAAGCACATACTAGTCAATACTTGTTACAGCAATGGATTTTTTCTCACTTTTTCCGTGAATTCCATGAACCTGACTTAGTTTATTTCAAGCAGAGATTCTCTTGAAATTAAACTAAGTTCTCTGTAAGCACTAAGAGTTCCTTACTAGTGATTGAGAAAATCTCACAAACATTAACTGACTGCAGATATTTGGAAGATAAATGCTTAGTGCTTCATATTACTCCAGTCTCATGGTTTAAAACATCATGCAGCATTAACAATCAGATGGTTGGAGTACTAAGAATCACTAAGAATCACTAAGGAGAAAATCCCTTAGTGCTCAAGCACTAGCATTAGTGATATTCTTAGTGCTTACACCCCACAAACATTAAGGAAATGTGGAAATTAATGATTCTTAGTGCTCGAGCACTAAGCAAGCACTAAGGAATCACTTATTTAGTGATTTCTTTCGGTAAGGGCATATAACAGAAGTGTGGTGATTGCAGGACTTCTTATTTGTAAAAAAAATGCTATTTTTTCAATACAATCAATAGTGAGCACTCACCTATTAAGCAAGTAGCGCCAGTCCATCCAGGTGGACAAGTGCACGGGCACGCATTAATTCCATCAGTTGCTGTACCAGTATTACAAGTGACTCCTCCGCAGTCATCAATATCTGAAAGTAAGAGTTGTCAAATATGATCACTAGAAGTCTTATAGCAAACCTGAATAAAAGGCTGCCATTCAGTTACAAAAGTATACATTTGAACAGTATTATCAATTTGGAGGAGTGTTCAGGTATAACAAGACAGTCGCTCACCTGACTGTAAAGACTGAGAAGACTGGGACTACAACAGTCAGTAATTGTCAAAATCATTTAAGACAAGTATAATTCTAAACAGGGACATAGCTGGAGGTTCTCAGATGAGCAAGGCTCTTCACCTTGAACTGTTTAATTGCACACCACTGACAAATCTCCAACCCCTTACACTTTTTAAACAAGACAACAGACCACAGTTCACAAAATTCCTATTGCACATCCCTCTTAGAATTAAATTTTACAACTGGTACCAGTACTTCAAGCTCTCGAACTTGGAAATTACCAACCTGACATCGCCCATAAAGTTAAAATTTGAGGCCATTTCGGTCTAACAGTTTAACCCAAAGTAGGAAAATATGGACTGTTACTGGTTGAAAAATCAAATCTACAACTAATGTTTTATCAGGCATGAAATTTCCAATTGTTTAAAATTTTGATCGAAGTAGGGGGTCAAAACCCCACCCCCTTTCCACTTCCACCTCATTGCGCCCATACAGGTAGCTTAGAAATCAATAGGAATCTATATATTATTATACGATCAAACAGCAAGATACAGGTAGGGTGGTGGTTGAGAGTTAAATATCTTATCTCTGCCCCTATTTGAACAAACGTGAATCGCCATCTATGAGATCCATTCATCTAGAAATTTCAAACGGGGTAGATTTTAAGAGTTGAAAAGAACTAATTTTCCACAAAATTAACCCATGTGTACAAATCTGAACCCTGGTCACCGAATAACCCTCCATACCAAACATAAGCTATAAATAGGCCCGATGGTTCTTGAGAAGAAGTTGTTTTAAGAATTAATATGGAGAGAAATACTTATGGCCCTGGCTTCTAGCTCACCTATATGACCTGATGAACTCATTTGACGTCCACACCAAAATATATAAACCGATTTGGCCTTTAATATGTATGTGGAGAAGAAACCAATTGATGGACGGATGGCCCTTACAGAAATTATAAGCTCGCGATAAGCTCACAGAAGATGAATTTTGTGAGCTCGCTGCGAGCGTGTAATTTGGAACTATAGCGAGCTCCCTGTTAGCTCACTGTGAACTCCCTGCAAACTCTTGCGAGCTTATTGCCTTACTTTTGCGACCTTAATACATTCTCTTGCAAGCTCAATGTAAACTCCTGCGAGCTCGCTGATAACTACCTGCGAGCTCTCCATGATTTGCCTTAATTGAACAGGTAAAACATATGCACCTCTGAACCCATTTGCAATAATATGGTAGCTGAATATTTAGCATTGGTACCTCTTGAATCACTATGATATTGCAACTTGTTCACAGTGATAGTGGAATCCTTTCTGTAAACAGAAATTGATCACACACATATACAATGTAGTATATTTAGCCTCATATTCTGTTATTTGGATCACATTCTGTGAATCACAATAGTACAAATCACAAAAAATAGATAGATCACAGCCAAATTCCACCTAAAATCTTCTGGAATTGATTGTAGTCGAAAGTTTTCAAGATACCAACATTTAATACTGACAGTATATAAATTAAAAAAAACATAAGTTATTCAATTATAAATATCTTCTTTTTTGTATCTTTTTCTGCTCGCAGCTGCTCCTTGAGAACTTCGAGTTAATTGCCTTAATGTTAACCATGGCTCTGTAATAGTTTGTTTTCCATCTAGCCCAGTTATGGTCTTCATGTAAGCTGTAATACAATAATTACAATAATTTACTTGCAATTTAAGTTTAACAATTTAAATGAATCATGTTTGGAAAATTAATTTCATGCCCAATAAACAAAGCTAGTTCCCCTCCTATCAGCATTTCATTTCACGCCCTAAATACAAAGCTAGTTACCCCCCCCCCACATCATTTCATGCCAATAAACAAAGCTAGTTATAATCCCCTCCCCATGCAATCATCATTTCATGTCAAATAAACAAGCTAGGTATATACCCACCCATTATTTCATACGCAATAAACAACGCTAGTTATAAGTCTTCAACAGTTCAATAGTATGCTTACCCGCCCACCATGTTATGCCCAATAAACAAAGCTACATGTAGTTAACTACCCCCATCATAATTTCATGCCCAATAAACAAAGCTAGTTATCCCCCATCATCATTTCATGCCCAATAAACAAAGCTATTTAGCCCCCCCCAATCATAATGGTATGCACAATAAACAAAGCTAGTTATAAGTCTTCAACAGTTCAATAGTATATGCTTACCTAAGTTTCTGGAATCCATGCACTGGCCTGCAGCTATCTTCTCTGAATGATTGCTTCGAATTTATAAACAGATTTTGAATAGTTTTTTCAGTTTTAGAAATTAGTTTATCCATGCCTGCAAGCTCAGTTATCTTGAAGTATTAGTGCATGCAGTCCTATCAGTCTCCAAAGTTGTTGAATGAAACAATTCACAAATCATAGAGAGAACATTATGAACAAAGAGAATATACCATGTAGTAACAGTCTAAATTCAAATTTTACAATAACACAGGAAGTTAATTAGGAACACATGTTATCTCTGCAGAGCCAGTCAGTGGATTAAATTACAGAAGTATTTATAGAAATTTAAATTTGGTCAGTGTATGGCTGCTGATAGCATCACAGTCTTGTGTGTGTTTACAATCTTATGTCAAACATTTATGAAAGTACTGGGTTTTCCTGTGACTGGGAATTTATTAATTCTAATATTTTCCTAGCCTAGGAGTGGGAATTTATAGTCAGTAATAATTTTGAATTTGTTTTTGTTGGAAAATATTATTTTTTTAGGTCTGTTGGGTAACCTGACAGAGGTCTGCGGCAACCCCCTATTTTTACTAGGGACAATATATGTTTCTCTTTCCATGATATAGAGTATTTAAGCTTGCATGAACATGGACAGCTAGCATACTATAGACATTCATGACTTCCTAAACCACAAGCGAGCATGTTAACTATTTCGAGCTCAAAATCAAAATTAGCTCACAATTTGGTGATCCAACTTTTAATCTCAGGATTGCGAGATTTAATCAGAATTAAGTTTGCAGTTGCGAGCTCAAATTATAATTAAGCTCACCATCGCGAGCTTCAAAGATTATTATGCTCGTGATTTCGAGCTCCAAATATCATTAAGTTCGCGATTGCGAGCTCCAAATATCAGTAAGCTCGCGACTGCGAGCTCCAAACATAACTAAGCTCACAACTGCGAGCTCAGTACATAATTAAGTTCGCAACTGTGAGCTTAAATCACAGAACTTTAAGTTCGCAAGTGTTAGCTTAAATGAAAATCAAGAATCATCTGCGAGCTCTTGTGAGCTCGCAGGGAGATCGCTTGTTGCCTTGCGAGCTCGTTGCAAACTTAAATAAGTTTGCAAAGAGCTCGCAGCGAGCTCCCATTTTCATAAGGGGGATACATCCCAACAGAAGGATGGATGGGAGGACAGACTGACAGAGAGATCGACAGACAAATTCAAATTCTTTGCAAATCAAGGTATAATGAGTTCAACTGGATAGGTGTTGGTAAAGAATATAATATTGGAACAGCCAAGCCTGAATATAGTGTCTGACATTTGCAGAATGAGGTCCCTAAAGGGTGAATTTAGTGACGCAATCCTGCAAGGTGGGCTAGCAAATGTCAGACACACTAAATTCAGGTTTGGGAACAGCATTTTGTTTTGATTTTATTTTAATGACACACATGGGGCATGCATGCTAAGCAGTTGTTTACACCTGTCTGCCAGATAACATCTCAATTGATGACTGTGTGTTATTAACTCTTTCTGTCTGGAGCTAATACCATTTGCTGAATCTGCTGGTGGAAGAGGTGAGTTGGGAGATGAGATGGGGTGGGGTGCTGTTGGTTTGGGGCAGGGTGGTGGTATGGGTCATGTGGGGGAGGTGATGGAAAGATTTTCATAACTCTGCGAAAATTACAATGGTGCTAATTTTTTTAATTTATTTTTTTCTTGACTACAGTGGGTGCAGGGGCGCCTCAGTGTTGGGGAAATGGGGGGGGTAAAATGTGGATGGACGGACGGACGGACAAGGAGTGATGACTATAGCTCCACCAGAGACTTCGATAGAAAAACAGATAATTCAAGATCAGAATGATTCATATTCATTGTTGTTGAACTAATATAATCTGAACAACTCCTAAGGGAACTACTAGTACCCATCAATGAGTATTTAGTATTGAAAGTTTCAACACACCTAATTTTATTGTCCCCTGTCATTCCATCGGATGACTATAGTAATTACCTTCGTCCGTCCGTGGGGGCGTCCATGTGTGGATCTGTCCATCCAGTAGGCCTACTTAGTCTGAACCTGTATTATGTCATTTTCTGTTGTTTTATTTTGGCACATATATCAACCAGCATGGGAACCTGTGCACCTCCAATTTTGAGGTCGGTTGGACTCATTTTAGCAGAGTTATTGCCATTTCGACATAGAATCGTACATCCCGGGACTCATCTTTTGTCTGAGCCTTTATTTCATCATTTTCCATTCATTTAAAAAAAAACTTAATTATCACAGATGTCAACCTGCGCACCTGCGATTTTGAGTTCAGTCAGTCATTTTGGCAGAGTTATTATCACTTTTTGACATAGAAATGTTTTATGTTTTATTTATTTTAGAGTTATTGGCCCTTTCTTGACACATTGAAGATGTTCAACATATTTAGTGAATATGCACTTTGAATCATTAATTATTGTAATTAATTTCTCCTACAGTTTGTAGTATAGGGATGTGAGACCCATAAATCCTTCAAACCTGCCAACTTCATCAGTTCTTCAAATTATTCAAACTGCAGACCTCAAAGTTGCCAGAATTGTGGCAATTAAGCGAAATATTACTCAGGCTATAGTCTTCAAACAATTTTTATATAGAATAAAAGATCGCCTCCGACCACATGTCCCCCTGAAAAACTGGCTTTTTAGTTAGGATTGCTTTTTTTAACTCTCAAAATTCATCAAACCGTGACCAAATTCAAACTTGGCCTTTGTCTTCTGAAATTTGAACCACGTACCAAATATGAAGATATTCAGTTGAATTGAAAAACAATGAGATAACTAAAAGTAAAGTTAATTATCATCCAGAAACCAAAATAATCAGCACATTTTAAGTCGACAAGGACCATAACTCAAAAATGAGCAGACCAAACCTAAATTTGAACTTGACATGTATCTTAATGTGGTTAATCCACATACCAAATTTAAAAACAATCAGATTACAAAAACTACAGTCATCATCCGGAAACCAAAATAATCTGCAAATTCTAAGTCGACAAGGACCATAACTCGGGCAAAAATGGGAGGACCGAGCCCATATGCGAATCTGACCTGTATTTGGAGCTGATAACCTCACATACCAAATTTGGTTTAGATCTGATAATACATAATAAATAAGAGATGTAAGAACTCTTTCGAGAGAGCAATCGAAAGCAGGGTCTCATGCAATGGTTAAAGGGCCGATAATATCGGCCCCTGGCACTCAAAGGGTTAAATCTGGACTTTTGGGCACCCAGAAATGGAAAAATAATGCTGTTTATATGTATTTTTATCTTGAATCGTGTTATTATAGCATCGCAGGCACGTGTGGTTGTTTATACCTTCGGCGCAGGTGAATGACATCATATATTTTTTTCTACATCCATCAGTGATTTTACAAAGATCCCGGGTATGGATTTTGGAAAAATTGTCATGTGACATCCGGTTAGCAACTGTGTGCAAATCGCGGAACCAGGAATGGACCATCGCGATGAAAATGAAATTAGCTACTTCACAACTTACAAAGAATTCCCATGTGATTTAGGCCTATTAGTTTCATTTAGATCAATTCCATTGATTAGCTTAATGATAACCAGCGAAGACTTCATGATAAGGTTTCTGATGTTATTTTGGATTTGTGGGCCAGAATCCAGACAAGATTGTACAATCCACGACAAGTCTTGTCATGTCGTCTCGTTCGGGACCACTGCCTGATGTTACATACATTATTCTGAGTGTCATATCGCCGATAAAAGGAAAATTTGAGGGACAACATGTGCATGGTTACAGTCATTGGGTATGCCAATGGAATGCCCCGAGACAGCAGATTGGCATTCCGGTTGGGTCATTGGTACAAGGTACCCCTTCTGGGACGAATTGTGTGCTCCTCCGATTGCGCCTAGATATTGGAACTAATGGGCAGATCCCTATTATCTAGCATTGAATACTCAATGCTAGTTGAGATCTCGCAACGATGGGAAAGAGCTTCCAGTAATCTGTTCCTCTGTCTGTAGGACGAGCACACAACATCCAAGTCTGAGTTTAGTTTTAGTACAGTGGGCTAGCATCACCAAATTCACCTTCTGGGGACCTTATTCTGCATGGCCTCATCTGCTGTGGGAGACATAGACTCAGATTGCAGTTCCCAAATGGTGGATATTATGATGCACACCCATTGGGAACCTCGATTATGCAATGTGTCTGCCAATTTGGGGATATAATAAACTAAACTGAAAAAGAAATAGAATCTAATTGAAGAAGATTCTGTAGAAATTTGATAATAAAAATCTTTGCAGATAAAGATGAGGCGTAAGCAGAATGAGGTATCAAGAGGGTGTATTAGCGGACTAGCATCACTAAATTCACCCTTCCCAATGGGTGTGCATCACATTCACTACTTGGAAACTTCAATCTGAGACTATGTCTCCCATAGCAGATGAAGTCATGCAGAATGAGACCCCAAGAGGGTGAATTTGGTGATGCTAGCCCGCTATGCAGGATAGTGTCACTAAATTCACCCTCTGGTGACCTCATTCTGAAAATGACAGGCACACTAAACTCAGACTTGTACTTGTTAATGAGTATTTGGTATAGACAGGCTTAAGAAGTGAATATATCTCAAGTAAATGTAATAAAACTTACTATTATCACACGTGGTGCCATCAAAGCCAGTCACACATGCGCAAGTGTATGAGTTAGTACCATCCGTACAAGTACCTCCATTTAGACAGGGTGTCGTAGCACATTCATCAATGTCTGAAATGATGAACAATAGAAATTCTCAAAAATAGTAATCTTTTTAAATTTCTGAAGGAATTCTAGTTTCATTTCTCTCAATCATAAACTTCAATTAACAATCTAAATGAACATGATTGGCAAGATATAAACGTGCATGCATATTCAAGTTATTTGTGGAGTCAAGAATTGTGACCATGTGGGAAATTTACTGATATTCATTTACTTTCTCCAATTATTAGGGTTCACATTGCTGCTTAATCCTTTCAGTGCAAGTCCGATTTTTGTATCAACCCATATTTCCTTGATCATTTTTCAAATTTATTTATTATAATAACGTGATACATTGATGGAAATAGCTCTTAGAGCTCTTTCCATCAATGTATCACATTATTATAATCAATACATTTGAAAAATGATCAAGGAAATATTGGTAGTTACAAAAATCGGACTTGGCACTGAAAGGGTTAATAATTGGCAAATGAAACTAGAGGTGGGCTGTCCCAATGGGACTAGGGATAACCCCCATAACAGATAGATGGACAGACAGACTATCTTCTTTAAAATAAACAATCAAAATTGCCCAATCGGCTTCTATGCCAAGTTTAAATGAAAGTGTCAATGACACTGTAGCTCAACTTGGAAAGAGAATAATTTCATGTGTTACATTCAATGGAGTGATTAGGAATGTGGAAAGTTGAAATATCTAAGTAACACTAGATTATCAACATGAAGAGATATATATATAAAGTAAATCCAAGGTGGCCGCTGCAGCTATGTCTTCCAATGAAATTCAAAAAAAATTGATAGCTCCCATCTAGTAGATCAATATCAAGATCAAAATGAAGTTTGGTGATGATTGAATTGGTAGCAAGTGCCAAAGGATTTAGTCATGCAAAGAGTAAAATCCAAGATGGCTCAGAAGCCATGTTTTATGGTCGATTGACCCAAAAATAACTTGTTTCCCATCTACATGTCAATGTCAATAGCCATGACAAATTTCATAATGATCCGACTAAAGGTACGACTTGAAGCCCGTGTCAAAGGATTTAGTCATACAAAGAGTAAAATCCAAGATGGCTGCCAGCGGACATGTTTTATGACCGAATGACCACACAATGACTCGTTCCCATCTACATGTCAATATCAAAAGCCATGACAAATTTCATGATGATCTGACCAAAGGTACGACCTGTAGGCCCAGCCAAACGATTTAGTCCTCAAAGAGTAAAATCCAAAATGTCTGCCGGTGGCCATGTTTTATGACCTAATGACCCCAAAATGACTAGTTCCGATTTACATGTCAATAATAACATCCACGAAAAATTTCATGATGATCAGACGAACACTCTGGCCTGCAGCCCATGCTAATGGATTGAATTTTGAAATCCAAGATGGCCGCTTGCGGCCATATTGTTTTGCCGAATGACCCCAAAGTGACTCGTTCTACATGTCAATGTCAACAGCCATGACAAATTGTATGATGATCCGACAAAAGGTACGACCTCTAGCCCGTGCCAAAGGATTTAGTCATGCAAAGAGTAAAATCCAAGATGGCTGCCGGCGGTCAAGTTTTATGGCCGAATGACCACGAAATGACTCGTTCCCATCTACATGTTAATATTAACATCCACGACAAATTTCATGATGATCAGATGTACACTCCGGCCTGTAGCCTGTGCTAATGGATTGAATTTTGAAATCCAAGATGGCAGCTGGTGGCCATGTTTTTTTGCTGAATGGCCCCAAAATGATTCGTTCCCATCTACATGACATGTCCACAGCCATGACAAATTTCATAACAATCCAACCAAAGGTACGACTTGTAGCACATGCCAAACAATATAGTCAGGCAAAGAGTAAAATCCAAGATGGCTGCCGGTGGCCATGTTTTATGGTCAAATGACCCCAAAATGACTCATTCCCATCTATATGTCAATGATAACATCCATGACAAATTTCATGATGATCCGCCCAAAGGTACGACCTGTAGCCCATGCCAAAGGATTTAGTCATGCAAAGACATTTTTGAAGTTTGTCAAATCTTGACAAATTGATCTTTTTACATTCTTTAGATTATATTGAACAATAATTTCTTACATAAAATTATTGTTAGAAAGTTGAGGGACGAACATCAAACTAGATGTGAATCTAATTCTTGAACACGTGACCGTGCTTTGTTATCACTAAGCCCCATTGGATGTTTTCCCATCACATTTTCATAAAAACCATAATTACACCAAATCACGAAAACGACGAGCGACTTTAGAAAGTTTACGGGACGAACATCGTACTAGAAGTGAATCTAATTCCCGAACACGCGACTGCGCATTGTTATCACTAAGCCCATTAGCTGTTGTCCTGTCACGCGTTCATAAACAGCAATAATTACACCCAATCACGGAAACTCACCGCTTCCCGCACTATCTAATTATATTAACACGTGTCGCCAAGATAAATGTTTTTCTCTATACTATGAAACTTGAAACGAGAAAAACTATTAAGATATCTGCTCATATCATAAACATGAAATATGCCTTTAACCCTTTACCCAACAAACCGGCCAAAACCGGCCAAATAAAGCTTCAACAGCCGAAAATATCTTCGGTCTGTCTCAATAGAACCATACAAATATGGATATCATTGGAACCGGCTCCTTGACCACATTGTGATAGTTACAGTTATGCCCTGTGCCAATGCATTCTCTTATATATGCGAGTCGACCATAGGTCGCCTCGCATATATAAGAGAATGCATTGGCCTAAAAAAAATCTTTTTTTAACACTTTTTACCATTTTTTCTTACATTCTTTAACAATTTTATAATTTTTAATGTGTTAACCCTTTACCCAACAAACCGGCCAAAACTGGCCAAATAAAGCTTCAACAGCCTAAAATATCTTGGGTCTGTCTCAATAAATCCATACAAATATGGATATAATTGGAACCGGCTCCTTGACCACATTGTGATAGTTACAGTTATACCCTGTGCCAATGCATTCTCTTATATATGCGAGTCGACCATAGGTCGCCTCGCATATATAAGAGAATGCATTGGCCTAAAAAAAATCTTTTTTTAACACTTTTTACCATTTTTTCTTACATTCTTTAACAATTTTATAATTTTTAATGTGTTAAGCCAATGCATTCTCTTATATATGCGAGGCGACCTATGGTCGACTCGCATATATAAGAGAATGCATTGGCACAGGGCCCTTCTGTTGGGTAAAGGGTTAAGCCAATGCATTCTCTTATATATGCGAGGCGATCGACCTATGGTCGACTCGCATATATAAGAGAATGCATTGGCACAGGGCCCTTCTGTTGGATAAAGGGTTAACACTTTGGTGTCACTTACTAGTTGAGCATGTAGCATCAGTGTAGCCGGCAACACAAGCACATGTGTAACCATTAACTGCATCAGTACAAGTTCCTCCGTTCTTGCAAGGAGATCCTGCACAATCATCAATGTCTGAAAAGGTAAACAAAAGAGCTGTTTTTCAGAAATCGTTGTCTTGAAAGGATCTCAGGTTTGGTTCAGCAAATTATAGTTAGTAATTCTTTTGTTTGTCTCATATTTTCCCCAGTTCCAGGGATATAAAATATAGGCTTATAAATAAGTTAAATAATTTAAACTGACCTTATCTGCTTTGGACGGATCAGAAAAATTACCACTTTGAAACAAAAAGGGGTCCTTTTCTCCTCAAGACACTTTTGCATAAAGATGTCAAACGGAAATAATAAGAAAGCACGTTTTTCAGAAATATGTCGACTGAAGTTAGGTCGGAAATATTCCTCATGTACGATTTGATAAACTTCTTTATTATTGGTTCAAAAATGCTACATTGCTCTTCAATAAAAGGACAGAATATTTAGTTCCAATCTTGATTCAGAGGTAAGTTCTACATCTACATTTGCCACTGTTACCAACTGTCATTTAGCTCACTAAATGAACAGTATATAAAATTAGTCAGTTCTAGTCTGAGTTTAGTGTGCCTGTCATTTGCAGAATGAGGTTTGCAGAGTGTGAATTTAGTGATGTTATCCCGCACAGTGGGCTAGCATAACAAAATTCAGCCTTTGGGAACCTCATTCTGCTTATGCATCAACTGCTATGGGAGACCTAGGATCAGATTGAATTCCCCCAGTTGAAGTTGGTGATGTTCACCCATTAGTCACCTCGATTATGCATTTAGCTTCTGCAAATTAGGGGATATAGAAACTTCCCAGAAGTGAAAAAATAACTAAAAACACTGTTAATTTGAGACTATAGATACTTCCCAGAAGATGAGTCCTAAGCAGAATGAGGTCCCCAGATGGTGATTTTAGTGATGCTAACCTGCTATGCTGGATAGTGTTACTAAATTCACCTTCTGAGGACTCATTCTGCAAATGACAGACACACTAAACTCAGGCTTAGATGACATTTGCCTATTTAGAATACATAACAAGTGTCACCCAGCATAGCTTTAACCCTTTGAGTGCCAGGGGCCGATCTCATCGGCCCTAAACCTACAAAATACGTCTGTTAAAGAATATAAGAATAAATTATTAAAATTGTAAAAAAAAAAAAAAAAAAAATAATAATTGTTAGGCCAATGCATTCTCTTATATATGCGAGGCGACCTATGGTCGACTCGCATATATAAGAGAATGCATTGGCACAGGGTATATGAGTTGATACAAAAATCGACCTGGCACTCAAAGGGTTAATCATATGCTCATTGTGGAATATTTAAATTTGCACCCAACTCAACATGAGACCCATAACTCTGGAAATAACCTGAAATTGAAACATTTTTGGTAGTAAATCTACAATCTAAATTATATTGCATTCAGGCATGTTAGTAGTCCAACGAGAATTGGGTACAAATTCCAATAAAAGGTAACCCCGAGTCTGCGTCCCTCTCAAAAAGGTGGCCTTTGGGGGAGGTTGCCTTTGTTTAGAAAAAAAACAACAAATTCCGGCAAAAATCTTTCAACAAACATTCACAATATTAATTTGGATTCAGAAATCTTTAAATATTACCAAAGATAAATGATAGGCATTTGTTCTATCATATTCCATAATTTTCACCTGATACAGATGGAAAATGATTGCAAATTCTGAAAGCATTTCATCGGGTGCTAGTGAACATTTTATTTACGCTATACAGTACAAGTATAGGAACAATGTCAAGCACCGACCCTGGGAGATCAACGTTAATAAGCTTTGTCGAAACCAGGAATATTGTGCTCTAAAAATAGAATTGTTTGGGGTCACAGTAATGTTCTTTGACAAAGAGAATGAGTTTATCAAGTGCCTTATTTCCTTTGATGTTCACACATCAATAGGCAAACTACATGTTGGCACAATAGTGTGTTTATCCAAAAGCTCATATTGAACTAGCAATTGACAATGAGGGTATATTTAATTGAAGAACTTGTTTTTTAAATCGCTAGTTCCAAGCAGTCTCTATATCACCGACCGATGACAAATATTTCACTGTTCCGAGCACAATATAGCTGAATTTTCCCACATGAATTATACCCTTAGTTAAGGACTTTCTTGCCTTGTTCGTTTTTTTATTATGTTTGTTTGATATTAAATTTGATTCCCGATTATTAATTTGTATGTATTCAGTTTGATATTAGGTTCAAATTAAAATGTAAAATATTCACAGGACCCTACTTCAACTGGACGTTGACTGTCAAAAATCAGTAGACCGTGAAAATTTATGAACTTGATCTGTGTCATCTCAAAGACATAAAAAATCATTAAAACAATACCAAATTCTCCCTTGACCTGCATCGTCTCAAATGTGAACCATATTAGTCCAAATAGAAAACAATTCTGTTGAATAATGCTCAAGTCGTCATCAAGACGTTCCAAAGTTTCATTTCTAAGTCGATAAAGGGGTATAATCCTGTCAAAAAATAATAAACTTTTTTTAAGGGGCACAACAAAAGACTATAAATATGTGAAATAATGGTTAGTGACCATTATTATGGGTGACAATTTGGTATAAAAATATATCAAATAAGTATCAATTAGTGTTAAATAACAATAAATACATCAATTTCAACTTTATAGAAATTGTTTAAAAAAATGTCAAATGAAAATTAATAGATATAATATAATAAAATAATAAAATAATAATTTAATAGACGTCTAGCGAAAATAAAGTACATGCACCTGTATACAATAAATTTGTATGGTTCGTGGATAACTATTAAAACGAAATGTAGCATTGAATTATTCATGATAAAATCAAAAACATAATTTAAAAGCTTAAGATATGTCTATTAATTTGGAATTGTCATATGTATTGAAAAGAAACTAGACATTTATTTTTTGCGTGACATTTATTAAATTGTGTATTCATCATTTCCATGTATTCACCATTGGTTACAATATATATATGATAGAGTTTGTCCCCACTACATTGAAAGCGCCCTCTAGTGACAGCTGTTGAAAATTGCATTTGTCCATTGGGGTCTAACAGGGGTAACTTTTATGAGAAAGATAATAATGTGCGATAGAATTTTCTAATGTGATGCTGTTGTTGTCGGGCAGAAAAGGGGGCAGTGCAGCAAAAAAAATTGTCGCCAATTTCCATCAAACTTATACATAATCATCTCCATGATATCAGGAGAGGCATCATTTGAGTGAGGGGTGCACTGAAGGGAAGAGGGGCACCAAAATGGATAGCAATATTTTTAACACTGATTTCCACCATATTGATATACAATCTTCTCCATCGCGTGACTTAAAGACTCCATAATTGGTGCCATTTGTGTGAGTGATTGAGGGGGGGGCACTAAATTTTATAAGAAACTCCATATTAGCAGGAGTCTAATTTTGTGGTTTAAAGATGTAAAAAGTGGGGTCATTCGAGTCAAAGGTGCATGGAGGGGGAAAGGGACATCAAAATTTATAAAAAATATTTTTAGTGTTTAAATACGCCAAATTGGTTCCACTTGTGTGAGAGATTGGGCACGTCTGTCTGTCTGGCAGTGCTCTAAATAACTTCACAGGTGATAACTTCACTAAATTTGATATGAATTTGTTTTGTCACCGATTACCACCAAACGTATACATAATCAATCATCTCCATGATATCAGGAATCTAATGTTGTGGTGTAAAGCTGTTAAAAGTGGCGTCATTCAAGTAAGGGGCGGGGAAGAAGGGGATAGAGGCACCAAATTAACGTTATTCTCCATGATACAAGGAATATATTCTTGTGATTTAAAGAGACCAAATTGGTGCCATTTTGATGAAAAATGGGAGGGGGCACTAAATTTTATAAGAATTTGATTAGTCGGTGATTACCACCAAACTTATGAATACTCATCTCAATGATAGTAGGAGTCTAATTGTGTGATTTTAACCCTTTACCCAACAGAAGGGCCCTGTGCCAATGCATTCTCTTATATATGCGAGTCGACCATAGGTCGCCTCGCATATATAAGAGAATGCATTGGCCTAAAAAAAATATTTTTTTAACACTTTTTACCATTTTTTCTTACATTCTTTAACAATTTTATATAATTTTTAATGTGTTAAGCCAATGCATTCTCTTATATATGCGAGGCGACCTATGGTCGACTCGCATATATAAGAGAATGCATTGGCACAGGGCCCTTCTGTTGGGTAAAGGGTTAAGATGTCAAAAGTGGGGGTGTTCAAGTCAGAGTGCATGGAGGGGTAGAGGGATGCCAAAATTGATAACTAATATTTTTATCCCCGATTTCCACCAAATTGATACATATTCTTCTCCGTGATACGAGGAATCTGATACGAATTTGTTTAGTCGCTGATTTCCAACAACTGTATATAATATGTCAAATGTGGCGCCGCTTGTCAGGGATAGGAAGGAAAACTGATAAAATATATTTAGTGCCAATTTCCACCAAATTCAAGCACGTTCTTGTCTAATGATATGAGGAATTAAATCATGTGGGTTAAAGATGCACAATTGGTGCCTATGTTTGCAAATATCTGTCTGTCTGGCTGTGTTCTATATAACAAAAAGAGGGAGGTCAGCAAAAATGATGAAATATTTTTTACCCCGATAATACATAATCATCTCCATTATATGGCGCCAAGAGAGTCAGGGGTACACGGAGGGAGAGATGGTACCAACATTGATAAAAACAACATTTTTAGCACCGATTTCCAGGAAATTGATATGTATTCTTCTCCATGATATGAGAAATCTAATCGTGTGATATAAAGATGCCAAATTGGTGATGTTTGGTCAGAAATGGGGTGGGGGGGGGGTTACATTATACCTGACAAGAATTTGTTTAGTTGCCGATTACCACCAAACTTATACATAATCGTGTCCATTATATCAGGGGTCTAATGGACGTGTGGTATAAATATGTCAAAAATGGAGCCGTTTGAGTCATGAATGAGGAGGGGAGGGGCACTGAAGCTGATACAAATATGTTTAGCACTAGTTTCCACCAAATTCATACATGTTCTTCTCCAATGATACGAGGAATCAAATCATGTGGGCTAATGATGCCACATATGATGCTGTTTGATTCAGGGATGGAGAAAGAAGGGACACTAACATTGATATGAATGTTTTAGTCACTGATATCCACAAAAATTATATATAGTCATCTCCATAATTCATTCTAAGGATGTTTTGGCTTTCAGATTTCACAACCTCGACAAATGCTGATCGAGTTAAGTCACTTGAACAATTATATCTTCTCAACTGTCATATAGGAACGTGAAACAGGGCATTAATATAGTGAGTTAGCAAAAACAAATACCTAGAAGAATGCAGTAAAAGTATATTTATCATTCTATTTAAAAGATACATACATTTGTGCAAGATGAGGGACCTTGAACCGCCAGAGGATAGCATGTCAGAATTAATGGCTCATGTATTATAACACAATTGAGTCTGTCCCATTCAAGATGTTTTCCACAAAAAGAAACAATTTGTCATGAGTGATGGAAATGTATTTATAGATGACCTGTTAAAAAATAGTGGTCGCAGTGTGCAGTCAAATATAGTTTCTTCTGAGTAGCACATGACTTTTCACGATCCTCCAAAACTGGCATCTCACAAGGGTACATCCGCCCAATACAGAGGATTTATTTCATTTTTTTAGACCAGCCTAACATAAACAACTTAAAACACCGCTCTGTGTCGGACACATGTAGCTGATATATAGCAACATTTCTTTTAAACTGAGAATAATTAGCAAGTATAGCACCATGAACAGAGGAGCACTTGGACATTACTTTAAAACATCTGTATGTTCTTGGAGATATGATAACAAGGTGTCCCCAAAATCTTAGTCTGACCCACTAGATAGATTTATACATCTATAGGTAAAACCCAATTGTCGTCATTAATTTTTGTGAACTAATGTGTCCATGATGTTCATGTTTTGATCCCAATAAAAAATATTTAAATAAGAGGTGGCATCAGAGATGCTGTGTCTCGTTTTCGGTGGCTTATCGCCGGTGGCTACCGGAAGGGCCATAACTCTATCAAATTTTATCGGGCCAGGCTCGTTTTCGAACTCGTCCGAAATATTCTTGGCAAGTATGTCTATTCCAAATTTTAAACAAATCGGAGGACGTTTGTTGAAGTTATCGCGCTAACGAGCTAAAAATTCACGAAAAATGACTAATTAAGGGCCATAACTCTATCAAATTTTATTGGGCCAGGCTGGTTTTCGAACTCGTCCAGGATATTATTGGAAGACACTTATATACCAAATTTTAGTTGAATCGGATGACGTTTGTTGAAGTTATCGCGCTAACGAGCTCAAAATTCGTACAAAATGACTACTTAAGGACCATAACTCTATCAAATTTTATCGGACCGGGCCGGTTTTCTAACTCGTCCGAGGTATTCTTGGGAGACACCTATATATCAAAATTTCAATCAAATAGGATGATGTTTGTTAAATTATCGCGCTAACGAGCTGAAAAATAAACGGTTGAGTTATAAGCAAAACACGCCGCCCGCCCGCCCGTCCTCCGTCCGCCCGCCCACCGTCCCTCATCAAACTATAAGTCGAGTTTTGGAAAAAAAATCCACTAAAAAACATGTCAATTCCAACCACGTTGACTGTACGATTTAAAAAACGATAACGTCTTAAGTACAAGCAGTTGCAAATTAATAAATTCTTCTTTGTTGGTGGGATGAATTAATCGCGGTGAACAAAATGACATTCACTCCAACAAGGTCAGCCACTACTTATAATCCTTATATAAGAATGATGTTGTCATTTGGATTACAATTTATGAGAATATGTGTAATACTTTGAGAGAAAGTGTTCTCTATTCCCACCAAATGTCCACAGCAGATGGTTTCATGTCACTTTAATCTGGACAACGCTGGGTAACCCTGATAGTATATAATATAAACGATAGAATTATTTCTCATTGATTGCCTTTTGACATGATGTGTAGGCTATTAATTTTCACAACATATACAGTAATGCCCTAAATAATTGACTCCTTAACCACAGCAGAATTATGAGTAATTTTTCAGGATTTAGTCAGTGAGAGCTTTCCGATGAATGGCAACAAGCCATATTTCCGACTAAATCCTGAACAGTGACCCATAATTCAGCTGTGGTCAAAGAGTCGATTACTTAGGGCAATACTGTATTGGTTGTTATTTCTATAGTTCCATCTATTTATTTTCATTTGTAGTACCGGTATTTCAATTTTGAAATGACTTCTATTAAGTTGGAATTGACTTATTGACTGAATTTGACCCATTGAATTTCATTTGACATATATTTAAACCAAATGGCCACCCATATGACCATAACCCAAAATGAAGCCTGCATGATCAGTTTTCTGTGGTGGTATTAGCATGGCAAAATTTATTGCATTCAATTTTGAAAGCCAGTAAAACTAATCAAGGTTAACATTCAGAAATGAAAACTGCATGAACCCAAATTCTAACAATGGTGCTGGTAAACAATTAGAGACCACACAAAATTGCTCTTGAATGCATTGAATAGCATAGTAATAAACTAATACAGGCCAAATTTAATGGAATGCGGACAGTAGAACTAAAGTTATCATCCAGAAGAAAAATGAGTGATGGACGGCCAATACATAATTGTCTTTGTTTTTTACATAACAGGTGCACACAAATTATTCATACAAATATCTAGAATGAATTAATTGAACATACTTGTAGCACAATCGACGGCTGTAAAACCAGTCACACATGTACATGTCCACTGTGAAGCTCCATCAGCACATGTCCCTCCATTCAGACAGGGGTTAGATGCACACTCGTCAACATCTGAAACAAGAAAACCATAGTCAGAAATGGTAACGCCACCAAGATCATATTATTAGCCATAAATATAAATTATAATACAATTATTCTATAAACTAGCTTTCAAATTTTATGTGGGAAATTTGCATACTTCTATATTTCAAGTTTTCCCGTTTCTCGTGTTATACATTACTTTCTTCAAACTGTCTTCTTTATTACACAAGCTGATGGGCCCGACTTCGTCCGGGATGTTTCCCATCTGATTTCCGGCGAAAGGCGCGATTTGACCTTCAATTGACTATTTCGAAAGTCAAGGTCAGGTCAGGGTCATGATTTGACCCGTCCAAAACACCCCCACCCGGAGAAAAGTACCACTAGGTATCAAATTTCGTCGAAATCCGTCCGTTTTACCCCACTTGACATTTAATTAACAATTTTGAAGGTCAAGGTAAGGTCGGAGTCATGATTTGACCCGTCCAAAACACTCCCCCGACAAAAGTAGGGCCTACCAATAGGTATCAAATTTCGTCGAAATCCATCCGTTTTACCCGATTTGACCTTTGATTGACCACATTGAAGGTCAAGGTCACGCCAATGTCACGATTTGACCCGTTCAAAACACTCCCCAGACAAAAGTATCCCTAGGTATCAAATTTCGCTGAAATTTGTCCGTTTTACCCAAATTGACCTTGCATTGACAGTTTTAAAGGTCAAGGTCAGGTCGGGTTCACGATTTGACCCGTCCAAAACACTTCCCGGACACAAACACCCATAAGTATCAAATTACGTTGAAATCTATGGAAAGCCGAAGAGGACATGTTAGTTGCTAATTGCTAGATATACGACGCACGACTTGTCGCGGGATTTTAAAGGTGTTTCAAACTAGGAGATAGAAGGATTCTGCGTTTCAAATGGTGATGAATTATAGTAATTTATTCAAATTTTATGGCATAAATTGTTATTAAAACCGTATATACTATAACAAAAGTGAATGACTCGAAAATTAAGTGGGCCTTTAAACAAAGTCACAATTGCAGTTAGGCTCATCTCATACTCGTTTAATCAGCGATATTCTGCTGCGCAGTTTGTTATAGTTCCCAGTATTCATTGAGCGTTATAGCCCCACTGTTATAATTTGCCTTTAGCAGGCGTACTCTTGCCTCAGATTATTGAGATATTAGGTCACACGTAATGACATTAAATCGCATGGAAACATAGCAATTGTGTGGGCTGCTTGGCGTGAATATTTAATGAGAAATAAAGTCATACGTAATGACATTAAACTCAAGAAAAGCCGCGAAAACAAAACAAAATCACATTTAATGTTTTAAGTTATTTCCTTCATAAAAAGAATCTTCGTGATAATGAACCCTCCCAATACTTTAGAATATAGAATTAACCTTAAAATAACAAAAACCTTCGGAATACAGAACCTTCGGAATAACGAACCTTCTGATTGGTGAACCTTCGGAATAGCGAACATTCAGAGAAATTTCGGAATAGTGGACATTCTGGATAGTGAACCTTCGGAATAGAGACATGCCCCCAATATTCATATTATATGCCCAGAGTTCAAAGGTATGGGCCCATAAAATCCTAAATTTGGCCCTTAAAATATTGAACTCCAAATTGGAGCCCATACAGAACATCACTTAAGTCAACTGTTGTACCTATATCATGTCCCAATGCGGGAGGGTCCACAATATACCACAACATTCATATTATATGCCAAGAATTCAAAAGTATGGGCCCACGTAATGACATTAAAACTCAAGAAAACCCGCGAAAACAAAACAAAATCACATTTAATGTTCTAAGTTAAGTTATTTCCTCCTGTATCTGTATCGGTATGCGCACAGGATCAGTTCGGATGTGAGCGCACACTCCGTAAAAAGAATCTTTGTGATAATGAACCCTCTCAAATTAGTCTCAATACTTTAGAATATAGAATTAACCTAAAAATAACAAAAACCTTCAGAATAGAGAACCTTCGGAATAGCGGACCTTCGGGATAGCGAACCTTCATAATAGAAACATGCCCCCACAAGTACACCGGTGACGTAAACACATGTGCTAATCTTTGTTGTACTATCGTGACTCTATCGGTACGATTTATACTCAGTACGAAATAACCATAATAATACAGTCGCCCAGTGGATTATCGATCGACCACAGAATATGAAAATCTGCGTACCAAGCAACACCACGTGGGGCGTAACAAATTAACAATTAATATGAATGGCATGACAAGCCAACAAATAGTGTGTCTGTCATTTGCACAATGAGGTCCCCAGAGGGTGAATTTAGTTATGCTATCCTGCAGAGCCGGCTATCACTGAATTCAACTTCTGGGAACCTCATTCTGATTTTGGCCTCATCTTCTGGGAAGTATTTGTAGTCTCAAATCAACATTGTTTTAAATTACTTTTTCCATTCCGGTAAATTTGTATATCCCCTAATTTGCAGAAGATAAAATGCATAATCGAGGTGACTGATCGATGAACATCACCATCTTCAACTGGTGAACCGCAATCTGATCACAAGGTCTCCCATAGAAGTTGAGGCCTAAGCAGAATGAGGTTCCCCCGAGGGTGAATTTGGTGATGCTAGCCTGTCGTGTGGGATAGCATCACTAAATTCACCCTCTGGGGACCTCATTCTGCAAATGACAGAAACACTATCTGCAGGAGTGAGCATAATTTTTTGTGGTTTCTCAACAAAAGTCACCCGGGGCCTAGCTTAATTAATCATGTGACCATAAGTCACCATTTCATCTACTACAAATAAACATGCAGTAATACCATTTGGAAGTTTTATGCATCATACAGGCCAAGTAGCAAACAGGGATAATCCAATATTTCTAATTAATAACCAAAATCCCCAACACTGTGCAGACAGTGAGAGAATGGGATTTGCCTGCATGGAAAGATCTCATATTGATTGAAACCAATTAGATGTATCGGTGGTCACAGTATTGGCAGCTTGTCCTCACCACCAAGCTAGTATTCACATGTTTTGCTACATGTTGAGCCTGATATCTATAAACAAGTAGGTTTGGCACCTGAAAATCATGTGACTTTTTCCGCCAAGCCACACCGCCATAACATTATACTATTGTAATACCGGTACACGTTTAGATAACATGACAATTTTGGGTAATAATTGTTGAGAACATCAAAATCCAGCAAGTCTGAGTTTAGTGCGCCTGTCAATTGCAGAATGAGGTCCCCAGAGGGTGAATTTAGTGATGCTAACTCACATTGTGGGCTAGCATCACCAAATTCACCCTCTTGGGACCTCATTCTGCATGGCCTCATCAGCTATGGGAGATATAGACTCAGATTTGAAGTTCCCAAATGGTGAATATTGTGATGTACACCCATTGGGAACCTCGATTAAGCAATGTGTCCTCTGCGAATTTGGGGATACAGAGAAACTAAACTAAAAAAGAAATAGAATCTATGTGAAATAGTTTCTATAGAAATTTGATAATAAAGAAACTTGCCTGAGAAGATGAGGCCTAAGCATAATAAGGTTCCCAGAGGGTGATTTTAGTGATGCTAGACCACTATGCGAGATAGTGTCACTAAATTTACCCTCTGGGGACATCATTCTGCAAATGACAGACACACTAAACTCAGACTTGCCCTCCAGGCACTTTCCACAATATTCATGTTTATGTAGTTTAAACCTTTCTTCACTTAACGGCCCACTTTATTTTTGAATCCCCAGAACACATTACATGTATATACAACATACAGTAATGCCCTAAATAATCGACTCTTTAACCACAGCAGAATTATGGGTAACTTTTCAGGATTTAGTCAGAAATATGGCATGTTGATATTCATCGGAAAGCTCTCACTGAGAGCTTTCAAATGAATGGCAACAAGCCATATTTCCGACTAAATCCTGAAAAATTACACAAAATTCTGCAGTGGTTAAGTAGTCTATTATTTAGAGCATTACTGTACTCCGTATTATATACCTTTTGGAAGAGGAAGCTCCAAAACATTGTATTATTAAATTATCCAGTCGAATATACTGTGGACATGTTGTTTTTGTCAAGATACCAACATTTGTTCTGTGCTTAATTTTGATCTGGTATGTACTGCCAGTTTATAATTCTCAATGGAAGGGGAATAACTCTATTTCTTAGTTGTGAATTATGATGCATTCGAATATAAATAACGGGGGAATTAAGTCTTGGAGTGAATCTGAGAATCTCTCTCTCTCTTGGTGGACACTCCTGGACCACAGCTGTTCTGTATTCAGGGGGAATATATATATTTTTGGTTTATATAACTTATAAATAGCACATGCAATTCTGTTGATTTTCACATGTGACTGATGCCGACTGTGGAGATACCTTCAATGTCCGCATGGTAATGAATTTACACGACATAAGCAAACAGCACAACATCGGAAAACTACACGAGAATTCGGGCAGATTCGGAGGCGTCCGGAATGTCATGTTATTTGTTTGTGGTATAAACTAAACTATGGACACCGTGATTACCGGTGAGATATATGTATATTGCTCTCATTCGCACTTGCTCTGATAACTGGGCATCATTTATTTTGGAGGTAGAAGGGGGAGAACTCTTTATGATATAAGCTAATTTACAGGAAGAGTTTAGTCCACATTTACATTAACAGAATATATTACTTCCGGTGTTCAAGGCTATAGGTACCCCATCAATGGACAGGACAGTGTGGCATCACCCATTACTCATTCTGAGATGGGCACCATAAAACAAATTTACAATATATTTTTGGTAAATGTTGTGTATAATGTTATCTGGGCATTCGAAAATTGAGTGGGCCTTTAAGGGGTGTCCACGCCTGAGCGGATGTCAGGAAATGGAAAGTTTAAATGAACATACACAGAAAACTATATTTAATTGATAAGCTAGGGAACCACCAATGAAGTTAATATTATTTTTCTTCACGGGTGATGGGTGTATCCATGGTATGGGAAAATATCTAGGGTGGGGGAGATATCCTTGGGGAGATCATGACGTGGTAATAACACCCAGACCGTCAGTACTTGAGCATTTTTATGGTGCTGGGACTGAACATTTATTACCACCTGTATTCGGTACTAGACGGCACTCGAATACATACATATGTATATGGGGAAAGATACCCAGGCCAGCAGCTATATATGACAATGAAAGTGTCAATGACACTGTAGCTCAACTTGGGGAGGAGTTATTTTTTTGCTGAGCAATGAAAAGAATGATAAAGAAGAAATCACACTGAAGATCCATATAAACTTTGATCATGATCAGATGAGGGATATGGTCTGTAGGTCGCACCAAATGATTTATTCATACAAAGAGTAAATTCCAAGATGGCCACTGGCGGCCATAATTTTCATAGAAAATTATTCAAATATGATAGCTGCCATCTAGAGGTGATTCTAAACATGGCTGTAAATTTTCAAATCAATTCTCAAATAAATGCAGAATGCGACATGTGCTGATGGTTTCAAATTTGAAATCCAAGATGACTGATGTTTTTTAACAAATTTCGGTCAAAATAGGAGGCTCCCATCTAGAGGTCACCCAAAGATCCATATTAAGTTTGGTGATGAGGGATGTGATCTGCAGGGTGTGCCAAATGATTTAGTCATACAAAGAGTAAAATCCAAGATGACAGCAGCCATGTTTTTCATAGTAAATAGTTAAAATTTGATAGCTCCCATCTACAGGTGATCACAATCACAATTTATAAATGATCCGGCCATAAATACTGGCTGCAGGGTGTGCTGATTGATTCAAATTTGAAATCCAAGATGGCTGGTGGTGACCATGTTTTTTCTTCAAAATTTGATAGCTTCCATCTATAGGTCACCCTGAAGCTACATATGAAGTTTGGTGAAGATTGGATGAGGGATACGGCCTGTAGTGTGTGCCGAAGGAAATTGTTGACAGACGTATGCATACCCGCACACATTCACGATGGATGCCAACCCATGGCAATAGCTCAAACTGAGCTTAAAATCATCTTATTGTTTTTGCTTTATATATTCATAAAGCTGCGAAAAATTAACTTTATGAGAGAAAAAAAGATTTATGTCATATGTAGCTGCAGGGTGGGGGAGATATCTCCCCCCCCCCCCACCAACCCCAAACCATGACTGAAACAACTTTTTCTCAGATAAAGCTAATTTCTAGCTGTACATCTCAATGTGCCATTCTGATTGGTACATGGTTATTTCGATAAGAAATGAGAATTTGTTCATACACTGAAGCTAGAGTATTTAAGCTGCAGTAATGCTCTAAATAATCGACTCCTTAACCACAGCAGAATTATGGGTAATTTTTCAGGATTTAGTCGGAAATATGGCCTGTTGCCATTCATCGGAAAGCTCTCAGCCATAATTCTGCTGTGGTAAAGGAGTCGATTATTTAGAGCATTACTGTATTAATGCTCATACTAAGTAACGTTACTTGACTTAAACTGAAGTTATGGACTTATTTGAGAATGGAGAATCATAAGATATATATGCATTAAGATATGTGATGGATGAAAGTTTGATAGATGGTGTGCATATGTTAATAAAAGTTAAGAAACGCAACCACATGAGAACTACACATGTGTAAATCCCATATGGCCTAAGGGGTCTCTGGATTCTGTGTTGTTTTAGTAGCCCTCAACAAAAATGTTAAAAGCAGAGAGCCCACCTATCAATTGGTGTTCAGCTGCACCTACTCCAACATAAAATCAATAGACCTCCCTCAGAAAAATATTCAAATTGTAAAACCTACATGAATGTGCAATAAAAACCTCTAAAAGTTTTTGAAAGAAACCCATATGTATGAATACTGAATAAAAGGTCAGCCGACCACAGTGTCCACGACAACGTGGCAAGTCGATGCCGCTTTGTTAAAGAAATTTTAAAAAATGTTGAAATGTTCTAAGTCGAAAGGGTTAATAACTCAGTAAAAAAATAATTTTTCAGTCATCTATATACATGTTGCACATCTCCAATATGCGAGTAATAATACTCTGAAGTTTCAAATATCTACGATCAAAACTGTAGAAGGAGTTGATTACACCATGAAGGTACCCTCATACAGAAAATTATAAAAAATGTTGAATTTTCTAAGTCGAAAAGGGTTAATAACTCCGTAAAAAAAACAACAATGGACAACAATATTCTGAAGTTTCAAATCTCTGGGATGAAATCTGTAGGAGATGATTACACCATGAAGGTACTCAAAAGTGTGACAGACGGACGGATGGCTCAACGGAGGAACAGACGGATGGACGGAGCCCGTTTCTAGTCTCCCTTTTCTTTCAGAACGTCGGGGGACAATAACTATAAGAGGTTGCAAAATGGTGCCATGCTACAACATCAATGTGCATTCAAAAATTTACAGTGAGATCACACAAACGTCCCCCAATAAGGGGGCAGCCATCTTGATATTGGAGTACCAATTTCTAGGGAAACTGTTCAGAAGCCATATTGAAGTCAGAAATAAATCGGGGTCACAAGTTTGACATATATACCGGTATGAAATTGTGTTAGATCAGTTGCAAGGTGGTCTATAGTACAGATCAGGTCGACGACAATGTTATTTATATGCCTTGGAAATCATAATATCTCTTTGCGAAAAAGCAATGTGGTCCGTTGAATTAATGACAATGCAACTGGTGCCAATGATTCGATACAAATACAATTTGAATCAGGACAGCCGATTTCTAATCAAATCAAATCAGATGAAAGATTCTGAATCGCATCGAATCATTTTGCAGGTCCCTACCAATTTCCTACAGATGGTAGT
The DNA here is from genome assembly GCA_032622095.1 of Siphonodentalium dalli. Lineage (NCBI taxonomy): Eukaryota > Metazoa > Mollusca > Scaphopoda > Gadilida > Siphonodentaliidae > Siphonodentalium > Siphonodentalium dalli. Next base: position 162,213,845 of record CP136062.1, read on the forward strand.
GTAATGTGGAATCATCCGAATATTATAACAATTTGTATACTTTTGAGGAAATATGTTTTCTATCAAAACAGATTAAACTGACTTCAAAGTTCATATTATATACTATGGTGGCCATGTTGGACACAACTTTGGATGCCAGGAAATGCTCAAGGGTGAGAATTTCACACCCACCAAGATATTGATGCACACACCACCTAGAATCACAATTGACCAAAACAAACTTTAACAGAGAAGTTTTACTTTACACCTATTGCTCCAGGACTATATGTATGCTACTGGGTTTGTAAGGGTTTAACATTTTTATCATCATTTCAAATTTCATTTCAAAATGTATATGGGTGGGTGGGGGCAGATACCCAGGGTGGGGGAACATACCCCAGAGGGGGATAAATTGTTACAATGGAACCAGTACTCAAACCGCAGGATCATGCACAGAAGCAACTCAGTACCAAATAGATCTGGTACGTTCCATCCAAACTTTGAGAAGCCTGGTTTTGTGTCTCCCAAACGACCTATTTAATTTCCTCTAGCGGAAACAATGGTTAAATTAACATATTTTACTGTTTCATTATATAGAACAGGACTCAAATATAATGCACATGTTGGAACTGTATTCATTATGATGGAATGAGACACAATGTTAACCACACAGTCATGTTGCTATATAAAATTAATCTCTTTGTATTTTATGACACTGAAAATGGTACTTCTAATAAAAACACGACACTCTCTTTTACAAATAATTACTGCATTTATTTCTCATAATAAAATAACTGAAGTTGAATTATAATTTGATAATTTTTGCGACAGTCTAGATTATCTAGATGAGGCAGCGGTGTGTTATTTTTAAATAAAACTGGGAAATCTTTGGGACTAAAAGTAATCTAGGCACAAAATTAAAGAAAATATTGAGCGAATAGGATAAAAAGATACAGTAATGCTCTAAATAATCGACTCCTTAACCAAGCGGAATTATGGGTAATTTTTCAGGAGTTAGTCGGAAATATGGCTTGTTACCATTCATCGGAAAGCTCTCACTGAGAGCTTTCCGATGAATGGCAACAAGCCATATTTCCGACTAAATCCTGAAAAATTACCCATAATTCCGCTTGGTTAAGGAGTCGATTATTTAGAGCATTACAGTAAATAAAACAAGTGCAGAAGGATTCATGATATTTTGAGGGAAAAGTTCACATAATAAGTTCAACAAACGACCTATGACATATGATATCATTTGTTGAACTTATTATCTGAACATTTCCTAAGGCAACTACTCATCAATGAGTATTTAGTATAGAGAAGCAATATATGAATCAGACAAAACTGAACTTAAAAGTTGAAACACTACAAAAAGTAAGTGAAAGTAAATATGCAATACACTTTCATAGGGGAACAGTGCCAGTTTATTTGTTAATGACTGAAATACAGATCAAACGAAACTGATGTACAGATAATGTCAGTGATTCTGCAGAAATTTAAAACAAAATAAAATATTGATATGTTTTCGTCATACACAAATATAAATTAACTATTTTATCACTTTATTGTCAATTATTGCCTGATATGTGTCAGGTGGTTCTCAAAATAATCGAGCTAAGAAATATGGGATCGTTGTGTTGCTTCATAATCTCACGTACCTGCACACTCATCGCCAGTATATCCAGATGCACAAGCACATGAGTATCCATTATCCCCGTCAGTACATGTCCCTGAGTTCTGACAAGGAGTGCTGCCACATTCGTCAATGTCTGAAGAGATAATCACAGATATTAAGATTGTATTCATTGTCCCAGACCTGCAGTTACAACATACAGTAATGCCCTAAATAATCGACTCCTTAACCACAGCAGAATTATGGGTAACGTTTCAGGATTTAGTCGGAAATATGGCTTGTTGCCATTCATCGGAAAACTCTCAGTGAGACTAAATCCTGAAAAGTTACCCATAATTCTGCTGTGGTTAAGGAGTCGATTATTGAGGGCATTACTGTAAACATGTATTTTACAAAGATTACTTTAGAAGAATGGAAAATAAATTATACAAAAGCTAGTAAAGTCATGAATGATACCAATCTGTTGTCTTTACAATTAAGAAATAAATACACTGCGCATGTACAGTAGAATTTGACCACAAAGAAACTGATTGTAGAACGACGCAAAGCGGAGTAGTACAATCAGTTTATGTGGTCAAATTCTACCATACACGCCGAAGCGCAATGTATTTATTTCTTTTGTGAATTGACTGTATGTTTTGGTCAAACTTGTAGTATATAATAGCCCAGTTTCTAGCTCTGTGTGGAATGATTTTCCACAAAATAGTTCTTCTCTTAGAACTGTAACATCAAATATGACGACACTATTGAATGGCCTTTTTCAATTGCCTTTTTGGCAAAACAATTTCAGTTAAGACTTATTTTTGTTCTATCTTAAATAAACTTCAGTGTAGTACAGTAGATAGTCATTATATGTCTGTTTCTTCAGTCTATAGCATGACATTAACCAATGCCCGTGTGGTTTGACTTCTGAAAGTTTGAGGCGTTGGCAGCATTTCACTGATTGCATGTACCACAATTTTTTGTGGTACATTTCAGAATATCAGGATATCAGGATGAGTCTTGTACATGTATGTAGGCTTAGGCAATGTCGTATTACAATTAAAAATAAATCATAACATTTTATATACCAACAGAAACAGAAATATGCTCCCTTTGTCATACATGAGAGAAACTACTCTACACTTATTTGATGAATGTCCAGTGAGAAAATCAATTCTACTAGAATTTCAACAGTTATTAAAACATAAATGCGATCTAAATTTTGACATATCTCCATTAAAAATAAATTATTAAAGGAAATTTAGTTGATGACAACTTAATTGGCATGTGCGTACTCAAAATATGTATATACTCCAGCAGAATGAGAGTAATTGAGCTAAATCTTAACGAACTATTAAAATGGATCAAGAGCTATAAAGGAATTGAAACTACAAGCTTATTACCAAAATGTCAAAAATAATAACAAGATGAAACTATTCCATGGAAGAAGGCACAGAATGGAAAATATTTTTGTAAACAGTGGTCACGGAGCTACAGTTAACAGTAAATATATTATAACATTTTTGCAATCAACGTCGTTTTCGATGCATCTGTCGGTGTATAGCAGTGTCTGATGCCGAATTACATACTGTATAATTTCGTGCAGCAAAATTATACTAAGTATGTAGTTCGGCATCAGACACTTCTATGCGCCGACAGATGCATCAAAAACGACGTTGATTGCTTATAATTACGACAATCCGCATATTAGTTGGTGATTAAACTAGTTTTTTTTTTTAAACTATATTAAAATCACTAAAATAGTAAAACTACCCAAGTGATACTTGTGTCTGGACTTCAGCTGCTCTTTTAACACAAAACGGGAAATTTAGTCGAGAATAAATTGGGCGACCGACCGGAAGTTCAAGTTGAACACACACAATTTTATATCTGTTACCAACTTTCCAACTATACAGAAGCAAGACACCACACCCGTAAACTATATATTAAACTGTACCTGCTGGTTTAAATTTCACTTATTTAAAATGATTCTAGAACATCTATTGTCATAAAGACAATACGATTTGATAGCAATTCCGAAGCGGTGTTCCCAAACTTCCCCACCGAATTTTCGGTCTCTGGGGACAAACTCGAAAAGTAAACAATCGCAACAAAGTTGCATTCTATGTTCTCGTGACCACTGCCATGTTATATTAGTATTGTCTTGAAGCTGGATAAATGCTTATACTAATGGTGGAATAGTTATGTAAAACATTCCTTTATCACCAACTAAATTATCGTATTTCAAAGTTTCACTGATCTGTCTAATTCGTTAATTTTATTTTCGTGGTGTGGTAACTATGGATGCTTTTAGGAAATGGAGTCATGATGTGGGGCAATTTCTTAAAGTATAACTGCGCGTTGTGATGTGGGAAACGACGTTTCCCTCTGCTGATAGAGATTGTTGGTACCAAGCCTATCTAAAGGTTCCTTGTTTATGACCTTAATAAAAATTATTTTAAAAAACAACAACATTTACTTTAACTTGATCATTCATGGGGAGCCTTGTACATTGTATATATGAGATAATGCACTGGTATAGGATCTTTAATGCTGCACCAGCACAGCTCCCATCGTGAAAGGGGTAATGCTCAGTATCTATCCTATAAGTCAATTAGCTCAAGGTGTTACATGTAATATCAGCAATCCTATAATTTTAAAATATTTGTTATATTCTCCCATATTATGTTTATATATCACGTCTTTGTTATATTCTCCCATATTATGTTTATATATCACATCTTTGTTGGTCCTATACTTTAACCTGATGATGGCTAGCAAAGCCTGAGTTTAGTGTGCCTGTCATTTGCCGATTGAGGTCCCCAGAGGGTGAATTTAGTGACGCTATCCCACATAATGGGCTAGCTAGCATCACCAAATTCACCCTCTTGGGACCTCATTCTGCATGGCCTCATCTGATATGCGAGTCAAAGACTCAGATTGAAGTTCCAAAATGGTGAATATTGTGACGTACACCCATTGGGAACCTTGATTATGCAATGTGTCATCTGCCAATTTGGGGATATAAAGAAATTAAACTAAAAAAAAAAATAGAATCTGTGTGAAGAAGTTTCTATAGAAATGTTATAAAAAAAAGAAGATGAGGCTAAGCAGAATGAGGTCCCCAGAGGGTGAATTTAGTGAAGCTAGCGATGTGGATAGGGTCACTAGATTCACCCACTGGGGACCTCATTCTGCAAAGGAAAGACGCGCTACAATCAGGTTTGTATCTCACCATTTGTGACAGTGTATGTACAGTAATCCTTCACTGGAGTCAGTTTTATGGTTTTCAAGATATTCCTGTTATATTTGCCATGCCCTTTTGACGTTAGTGTGCATGGGGTAAGCCATTTTAGAACAACCGGTATAACCGTGTAATACAACAATGTTTAATAGCCAACTTCTGATCGACGCTTAAGAGAGAATCGATAACTGTTGAAACGTGGTGTGAAAGATTTATGCGTGATTATTTAACATGTTTTGGATGCAGTTGAAAATGTCGACGTCATCCATATGTTGTCGCGCTGTGCAGCTAAAATTGTTAATTTATAATCAGAAATTAAGATAATTACCAACGTAAATGGGCCAGTTTTTGGTTTGAGCATGAACCATCTACTGCAAAATTCCAAGAGAAATCGTGTCTGATCATATTTCTTTTACTAAAAGTGCAAATAAGCATGATTGCACATGACAATAATGTATATATTACCATGTCATCATGCACACTGTGGGTGTTGCAACACATAAATTAATCACTCTGAAATATCATAGGGTGGAGGTGGGCTCTTTAACAAGAATGTGTAATGGCATCACAGGCTGAATTTACAATTTCATGACTGGTGCAGCATTAAAAATCCTATGCCAGAGCATTCTTTTTTATATGCGAGTCTCCCTCAACAAAAAAATAATGCACGGCTTACAAGGTCAAGGTAAATATTGTTAGGCCAATGTATTCTTATATATATGCACATAAAAAAATAATGCACTGCTTACAAGGCCAAGGTAAATATTGTTAGGCCAATGTATTCTTATATATATGCACATACAAAAATAATGCACTGCTTACAAGGTCAAGGTAAATATTGTTAGACCAATGTATTCTTATATATCTGCACATAAAAAAATAATGCACTGCTTACAAGGCCAAGGTAAATATTGTTAGGCCAATGTATTCTTATATATATGCACATAAAAAAATAATGCACTGCTTACAAGGTCAAGGTAAATATTGTTAGGCCAATGTATTCTTATATATATGCACATACAAAAATAATGCACTGCTTACAAGGTCAAGGTAAATATTGTTAGGCCAATGTATTCTTATATATATGCACATAAAAAAATAATGCACTGCTTACAAGGTGAAGGTAAATATTGTTAGGCCAATGTATTCTCTTATATATGCACATACAAAAATAATGCACTGCTTACAAGGTGAAGATAAATATTGTTAGGCCAATGTTTCTCTTATATATGCACATAAAACAAGAGAAGTATTATTTCCTATTGCTAGAGGATTCTGTTCTAACATGAAATTATTGTTTCATATGTAACTCGCAAATTAATACAGGATGTTCATGAGAGAGATACTCCAACCTTAAATAATACGCACTTGTTTCACAGTTGGTTCCTGTGAAACCAGCAACACATGTGCATGTATATTGTAGAGTTCCATCCACACAGGTAGCTCCGTTCTGGCAGGGATTGCTGTCACATTCATTTGTTTCTGAATGAAAAGAATATATTATAACATATTCACTCAAATGGATATTTCAAGTCAGTTGTAAAAGCTTAACATTGGAATGGTCTATTCTTCGATCATTTCTAGATTACTACAGTAATTCCCTAAATAATCGACTCCTTAACCACAGCAGAATTATGGTTAACTTTTTAGGATTTAGTCAGAAATTATAAGGCTTGTTGATATTCATCCGAAAGCTCTCACTGAGAGCTTTCCGATGAATGGCAACAAGCCATATTTCAGACTAATTCCTGAAAGGTTATCCATAATTCTGCTGTGGTTAAGGAGTCGATTATTTAGGGCATTACTAGGTCTTTTCAGATAATATTAAAAAAATACCTCTTGTTTCCATTAACGAATATTTGTATATTATTAATGGTGTGAATCATGCTATTAATAATACCGTACGACCTTATGAGAACTTGTGCTGTGGCCTGGTCAGTCATGTGGTCGGTTACCATTAAGGACCACAGTGGAAATAAGCAAGCTTTCGCTTGCTTTCCTGTGCACTCCTTGATGGCAATCGATGGCATGACTTGTCAGACGAGCGTATTCATATGTATATTTCTCTTCTACTACTCTATTTTCCTCTCTATCTTTCTATGTACGATGACAGTACTTGGCCAGCTGCATATATTGTCACTGCTGCCTGTATTTAGGGATTCCATCTTTCGGTCATGGACATGCCAGTCTAAAGCCGGCCATACATGGCAGCAGTGTGTATATGCAGGTGGTGAAGAGCTGTTGGTTCTATTATTAGTATCTCTTAAGCAACATGACAGTCCTGTTGAGGGAGGAGGGTGGGATAGCACGGGTTGATTTTTCATGTTGTATATATATATACAGGTATGAGTATCTATTTAGTAGTCATTACTAAGCTAGGTTTATTCACTATCTTGTCCCTCTACAGAACTGTCAAGCTGCATTCTTGTTATATTTATATATCTATACTTTTTATATTTATACTATATGAATGTCACACTCTGTGTTTACACTTTTGTATATATGCTTATGCTCATATGTCTGCAAATTTTGCATCTTTTAGCCATTCAAAATTTATCTATCTATCTAAAAGACCAGCTGAAATGTTATAATAATAACAATAAGGCCAAAAAAAAGAAGTGTTTTGGTTTTCGGGCAATTTTTGTTCTTCAAATCAATGAGGGAGGGAGGGTTTTATTTTTATTTTTTATTTTTTTTCTGCGCATAGTAAGCATGGACAAAGATACCTTCCTCTGTCTAGTAATAACCAGACAGGTAGAGGGAACTGTTATGCATATAAACTCATTTAGTCTTATATAAAATGACAATGTACTACCAGTGTATGACTGCATGGGATTACCTAACAATATATAATGCCCCTGACATTAACTACTGTTATTGTTGTGTAAAAACTGATACCTCCCCATTCTAATATGTGATCCTGAATTTAGTCCTGTGCCTAAAGCTTTCAATTGTATAAAGTTACAATTAGTGTAAGTTGTTCACAATGACTAATTGTAAGAAGAGCATGAGGATCAGCTAATCATTTTCTTAATTGTAGTCATCTACTTCATGTTTTTTCAAATTTATTTTTTCGTAAGTTTTTTTGTCATAACATCAGGCATTGCAATAAAAAGGCCTAATGTATAGCATTTTTAAAGCACCTTATCCCATGAGGCTCAATGATACAACAAATGACAGAGCTCCTACACATACAAACACACCCTCATGTACACACAAACAATAATTACAATGAAATAAATGAAACAATTCATATAAAAATCAGGATGAAGGCGGAGTATAAAATATTGTTGTTAGCTTTGGTCGTCTTCATTGCCATAGTGAAGTTTAAATATATACATTATGAGTTATGTTTTGTTTTGAAAGATTCCAAAGTAGCAAAATTCCTAAGTGTAAGCTGGAGTGAATATTCCAAAGGTTTGAGCCATAGCATTCAAAAGATTGATCACCATAATTAACAAGATCATGTTTGGGGAGAGCAAGTAATATTTTATCAGCAGACCTTAAGCCTGGTTTACCAGGTTTATAGTACAAAAGAAGAGATCTAATATATATTTGTGGAACTTCTGTCTGTCTGTTTGTTAGCAATGGCCAGGAAAACTGCCTGACGGATTTGGACGAAATTTGATACATAGGGATACTTTTGTCCGGGGAGTGTTTTGAATGGGTCAAATCGTGACTCCGACCTGACCTTGACCTTCAAAATGATCAATTCAAGGTCAAATCTCGCCTTTCGAAGGACGGATTTTGACGAAATTTTATACCTGGGAGTACTTTTGACCGGGGAGTGTTTTGGACAGGTCAAATCGTGACCCGGGCCTGACCTTCACCTTCAAAATTGTCAATTCAAGGTCAAATCGCGCCTTTCGACCGATATCGATGTTAGATCCAGCTATTTGAAAATTGGTATCTGAAGTCCGGATGAAAGCAGAGGGGCAACAGCCTGTACGAAAATGGGTCACCCTGCTAGTTCAATATATACAGGGAGAGGCGAGAGATAGTCAAATTTCTTACAACATAAGACAGAAATTTTATAGTCAATACGAACTTGAATTGGTAGCCAGTGCAGTTCTTTGAACATTGGTGTCAGGTCAGAAAATTTAGGCTTCTTAAGAATCATACGAGCAGCAATGCATGTTCATCATACGAGCAGCAATGCATGTTCATCATACGAGCAGCAATGCATGTTCATCATACGAGCAGCAATGCATGTTCATCATACGAGCAGCAATGCATGTTCATCATACGAGCAGCAATGCATGTTCATCATACGAGCAGCAATGCATGTTCATCATACGAGCAGCAATGCATGTTCATCATACGAGCAGCAATGCATGTTCATCATATGAGCAGCAATGCATGTTCATCATACGAGCAGCAATGCATGTTCATCATACGAGCAGCAATGTTCATCATACGAGCAGCAATGTTCATCATACGAGCAGCAATGCATGTTCATCATACGAGCAGCAATGCATGTTCATCATACGAGCAGCAATGCATGTTCATCATACGAGCAGCAATGCATGTTCATCATACGAGCAGCAATGCATGTTCATCATACGAGCAGCATGTTCATCATACGTTGATGTTTATCAGCTTCTGACTGGTAAGCCAGCCCAAAGTGGGTTACATTTATAGTAAATCTTGGAAAGAACAAATGACGGAACAAGAGTTTTAGCAGCATCGGTTGTTATGAATGGCCTGATGTGATTAGTTGAATTATGAATGGCTTGGTGTGAGAAATTATCCTAATATTAAGTGGTGTCATCAATTCATCATTTTTAATTGGCTTTAAATGATCACGCAAATGCCAGTGTGATGCACCATAGCAGCACATGTTTCTGACATATTTTGTTTGTATCACTCAGTTGTTAATCTTTATTTCATTTCTTTGCAAATATTAGCACGAGTCTTGTTGATTTCTCTTGGTCCTTTGTTCTTCTGATTATGATTGCACTTATAACGTGAAACGTACTTCACAGATGTCACGAGAGTCGCCTGCAGCTAATTCCTGGTGATGTTATTTCGCAGCTTCTTCTGCTCAGCATCAGTCGCATAGGTGTCAGGGTTGGGGTAATCGTAATCAGTAATTGTAATCAAAGTAATCGATTACAAAATTTGGAGTAATCATCTGTAATCAGTAATCATGACATTTCTTGATTACAAGTAATCGTAATCGTAATCGATTACTTTCAAATGTAACTGTAATCATGATTACATTTTGATTACTTTTTGATTACTTTTACTAAAATATCCATATGGATGGCTATTGAATACTCATAGTCTCATACTGTGGTACTATGGAGTGTACACAGATACATACAACATATTAGAAAGTTAATACAATTTGGTCATGTCTTATGTTAGTGGTACAGTGTGTATGTACATTCTGGCAGTGGATACAGATAACAACACACAATTGTTGAATACAGCATGAATAGCAATAAACTTGTGATATAGACAAATGAAATGTTCTAATATGAATAAATATGGTAGCCAACTTCAATTAAGATTAAATTGAATTGGGACTGCTGCAGCCAATAGCTGTAAAGTCACACTGGTACAATAGGGCTAATTAACTGAACAAAGAAGGTGTGAAGTACATCGGTAGACCTAATTAGCTGGTTTGTCATTTACTGCACCCATGGAGTTAAGCCTAATTTAATCCTCCTTAGGATTAACAACGGATGATCATCAAATAAATCTTAATGTTATCTTCATTGTGTTGGGTATTGAATCTAACATAACATGCACTTATTTTATAATTGTTTCTGGTGATATTTTCATAAATATTATGCGTTCTTTTGAATGCATGTAAGACAATTAAAAATATATTAAAATTTATTTACATAAATAAATACAAATAAAACATAATGTATTCCCAATAAGTTGGTGCATAACTTCATGATGAAACCTTTCCAATACATGTAAATGTAAAAACAAGTTTTTATGTTTTTTGCTTGCATCTTTCTATTGTTTCAGTCGTTTCTTAAAATTTGTTTTCATGTTATGCAGTGATGTCTTTTTTCAATCATATTTGACATGTTAATTTGAATTATTTCATTATTTATTCCTATGCGATCAAAATGGTTGGAAACCAACAATTGTAATCATATGTAATCAAAAAGTAATCGATTACATTTACTAAAGTAATTGTAATCGTAATCGATTACATTGGAAAAAATGTAATCAGTAATCGTAATCGTAATCATGTAAATCAAAAGTAATTGTAATCGCAATCGATTACATTGGTATGTAATCGCCCCAACCCTGATAGGTGTTAGGTTTAAACAAATTTCACTAAGTACAGTAATGCCCTAAGAAATTGACTCCTTAACCACAGCAGAATTATGGGTAACTTTTCAGGATTTAGTCAGAAATATGGCTTGTTGCCAACTAAATCCTGAAAAGTTACCTATAATTCTTCTGTGGTTAAGGAGTCGATTTAACACAGGGCATTACTGTAAGTGTTCAATTGCAACAAAGTCATGGATACCTGTTACAATGCGGTCTTGGATCAAGATCATCATAATTGCAGCAAAAATCACAGGTATTTGCCAATGGTCGCAGATTAGTCAAATAGTTGTCAAATTGCTCACTTTCTTGTTGATTTCTCTAATTTAATTTTCTGCATTCAATGACTACATTGATCTGACGGTGTACATGCGATTTCAGCCGCACGGGCCAGGGGGCTGGGAGTGCTGCAGCCCCACCAAATGTTTTGAAAGCTGAACATTTATTTTAGGAAAATTTGAGTATTTTCGGTAAAATTTGGGCAAATTGAAGGTATTTCAGGGGAAATTGTGGCAAATGTGTACATGCGCTTACCAGGCCTGAAAATATTATGCCGGTCATTTGCAGAATGAGGTCCCCAGAGGGTGAATTTAGTGACACTGTACCGCACAATGGGCTAGCATCACCAAAGTCATCCTCTGGTGACCTAATTCTGCATGGCCTCATCTGCTGTGGAGACCTAGACACATATTTAAGTTCCCAGATGGTGACGATTGTCATGCACCAATTGGGCACCTTGATTATGCATTGTGTCATCTGCCAATTTGGGGATGTAGAAAAACTAAACTAAAAAAGAAAAAGAATATTTTCTGATGAAGTTTTCAAAGAAACTAAACAATTGTTAAATTGATCATAAATTCATCTTGCTCATTCTGCTTTGGTCTCATCTTCTCTGGAATGTATATTTAAGGTTTCTTTAGAAACTTCTTCAGCTCCTAGGTCAGCCCCATTGCAGTTGAAGTCTAAACAGATTGAGGTTCCCAGAGGGTAAATTTGGTGACGCTAGCCGGGCCACGCAGGATAGCATCACTAAATTCACCCTCTGGGGACCCCATTCTGCAAATGACAGACACACTATTTGCAGGCTAGAAACCAGATCGTGCAAACAGGCCATACAAGTGGTCCATGGTTTATAAAGGATGACATACCACTCTCACAATTTGTACCACTGTAACCAGTAGCACATGCGCAGACATAGCCATTGACATTATTCGCGCAGGTAGCTCCATGTTGACAAGGACTTGAAGAACATTCGTCTATATCTGAAATGAAATAACAGCAATTTAATAAATAGAGAATACCAAAGATTTTGTTTGAATATCGAAATATTTCACGAGTGTCTGGAAAGAAATATCAAATATCAGGTATTCTTTTTATTATATGCAGTTTAATTAGTCCCAAAGATGCTAAGTTAATTATTTAATTAATTAAGACTTAACTTAGCATCTTTGGGCCTAAAGTACAGTTAATTATTTAATTAATTAAGACTGAACTGTACTTAAAGGGCTACTGTGAACTAAATCCAGCCATTTATGGAGCCATCTACTTTTATACTCAACAGAATATATGCAACAAATAAATGAATTTGAGCCATGGGTTAGTGCAAAATACACTTGTGTGCCTTAGATTGGTAATGAGATTAACTGTTTTCCAACATAATTTAGTACCGACGATTTCTCGTCTTCAGTGAATGCAAGACCGTGCTCTTAGCATGGGGTGGCCGATAGGGGTGGTTATGCAGGGGTCTTACTCCCTGTACAATTGTAGTAAAACCTAATGCAGCATTAGTTAGAAAGTTCACACTAAAATAAGGTTGAAATTGTTCTTAGTTTGATTTTCCAAAAATTTCATAGTGACAAATTTGTTGTTCTGATATATTTATTTTATTTTTCTTTCATTTGCCAAATTTTGGACTGAAATGGACATTAGTTTGCAATTTTCAAACCTTAGGGTGAATGTCAGGTTGAAAATTTCATCAAATTAAAAAGCTTGAGGCCAGTCTAGACGGTGTATATAGGATATTGTAAAATGTTCATGTTCAGATTTCAAAATGTTCTCACATCGGGCCAAACCATCGTCTGATCCGTGTGTCCTGTGCCCTTGCAAGTAATTACTTTAAGAAAAATAAATCGGCGTGTGAATTTGTCTGGCGTTATACCACTAGATGTTAGGATTTTTTAATTGTCAGGTTCAGATCTAAATAAAATTATCATACTGGCCCGAACCATCCTTTTCATCCCACTGAATGGCTAGTAGCAACAAGACTACTGGTCCATTTATTTATTTTTAAATAGGCTACCATCTGGTAGTCTGTGAGGGAACATCTGGTAGTCTGTGAGGGAACATCTGGTAGTCTGTGAGGGAACATTTGGGAAAAATCAAAGCCCCAGGGGGTGTAAATTGAATTACGCAAACTTGTAAGTTTGATGTGGATCAAGGGGTGGAGTGCAGTGAAATTCTAAGGTGGAGACCATCCCAACGCAAACCCTCTAGCCGCATCCTGAGTGCCAAATATCTCAGACTCAACCAAGGGTGCCCCTCGACTTAGTTTTTGCTATTGGTATATTTTTCTATCTGAGAATACATTGCACCGGTGGCAAAATATTGACTATACTCTAAATGAAAACGCTTCCGTGGTGATCACAGGGTAAAGTCGTGCTGTCTTGTAAGATGATAATTGTGTTGTAGAAATGATACGGAAGACCGATCGTCAAAAATCCCAACATCAAAATACATAGGGCAAGGTTTATCGATCCAAACTGTGGAATGTCTTTTCCTTGTGTATTTCTCGCAAATACCCATGGTTATATATAAACGGGCTATGAGCATCTGACCGAGTGTCTATCAGGTGTAAATTCTTACTTGCTATTTCGGTTATTTCATTATTTCTTAATGAAAGTGTCCATGTAACTGTAGCTCAAATTGGGGAGGTGTTAATAAACATAATTTAACCCTTTGAGTGCCAGGGGCCGATCTCATCAGCCCTAAACCTACAAAATAAGTCTGTTAAAGAATATAAGAATAAATTATTAAAATTGTAAAAAAAAAAACAAATTGTTAGGCCAATGCATTCTCTTATATATGCGAGGCGACCTATGGTCGACTCGCATATATAAGAGAATGCATTGGCACAGGGTATATGGGTTGATACAAAAATCGACCTGGCACTCAAAGGGTTAAGTCACTTTATAACATAACTTTTAAGCCTTATATGGGAACAGGCCTGCATTATGCATCTGACTAAATTTGTGTCATATATAGCGTTCCATGCAGGTTCAGTAATGCCCTAAATAATCGACTCCTTAACCACAGCAGAATTATGGGTAATTTTTCAGGATTTAGTCAGAAATGAGAGCTTTCCGATGAATGGCAACAAGCCATATATCCGACTAAATCCTGACAAATTACCCATAATCCTGCTGTGGTTAAGGAGTCGATTATTTAGGGCATTACTGTAGCCTACTCTGTTTGCTTACCCTGCAAGCCAAAGGCTACATGGCAGGCAGGGAATGGGACAAATAAAGTGTAGCTATCCCAAATGTTATATGTATACCGCATGTATAATTATATGGTAGCTATAAAATATATGTTTCCTCAAAACATCGCAGACACCTACACTTACCAATGGTTACTTAATGGTTACCTATACTAAATTTTACCAAATGTTATTCACTTGAAATTGTTTATTATTTATCTCCCTTCCAAACCAATCTATATCCTACACCACTTCGAGGGTGACACAAGCCCAAATCTGTCATTCAATAGCAGCAACAATCGTCTCACTGGCTCTTCTATTCATGCAGTGAGCATTATTGCTATGCAATGAAGCTTGAGCCGTTTTTGTGGACTGCTGGCGATCGACCAATCAGAAATGCTTCCACGCTGGGTCGCTTATGAAAATAAAGTTTGTTGACTTTGTTGACCAGGACAAAATAAATATGTTATCAGAATCGGCTCTCAAAAGTCACGTAAATAATGTAACTTCGAGCTGGGACGTTCACCTACTGATGTATCAAATTATTAAGCAACAGGTATTAACAAAGAAATACATTCCCCGCGTTATTGTTTATAAGGTCTGCTGAAAACCGAGATCGGCCAAGTTATTGTGCTATAAAATTTCACAAAATTTAACTACTGTAATTATGGGCTGTAACTCCACCCAAAGTAGCTAGGCAGACTTTTGCCGGTTATCAAACCTGATCAAGACATTGTTGAGAAAGTCTCATATGCCGGATATAACAAAAAAAGCAGATTATTTATCCGAGTTATCATGCTATTACCGGTAATGTGATAAAAATTCATGAAAATGAACTTAGATGATATAAAGGGCTGTAACTCCACCAAAAGTAGGCAGACCTGGCCGGTTATCAAACTTGATCAAGACATTGTTGGGCAAGTCTCATATACCAAATAACAAAATCAGTATATATTTGTTACAGTTATCATGTTATCGCCTGCTATCTGTAGGCCATGTTTTTCATCGAAAATTGTTTGATAACTCACATCTAGAAGTGATGACTGTAAATTTAAAAACTATTTCTCCAATAAATGTGGGCGGCATGGTGTGTCGATGGATTCAAATGTGAAATCCGGAAAAATTGTATAGCTCATGTCTAGTGGTCACCCTGAAGATCCGTGTGAAGTTTGGTCACCATCGGATGAGGGATGTGCATGGTCTAT
This sequence comes from Siphonodentalium dalli, assembly GCA_032622095.1. Classification (NCBI taxonomy): domain Eukaryota; kingdom Metazoa; phylum Mollusca; class Scaphopoda; order Gadilida; family Siphonodentaliidae; genus Siphonodentalium; species Siphonodentalium dalli. Next base: position 162,229,660 of record CP136062.1, read on the forward strand.
AGAGTGTGCCAAATAATTAGTCATGCAAAGAGTAAAATCCAAGATTGCTGCTGGTGGCCATGTTTTACATTGAAAATCATTCAAATTTGAGAGTTCCAATTTAGAGGTGATCCCAAAGATGCCTGTATATTTTCAAAACAATTCTCCAATAAATGTGGGCTGCAGGGTGTGCCAGTGAATGCAAATGTGATATCCAAGATGGCTGCTGACTGCCATGTTTTTTAAAGAATTTCCAAAAAGCTCCCACCTAGAGCTGGCCACCCCAAAGGTCCATTTGAAGTCTGGTGACGATCGGATAAGGGACATTGAAAGAGTTAAATGTTAGAACTGGATGTGGAGACAGGTGTAATTAATTGTACACGAAAAAACTCACATTTGATACACACGTTAATTCAATCTGCAGTAAAGCTTCTAAAATCATTGCCATATATAGTCAATATAACTTTCACAAACTTGGACATTGACACATTCCGATCTCTTTACATAAGCATGGTCAGACCTATCATCGAATACTGTAACTCTGTGTGGAGCCCACATCACAAATATCAAAGAATTGTGTTAGAGAAAATACAAAGAAAAGCAACGAAACTAGTTCCTCAAATCAAAACTGAGCTATGGAGACCCAATGATAAGACACAATCTTATGTCTTTAAAATATCGAAGATTTAGAGGCGATCTAATCGAGGTATATAAACTGTTGGATGCATGGTCATTATAATATCAGTGCCTATGCCATATTAGAAAGAAATTCATCAGGAAGAATGAGAGCTAGGACATAATAATAAGTTGCAGATGCGCACTGTTAACAAGGACATAGGAAAATATTTCTTCACGCACAGGCTGGTCAATTGCTGGAACTCTCTGCCAGACTTCGCTGTTGAGGCTCCAACTACTTGATCAATACAAAATATACATAGATGATTCTCCTATGATATAAAATACGAGTTCGACAACAAGTAATATTTTTGAGTGACTCACAAGAAAATATCGAACCAGGATACATATATTTATGAACAAACATTTCAAATAATGTTATTGGTATGAAACGTTGCAAGACTTATTATGATGATGATGATGAATTAATTTAGCTTACCTGTAGCACAAAGAGCATCAGTATACCCAGGAACACAATCACATGTATACGAAGCTAAACCATCTATGCATGTGCCCCCGTTCTGACATGTCACTCCACTACAATCATCAATATCTGTCGTGAGAAAGAAACAAAAAGGACTTGTCAATTAACCATTTCATGATGGGAGCAGCGCTTGTGCAGCATTAAAGATTATGTGCCAGTGCATTATCTTATACATACGAGTCTCCCCTGGGCAGCGTCAAAGATATAAGAGAATGCACTGGCTTACAAGGTCAGTGTAAATATGGTTAGGCCAATGCATTTTCATATACGAGAATGCATTGTCACAGGGTTTTAGCAACATTTCATGAACCTCCAGTCACATAAGGGTTAATATTATATGTCACTTTATCACATAATTAGCCCCTAAACCCAGCCTTATATTTTTTTGTTAAACACACATATATTATCAGCACGCGCAGTGATGTAAGAGCTTAGCACAATGATATCGATCAATGTTGTTATTATATTAATATTATTATGATATTCAATTTGTGTTGGGTTATTTAGTGTTGACTGTAAGATAAACATGGGTGATAGACCCCAAAGCCACCACAAATAGTTTTTGCGGCTGGCTCAACCAATTTCGTGGCTGGTTAGATATCTAAGCCAGCTCAGTCGCGACGTTCGTGGCTGACAAAATATGGCGGCTCAGCTGGCTGAGAGGTATATCATTCAGCATATTTTCGTTTCCTAAATTTTCCTAATCACCGGTTATATAGACCCTGTTTGTTTTAGCGTTTGTGGTGAACCCGTAGAATTCCAGACCACACGTGCTCTTTTGGTGTTGGGCATTTCCATTATGGAGCAAATACTTGAAAGACTGCCATGGATGTACTATGTAGTTTAATTCCCATCTAATCGGTATGAGTTACATTGGGACTTCAGACTGCTATCATCACTGGCATCATTGAATGATGAATCCAATAGTAATGATATACTATTTCAAACTATAGTCTATTCTCTCCTGTATGTTATGTGCATATATTGACAAATGCCAGCGATGTCTGAGACTGAGTCATGTCGAAATAAACAATTTATACTTCATTGAGAGGCCCGGGTGTTCTGATAACAAAACAACCATGCCGTCCATGCGAGGATGCCAATATTAGGTTTGAATAACAGTACAGTTGTGCTTGACATATAAGCTCATGCACACGGGTCAGCCATTTTACAATTCCGGCTGCAGAGATTTTTTCATGTGGCTGGCATTAGAGATAATATGGCTGACGGCGGCTTGTGGCCAATATGGCTGGCGGCTGTGAGCCTGTGGCTTGCGATGGCGGCTTCGGGCTCTAATGGGTGATAAGGGTGATTGAACAATTCTGTCAACATGAAAAGACACATTTAATATGGAAGGAGTTTTTTTTTTAAGGTGTCTTTACTTCCTCATTGTGATAAAGAAATCAAATTTTAACCCTTGCCGTTTCGAGATCGTTTTCCTTGCTAAAATGTGATTATGTGATAAAACGATCTCAAATTCATCGCAATTCTATATTATCAATCTATTTATTAACCTCGTCCACTAAGTTCAACTCGAGCCTCGCTAAAGCTCAGCTCAAATCTAATTTAGTGCACTCGGTTAATATATTTTGTATAGAATTGTGACTCATTAGAGATCCTCTATTTATTGTATGCTCATCAATGCATTATCAAACAATCGCAATTAGATAATTATCGTTTGAGACCTTTCGCAAAATCACGATTACGATTAGGGATGTGGACAATATCATGCCAGTATACGGCCAAAATTTGATCTTTATGCACGGGGGTTCTTATGTGAGACGAAATATACCCGACTCAGTTTAGTAATGTGTAGATGTGTCAAGGATATGGCACTGGTCCTGCTTGGGGACGCTCTAACATTATCCATGTGGGGTATATTAAACACGGGTATGAACATAGGATCTGAAAGATTACTTTTTTCCATCAAATATATATGCATGTAACTGAATATAGTGGGGCATATGCCATCTCACCAATTAACAATCATATGTAAGCTGTGATGGTGCCCAACTTACTAGGACAATATATCCTATCCGTAATCGTAATCATGATTTTGCGAAAGGTCTCTGTTATCCCTGCAGTGGAATCTAGAAATTTTCACTTCCACGCTATCCTATCCACATATATGACCGATTAACTTACATGTACTAATACATGATTGAAATATATCAAAATTCTCTCAGATCAGCTAAGTTATCCTTACTTTAATTATTACATTCATAATAAAAATAACTTTTAAGTTGCAATTCGATATGCTTATTGGCAAATCAATGGATAAATATCAGGGTTCAAACTGCCACCAGGGATGGGGTACAAGTCTGAGTTCAGTGTGCCTGTCATTTGCAGAATGAGGTTCACAGAGGGTGAATTTACTGATGCTATTCCGCACAGCAGGCTAGCACCACCAAATTCACCATCTGGGAACCTAATTAAGTAATTCAAAGTAATGTGTAATGTTACCTTTTTAGCATTACATGTAATACGAGGTGGTGCATTACTTCACCAAAAAGGCATGTAATTCACTTACAGTTACATTACATTTACATTGCATTTACATTACAATAACATGCGTGGCTGCCTTTGTTGTCTTTTGGAAGATACTGATTTCTCAAAGCAAAGTGTAGAAAGAGGAGAAGACTTCATATAAACCCTTGGGCTTGTTGTCTGATCCTAGTTTCCATATATTAACACTTCTATTTTGCTTATATGTGACCCGCCATATCAAATCCAGTCGGAAGTCGGGATTTTTTTACCCTGTGCCAATGCATTCTCTTATATATGCGAGTCGACCATAGGTCGCCTCGCATATATAAGAGAATGCATTGGCCTAACAATTTTTTATCATTTTTTTTAAATAAATGTTTCTTACAATTTTTAGGACATAAAATAAAAAACATCCATTACCCTGCAGGGAGCCCCACACATATATAGAAGCATATAGAAGAGTGTCGTCTGCTCATGTTTGTCTGGGGCTCTGTATGGGTGAAATTATAAAATTGTTAAAGAATACAAGAACAAATTATTAAAATTGTAAAAAATTGTTAGGCCAATGCATTCTCTTATATATGCGAGGCGACCTATGGTGGACTCGCATATATAAGAGAATGCATTGGCACAGGGTAAAAAAATTCCCGACTTACGACTGGATTTGATATGGCGGGTCACATATGTGTCATCTGTATATTATGTTATTTGTTTGGATTTAGAAATAAAACTATGTTTACACTAAACATTTTTTACAGTAATATCAGCATCTTCAAGACTGACTTCCAATTTCACAACACAATCTCAAGTTGGATTTTATGCATTAATTGACTACTTGCTCATTTGTTGTCATTCCTGTAGCATAATATTCAAGTTTATATTGGTCTAAGTACATATATGTCCCAAAAATTAATAATAACATGTACACAAGAACATATTAACCCTTTACCCAACAGAACGGCCCTGTGCCAATGCATTCTCTTATATATGCGAGTCGACCATAGGTCGCCTCGCATATATAAGAGAATGCATTGGCTTAACACATTAAAAATTATAAAATTGTTAAAGAATGTAAGAAAAAATGGTAAAAAGTGTTAAAAAAAGATTTTGTTTAGGCCAATGCATTCTCTTATATAAGAGAATGCATTGGCACAGGGCATAACTGTAACCATCACAATGTGGTCAATGAGTCGGTTCCAATGATATCCATATTTGTATGGTTTTATTGAGACAGACCCAAGATAATTTAGGCTGTTGCAGCTTTATTTGGTCGTTTTTGGCCGGTTTGTTGTGTAAAGGGTTAATCATTGCAAGCATCTCCCTTATATTGGTTTATCAAATTGTGAGTTTCATTTAGTGCAGATGATAAATGAACATGATAAATACATGTATGTTTCTCTGTCTTGATTTCTCCACACAATAACAAGCCATGCAGGGCTGTTAATCTACTGTCTTGATGGCCATAGTACAGTAATGCCATAAACAATCAACTCCTTAACCACAGAAGAATTATGGGTAATTTTTCAGGATTTAGTCGGAAATATGGCTTGTTGCCATTCATCGGAAATCTCTCACTGAGGGCTTTCGAATGGCAATAAGCCATATTTCCGACTAAATCCTGAAAAGTTACCCATAATTCTGCTGTGGTTAAAGAGTCGATTATTTGGGGCATTACTGTATGTTGTATATACATGTAATGTGTTCTGGGGATAGTCGGATTCCTTAGTCGGATTCCTTATGTCGAAAAAAATGGTCGCGCGTTTTCGGAATGTTAAAAGCGATATGAGAACAGTTTCTATACCACCAGTGTGTCTTTTTTCAGAATCTACCTGTTTCCAGCTTGATATTTTAGTGGAAACAGGTTTGTGTGAGGCTTTTGTTTGTGTACCCCTCCAATTTTCCCCCGTCCAACTGGTAATAAAAACATGCTATTACGCATAGCAAGTTCGGTAAGTGGCTTTCTTTGTTCATGGAAATCGAAAAACATGGGGAGATCTTGCCACAAATTACTTAATTACATATCTTAATAAGGAATTTTATCATAAAATCATCAGATGAATTGTATTTATGACTGCATTTTCAATTTTCTTTTCCAAATATTAAGGTATTGTATGTTCTTAAAATCAGCTACATAACATATAGTCGAACATGAACAATCTATAAGGATATCTTGATCATATGCCACAAACAAAACTTTGATACATCGATTTTTGGTAAAGATATCGCAGAAAAGCTAACCCTACCCCCACCCTCGCTGATTTCACAAGTCAGATTCCTTTGGTCGAAAACAATGGTCGCGCCATTTCGGATTGTCTAAGACGACATGCAAATGGTTTATTTATCAATAGCGTGACTACTTTCAGAATTTACCTGTGTCCAGTTGAGAAATTTTATTGGAAAAAAGTGTTTTTGAACTGTTTTAAGAATTTAAAGAGCGTTTGCTTATTATACACATATTAATCCTCATAACTAACTTACTGGTGGACTGTGCGAGTTGAAATTAACAAAAGTGTCAAATATGGCGGTCTACATTCAGAGTCTACTTGTTTCCAGTCTGACATTTTAGTGGAAACAAATTGTTTGGACGGTTTTAAAAAATAAATAAAGAGCGTTTCCTGATTATACAGATATTAACTAACACGATTAGCCTTTTCATGAATTGCGCGAATTTAAATTATGCACATATGTCAAGTATGACTCTGAAATGTATTTTTGAGAATGGTGTCGTCAAATAAGTCTCCGCGGGTATAGTACTACAGTTGCGAACAGAACTAACGTTGGACCCTATAGAGAGTTTGACAATTTACTCAAATGTTCACAGTGGTGGAACTTAATGGCTATCATATATGCATGCCTCTTACATGTAATCTATCGTAATTACATGTGATTTTACAAAATTAACTTGCAATATAGTCAGGCCACCAGATACAGTAGTTGATAAAAAATGTGGTCCACATCAATCATATACATCACAATCACGTGCTTCAGTGATAATGTCCACTATTCTGGAAATGTAATGTTTATCAAGACTAAAGTTTCAGGATATCGTTGCAAAATTGATTGATGGTGTTTTTTCATCAATTGACAAAATTAATGTTTATTACCAGGACGAAGTACCGCATAATACGGAGTTGTGTGCTAACAAATCTGCGAGTCATATTTATGTAAGTGTCAGTCAAAACTTTTAGGACATGGGAATATTTTTTGTATTTCATGGCCACGAAATACTAATTCGTGGCCACGAAATAACTAATTCGTGGCCACGAAATAACTAATTGTGATATACGATCATCAGTCCCATTGTTGTAATGGAAGCGGATAGAGATGATCTGGTTGTTGTTGTCCACCATCTTGGCATGAGCCACGGCGATTTGAGATAAAGGGTGTTGTGGGGTGGCCCGTAAAACAAATTAAGTAATCACCAACCCGATCCAAAGGTGCCGCCGTCCTGGGGGTGGGTTAAATAGCCACCCACGACATTCAGTATATCTTGGGGCCACCCTACAGCACCAATTATACCACATCAAACGGATAAGGGGCCGAGAAATTGTATAGGTGCCATATTTGAACCCATCTGGGGCGGCCATTTTGGATCGGGGATGGTGAAAGCGGGTGAATATTTAGTTTGTCTCAGGGGTCAGCCTACAATACACTGTATTCGACATAAAATGGGGGGGAGTTGCATGGTACCATATATGGACCCCTCTGATTAGTTATCATTTTCGCTCGAGTGGGCTGAAGGTGTGAAAATTTAGCTTGCTTTGCGAGCCACGGTACAACACCCTTTATTTGATCTATATCGTTCAATTGACCGAGAAATAATGTGTACCCTATTTGACACCTTCTGAGCGGCGACCATTTTGGATCTGGTATGGTTGAAAGGGGTGAATATTTATAAGTTTGTTTTGGGCCCACCCTACAAAACCCCTTATTTGACTTAAATTGGCCAATATGCCGAGAGAAATGTCATTCCCATTCGATCCCTTGTGGTAAAAACTAACAAATATTCAGTTTGTCTAGGAGTCACCTGACCCGTGTTTCCCCATTCTCCATGGGCTAGTTTATATCGGACGTTCATATCCCCATTGCACCCGGGTCCCACGCCATAAGGGGTTTATAGAAGCTTCTCTGCGATCGTACGCATTGTTTCTAAAACATCAACTTAGTGTAACCATATCGTAAATGTATCTGGATATATGCAAAGGTCAATCAGTTATTTCGTGGCCACGAATTGGTTATTTCTTGGCCACGAATTAGTTATTTCTTGGCCACGAATTAGTTATTTCGTGCCCACGAATTAGTTATTTCGTGGCCACAAATTAGTTATTTCGTGGCCACCAAATTAGTTATTTCGTGGTCACGAATTAGTTATTTCTTGGCCACAAATTAGTTATTTCGTGGTCACGAATTAGTTATTTCTTGGCCACAAATTAGTTATTTCGTGGCCACCAAATTAGTTATTTCGTGGTCACGAATTAGTTATTTCTTGGCCACGAATTAGTTATTTCGTGGCCACAAAATAAAATAAAAATAAAAATTCCCATGTCCTAAACCAGCCACCGTAGCTTATGGATCATTCTGTTTTGGTATTAAATTTGGAGAAACCCGACAAGCATCAATGTAACAACTACAACAACTCATCTATGCCAATGATATGTTTAGCCATATATATACATGTGGATAGGGCGGTATTGTTTAAAAATGTTAAACAATGTTAGCATGTCCATATGTATTGCTAAATATTGCTGGGCTTATATAGATGGTTGTTCTATAATTCCTGGTCGGGATTATCCGATGCAGTTAATACTCAAATGTCAAATTTGAGATATACCTGGTCGTCAAAGTGAACCAGAATGTCTTAGCTAAGGTTGGCAAAGGTTGCTAATCAAATACCACAATGGTGTAATAATCATTCATTGGTATTGACTTAATTTAGTCAGTGTCTAATCACATGGTGCTGGTTTTGTTCAAAGTTGGGCACATGCATGTCTAAAACTATGCAGCCATGTTCTGCATAGGCCACTGATCATTATAAGATCGGTAGAATTTGCCACCGGTCCCGATAGCTCCTTAGTAACTGTTACTAAGCACCTATACTTGGAATTTGCAGGAAAATGCAACTATGGTTGATATCAATTTTACACATTGAGCTCTACTTTAGTGGAAATTCGAATTTACTTGATTTTCACAGCTTTAAACGAAGCGTGGAGATTAATCGTGGTCAGAATATTGATGGTGAATGTTGGGTTTCAGTCACTGTACTGAAGTTGGCCAAAAGTAACTGGCGTGGGAAGTGTGAAAGCAAAGCCTATACTGCTATAGTAAAGATCTCAGCTGCACCGAAATGTCCATTTATCAGTAGCACAAATCCTGCGAAAACACAGATTCTCTCAGTACATGTGGGATAGACTCCGATGACAACGATTGAGTTAATGACAACGAACAACTACCATATATACCTGTGTATTTGTGACACTACATCCCGTTGTGATCAACGATATGGTTTTAAAACTAGTCAGTGGACAACAGGACAGACAAGTATCAAATAAAACAATAATATAATATAATATGTAATCACATCGTGAATAGTCTTGTTGTGAATATTTTCGTTTGATTCAATAGGCTGCATATTATCAAAATTACAAAACCATTCGACACTTACTTTTGCCAATTACTGTATCTTGGGGCATAACTATATCATATGTTGCAAATATTAAATCACGGATAGTTAGTCGGTCAAACACGAGTGTTAAACTTCATATATAGTTGCGCAGGATTGCCAATAAGTGATATTACAATCAACGTTTGAGCACAATACGAAACTCTCCATAGGGTTAAGTGTTAAATTTTGATCGCAACTGTAGCCAGCAAGAATCATCTGATCACATCCATTCTTTTTAAAACTACGTCTGTGTTTCATACTTAGTATTTTTGAGGTATATCAGTACGCGCATATCATCATACGCAAAATGGCGCCATTTATCCAAAGTTCTAGAATCTCCATAGGGCTCAGTGTTAAATTTTGATCACAACTGTAGTCAACAAGAATGAACCGATCACATCAAAATTTTCACAAATACATGTAACGGTCATATCTAGTAGTTTGGAGAAGTTTCAAATCGCACCGATCACCATACGCCAGATGGCACCATCTATCGTTTTCAGTAAATACGAAACGCTCTCTAAATTATGTTGACCCCGATTTAGGCCGACCCGTCAAAATTCAAGAATGGAAACAAGTCAATCCTGAAAACACACCTACTAGGCATACATAATCCGTTTTCAGATCGCTTTTAACAAACCAAAAATGCGAAATGACATAAGGAATCCGACTAGGATTCAAAAATTAAGTAGGCCTTTAAGTGAAGAAAGGCTTAAACTACATAAACAGTAAGAGCTTTCCGATGAATGGCAACAAGCCATATTTCCAACTAAATCCAGAAAAGTTACCCATAATTCTGCTGTGGTTAAGGAGTCGATTACTTAGGGCATTACTGTAATGTCTTGATGGCCATAGTAGATTTTAGGATAGATAACAATAGAAAGAGGGGCAGTTCATCAACTAGCTAATTATTTTGTTGCAGGCTTACTGTAATACTGTATTGAATTGACTGGGTTGGGTTTGGTTTTTAGTCCTAACGTATTATGTTATATTAAACAGACATGGCTCATTCAAACTTCAAATGTTTCTACATAATTTGTCTGCTGTGAAAAAAGACTTACCATGCATGGTCAGTAATTTTTCGCAACAGAAGTAAAACAATCACTCTTAATTTCTACCATATCAGGAATAGACTAACATGGAACATTCTTCTCTGTTCCATGCCATGTATGTGGCTGTTTTTTGTTTGGGTCCAATGTTACCAAACATTGTGTTCAAAGTTGTATTTTCTATGACTTCAATGCTCTTGGATGACATATAATGATCATACAAAGGTAACTAAAGTATTTATTGACCTATTTCAATACTGGGAAAAATTCAAATATTATTAAGTGTATTGTGGAGCGCAAACGGCCAAGTGGGTTTAATAAAGATCAAATAACTATTCAGATTGTCCAATTCAGAATGTACCCAAGCCAACTAGAAGTAATGGTAATGTAATGCATTACTATTTAATGTAATGGTAATGGTATCGCATTAGATTTCTTTTGTTTTTATGTGTAACCAATCAGGTAAGTGGGTGTCAGACCAGGTAACACGAGCTCCAGGGTAAGCAACACCAAACCTAGCACACCAGAATGACAGAAAACAAGTCAAAGTGAAGCACTGGCAGGCAGACCATAAATGGCATATTTGTTAGTCAACATAGGTTTTAGTAAGAAAGAAAAACGCCTCAAACATATTCGTCATTTTACCCACATAATATTGGCGGAGCAAAAATGTAATGGATGTCAAGAACAAGAGGAGAGTGTCGTCTGCAAAGTATATGAAAGAAAGGGCATATATTAGGGTCAGGGTCCCAATCACATGCAGATACTGTGTTCCTCGTGTTCTTGGCAAAAAACATTTTTGTGTTCTTGGCAAAAATTTTGAGTCGGAGAGCAAAGTCACGGAGCGGCTGAAATTCTTTTGAAAAGTAATTAAGAACGTACAGATCGAAAGAGGGTAATTAAAATTAGATTTCATATTGGAAGTAATGTAATGGTATCGCATTAGATTTCATATTGGAAGTAATGTAATGGTAATGGTATCACATTAGATTTCATATTGGAAGTAATGTAATGGTAATGGTAACGCATTAGATTTCATATTGGAAGTAATGTAATGGTAATGGTATCGCATTAGATTTCATATTGGAAGTAATGTAATGGTAATGGTATCGCATTAGATTTCATATTGGAAGTAATGTAATGGTAATGGTATCGCATTATATTTCATATTGGAAGTAATGTAATGGTATTGCATTATATTTCATTTTGGAAGTAATGTAATGGTAATGGTATCGCATTAGATTTCATATTGGAAGTAATGTAATGGTATCGCATTATATTTCATATTGGAAGTAATGTAATGGTATCGCATTATATTTCATTTTGGAAGTAATGTAATGGTATCGCATTATATTTAATATTGGAAGTAATGTAATGGTATCGCATTAGATTTCATATTGGAAGTAATGTAATGGTAATGGTATCGCATTATATTTCATATTGGAAGTAATGTAATGGTATCGCATTAGATTTCATATTGGAAGTAATGTAATGGTATCGCATTATATTTCATTTTGGAAGTAATGTAATGGTAATGGTATCGCATTAGATTTCATATTGAAAGTAATGTAATGGTATCGCATTATATTTCATTTTGGAAGTAATGTAATGGTAATGGTATCGCATTAGATTTCATATTGGAAGTAATGTAATGGTATCGCATTATATTTCATTTTGGAAGTAATGTAATGGTAATGGTATCGCATTAGATTTCATATTGGAAGTAATGTAATGGTATCGCATTATATTTCATTTTGGAAGTAATGTAATGGTAATGGTATCGCATTAGATTTTATATTGGAAGTAATGTAATGGTATCGCATTATATTTCATTTTGGAAGTAATGTAATGGTAATGGTATCGCATTAGATTTCATATTGGAAGTAATGTAATGGTATCGCATTATATTTCATTTTGGAAGTAATGTAATGGTATCGCATTATATTTCATTTTGGAAGTAATGTAATGGTATCGCATTAGATTTCATATTGGAAGTAATGTAATGGTATCGCATTATATTTCATATTGGAAGTAATGTAATGGTAGTGGTATCAAATTAGATTTCATATTGGAAGTAATGTAATGGTAATGGTATCTCATTAGATTTCATATTGGAAGTAATGTAATGGTAATGGTATCGCATTATATTTCATATTGGAAGTAATGTAATGGTAATGGTATCGCATTAGATTTCATATTGGAAGTAATGTAATGGTAATGGTATCGCATTAGATTTCATATTGGAAGTAATGTAATGGTAATGGTATCGCATTAGATTTCATATTGGAAGTAATGTAATGGTAATGGTATCGCATTAGATTTCATATTGGAAGTAATGTAATGGTAATGGTATCGCATTAGATTTCATATTGGAAGTAATGTAATGGTAATGATATCGCATTAGATTTCATATTGGAATTAATGTAATGGTATCGCATTAGATTTCATATTGGAAGTAATGTAATGGTAATGGTATCGCATTAGATTTCATATTGGGAGTAATGTAATGGTAATGGTATCGCATTAGATTTCATTTTGGAAGTAATGTAATGGTAATGGTATCGCATTATATTTCATATTGGAAGTAATGTAACGGTAATGGTATCGCATTAGATTTCATATTGGAAGTAATGTAATGGTAATGGTATCGCATTAGATTTCATATTGGAAGTAATGTAGTGGTAATGGTATCACATTAGATTTCATATTGGAAGTAATGTAACGGTAATGGGTTACATTGCAAAGTAATGGGCCCATATCCCTGCCTGCCACTTGCCAAATTTACCAAATGGAAAAATACTTCTCACGTGGCAACAAGCACATCGCAAGGACATTGCAAAATACACCCGTTAGCCATTGTGAATTGTACTAACAATTTGAGCTTACAGATAATATCTGATATACCTCTAATTTAAATGCCAAATTTAATACCATTAATAAACGTCTAAGTTATAGAAGATTAGGTCACCCATCTATCAATATTCAGCGTATTCGTAAACAATGAGATTGAAACATTATATGAGGTCACCCGTCTGTTCATATTCAGCGTATTCGTAAACAATGAGATTTAAACATAATATGAGGTCACCCGTCTGTTCATATTCAGCGTATTCGTAAACAATGAGATTTAAACATTATATGAGGTCACCCGTCTGTTCATATTCAGCGTATTCGTAAACAATGAGATTTAACATTATATGAGGTCACCCATCTGTCAATATTTAGCGTAATTGTAAACAATCAGATTTAAACATTATATACCACTGCATGTTAAGCAGCTAGAAAGAAATAATTTTGAGACAAGAGATTGACAAAAACAGTGTTTTTCCTGATAAAATACAACTAAGCCATTATTATAAGTAACCATTTCATGATGGGAGCTGCGTTGCTGCAGCATTAAAGATCCTGTGCCAGTGCATTCTTTTATACTAGTATATGCAAGTCTCCCATAGGGAGCCTCACATTTCTAAGAGAATCCACTGGCTTACAATTAAGGTCAAGGTAAATATAGCGGGCTAGCATCTCCAACTTCACCCTCTGGGGATCTTATTCTGCTTAGGCCTCATCTTCTCTGCAAAGTGTCTTTATTATCAAATTTCTATAGAACCTTCTTCACATATAGATTCTTTTTCTTTTTTAGTTTAGTTTCTCTATATCTCCAAATTGGCAGACGACACATTGCATAATCAAGGTTCCCAATGGGTGTACATTACAATATTCACCATTTGGGAACTTCAATATGAGTCCATGTCTCCCATTGCAGATGAGGCCATGCAGAATGAGGTCCCAGGAGGGTGATTTTGGTGATGCTAGCCTGCTCTGTGGGGTAGCGTCACTAAGCTCACACTCTGTGACCTCATTCTATAATGACAGGAACACTAAACTCAGACTTGGAAGTCATCTACACTCACTTGAATCACAATTGGTGCCCGTCCAGCCGGTTGCACAGATACAACTGTACCCATTCACTAAGTCGGTGCAAGTAGCGTCATTCTTACAGGCACCGGAACTGCATTCATCGATATCTATGACAGAAAAGAGAAGATTAGATTAGATTTAATTTTGATAACATAAACTGTGTGTATATAGCATAAGTAAAATCAGTTTCTATATTATTTTCATTATGGTCCCCAGTGATTTTTGGCCAATTCTTGTTTTCGAATATCAAGTTTTTTCTTAGCGCAGATTCTGGTGGTCTTGGGCACCATTCTGAAGAATCCTTGATGAATTTGAGAAAATCTGGTAAATCCAAGATGGTAGTCAAATGGTCGTCCTTGCCACATGGAGATGGCTTCTATTGCAAAAGAACCAGAAAAGAATAGCAATATGACACTAATTATGTTTCTATGATATCTTTGTGTAATTTCAGCAAAATGCGTGATGATGGTTTCATAGATGGCTACCAAGATGAAAATCGAGAAAATCTTAGTCTTTACTTAATTCCCCCCCCCCCCCCAAAAAAAACCCTCAGTACGTGTAGGTGGAGTCCTATTAGCAAGAAATGGGGTATTTCATCAAAATATTGGTTCAGTTTGACATAAATATAGCCATCAATCGAAACCATGGTCGGTGTCTTCTCATGTAGACGAACGCGAACCTAAATACATACATAAATGGGCTGAATTAAAATAATGTGACCCCTCATTTTGGAAGAAGTCTGATATGGTAAGTATGTGGAATACGACACCACATTAGACATAATTTGATTGTTTTAAAACTAATTGTTCATTCAGACATAAATGTAGCCATCAGATGGGGAACATAAATCAAATTAATCTAAAACAAGGAATGCACATCGGAAGATGGCGCTCGTCGAGTTTTTTGTCTGAAAGAGTGGATCTGATGCAATGGAATTATTGGTGGCCATATATTTTTATTTTACGAATTTCTGGAAAAAAGGGAGGCTCCCGTCTAAAGGCCACCCCAAAAATCCATCTGAAGTTTGGTGATGGTTGCATGAAAAATGTGACCTGTAAGGTTTGCAAACGGATTCTGCCATACAAACAGTAAAATCCAAGATGCCACTGGCAGCCATGTTTTTTAACAGAATTCAGAAGAAATGGTAAGCACCCATCTAGAGGTCACCTGGAATAAACCTGATTAGAGGATCATCTTCACCTACAGTAATGCCCTAAATAATTGGCTCCTTAACCACAGCAGAATTATGGGTAACTTTTCAGGATTTAGTGAGAAATATGGCTTGTTGCCATTCTTTTTGGAAAGCTCTCACTGAGAGCTTTCTGATGAATGACAACAAGCCATATTTCCGACTAAATCCTGAAAAATTACCCATAATATTGATGTGGTTAAGGAGTCGATTTTTTAGGGCATTACTGTAATTCTCATACAAATTTTGGAACACTGACTAAACATTAAGCAGGACTAATTGTTCTAGTTCGGCATGGGGTCAGGCATCAAAGTGATGTATAATTAAGGCATCAAAACTTGAGTGAATATTGTGTATGTTATCACCACAACACATGTATACAGCGATATTTGTCCCACCATGCCCTTACTTACTTACTTACCCACCAAGCAACTTACTCCAAAATGAGTTAGTGAAAAATGTGGTTACAGGCGACAGATTTAAGAATTTGACATTATTTTTTGTATTAAAGCACATCAAAGGGGTCACCAATGAGTACGGTGGCAACATCAAATCACATCACCCGGTGTCCGGCAGCATCATGCAGGTATATTAATTAATCATGTTACCAATAAAACTGGTTTCTGTACGCGTGGAACAATGGGGCATGAACCTCATGCAGCTTCACCATAAATACTCACTCATTGAACAGGTATCTCCCGTATAACCAGCATCACATGCACATGTAAAAGTGTCAACACCATCAGTACAAGTTCCATGGCTGTTACACGAACCAGCAAGACAGTCTTCATCGTCTGTAAAATCATTATCAAAGTTTACCACTTTTATAGTTATCAACAAGTAAATTATATGTTCTGCACAAGCCTGATTATAGCATGTCTGTCGTTTGCAGAATGAGGTCCCCAGAGGGTGAATTTAGTGATGCTATTCCTCATAGGGGCTAGCATCACCAAATTCACCCTCTGGGGACCTCCTTCTGCATGGCTTCATCTGCTATGGGAGACAAAGACTAAGATTGAAGTTAGCTCGAAATCAAAATACTATGGCTTCCAAGTGATATTATCCACAAAATACACTTTGTGTGAGTCGAGCGTTTGTTTATATACAAAATAATGAGCGATAAGCAAAACACTCCAACACCGTGGCGATTTTTATGAGAGTGATTCAACACCGAAATCTTGAGAGGCGAGGATTAGCGAGCGCTATACAGGTATGTTGTAAACAACTTGGAGGCATTTCTAACCAAAGTTTAAAATAGTAGGATCCCCCCTGGTGTTGAGTGTTTTGCTCATTGGACACTCTTTACATACTGTTTGTTTACATAACACAGAGTACCAACATGACAATAACGTGCAATTTACGCAATATTTATGATTGGTATAAGAATGTTTTTTTTCTATAATATAATATTCTTTCTGTTTATGGAAGATTTAACGTACATGTATATTGCTAATTTAATAGCAATACCCACCGTCAATGCTTATGGTATCTTTAATATGGAGGTAAAATTCCCTGGTAGAATTACTCTAGTAGAACCACCGCAATCTTGTACATACATAAATCCCGGTAAAATACCTTGGTGAAATGGGTCCATTTCACTTGAGTAAAAATACATGGGTGGGTCTAAATGTGAGAATATAATATGTTGACAATTCACTAGACAAACTTTACAACAGTAACACCCTGGTAAAATTACATCATTTACCTGTTCCGATCACCACGGTAAATACCACAGAGTATTTACCATGGTTTACCAGAGTGATCAGATATAAATTTTTGAAATGTTTTATTTTCCGAGTTATGTAATTTTTGGCGGCCTGGCAAATATTTGTCAAGCCGCTGGTCTCTGATCAAATTGTGGATGAAGACCGATAACTCTAAAATCAAGTGGCTTTGGGTGTTTGGATATTTGACAACAGATTTTGTTGAACAAAATGTTGGTAAATTAAACACCATTTTGTTGAAAAAAATGTTGATAAATAACACGTTTTAGGCAATTTTATACTCTATTTGACTGTGGTTAGCATTATTTTTGGGCAATTAATCAATTCTGATAACAGAAGCAGCATTTAAAAAAAATTTGTTGTTTGAATCTGATGATATGGGGACCATCGAATCGGATTGAGTACCATTAAATGAAATGGTTATTAATAATAAAGGTTTTGGTATAGTTCAAACATGTTTAAATTGAGAACATACTTGTTTGACAGTTGGTGCCGCTGTATCCACTGTCACATACACATGTATATGTATATGTCCCGCCAGGGATATCTATGCAGGTAGCTCCATTCAAACAAGGCGAAGAATAGCAGAAACCCTGGTCTGAAATTGATCAAAGAAGATGGGTTGCAAATAATGGCAGAATGAATGGCAGTTTCAATGTGGTCATGGGATTTTGACCGTGACAAAATTAAGCAAACTGAATTTTTATCTCGGTTAAATCCCATAACCATATTAAATATGCTATTTATTAAATACTAGCTGGGGTACCGGGCATTGCTCGGGTATAGATTGAGTAAATTTTTAGTGCCCCTTCAATAATTTAAATTAATTATTTTCACCTGATGTAAACGTAACCTATTGCATGACACTATCCGGTTTAGTGACCTCTATATGTTAAGTTGATAAAAATTGCTCTTTATTGCTAATTATTAGTGCCTCTTAAGTCATCTGAGATCAATAGAACCTATCCCTTGATACTGCACATGTCAAATTAACTCAATGTGCCAATTTGCCCACATATCTTATGAGCTGATAATAAAAGCTCTTCATTCATTGCCTTATGTTAATATCATTTATTAGTCCCCATTTAAGTCTTCTAAGGTCAAATGCACCTATCCCATGATATTCCCCTGGTCGGGTGACCCATGTGTACCAATTTTCCCACTTATCGTCTAAGCTGATAAGAAACGTTCTTTATTGCACATATATAATTTTAAGTTGCCCTTTATCACCTATCGAATGGTACTCCATTTACCCCTACATACAAATTTCCAGCGACTAGGGTCGTAATCATCATTGTAATCAAATTATTATCATCAACATGAGAATCGCCTGCATCATCAGCATCATTATCATAATTATCATCATATCTCTCGTCATACTAATCGTCATCAGACACATCATCATCATCGTGATAGTAGTTTTCATCATCACCAAGGTTGTCACCATCATCGCCAAAAACAACAACAACGTCATCATCATCGTCCTCATTATTTTCATCATGTTCAATCAAGCCTGAGATTAGTGTGCCTGTCATTTGCAGAATGAGGTCACCAGAGGGTGAATTTAGTGATGCTATCCTGCACAGTTGGCTAGAATCACAAACTTCACCCTTCGGGGACCTCATTCTGCATGACCTCATCTGCTATGGGAGACATAGACTCAGATTGAAGATCCAAAATGGTGAATATGGTGATGTACACCCATTGGTAACATCCATTATACAACGTGTCGTCTGCCAATTTGGGGATATAGAGAAACTAAACTAAAAAAGAAATAGAATCTGTGTGAAGAAGTTTCAAAAGAAATTTGATAATAAAGAAACACTCCAAAGAAGATGAGGCCTAAGCAGAATGAGGTCCCCAGAGGGTGAATTTGGTGATATGCTAGCCCGCTATGCGGGATAGCGTCACTAAATTCACCCTCTGGGGACTTCCTTCTGCAAATTACAGACACACTAAATCCAGACTTGTTGTCATTATTGCCATCGCATCATCACCCATGTTATCATCTCTAATTCAATCTTATTTCGCCCTATTGTAAGCAGTGTCATGCCATAAAAAATAGATCTATTCTGTAAAGCCGTTGGAAACTTCCTGATTCCTGTTTGTTATATATTGACAGGGTGTGATACAATTTAAGTTTAGTTAATGCATCCATGCAATGACTCTAACACTAATCTTTCTGATCAAAGTCTTAAAGACATATTATGGACTTGTTCGGGTGCATAAAACTGATAAGTTAGAACTCAGGTGCTGTGCCAACTGGAGGTATGTATAATTCTACTATCTCAATCTCTATGAAATCGACCATACCACTCCATAGAAAACAATGCCTGAGCAAAGTGCAATTGTAAATATTTACATCTCGATTCGGGACGCAACAAACGCCGATAAACCAACGCAAATGATTTTGCCATTGATAGTCATTGAATTTAATTGATATATAACAATGACGGCGTGTGTCACTGTGGAGATATCAGATATGTTCCTCAAAATGTCATTTTGCCTAAGCAAAATTCCCATTCCGAGTGGTATAAGATCCGATTCCGTGAAAGTTTTGCTCCATTTTCCACGACCATGTTTACTAATTGGTGTATATCGAGGGAGCAACTCATGGGATGACACATTCAAATGATAGGACTTGTTTCTGAGATATTTTACTGTTCACTTACTTATTCTTTAGGCCCATATATAGCATGCTGAACCAAATTACAAGAGTTTGCTCACTCAAATCCACACACACACAGAACAAAAGTATTGTGTACAAATGTGAATTTCGAAGCGAAAGAGATAATGTTTTAATTTGTAGAACAAATTGCTTATGTGTATTCACAAACAACCCATCGTTACTTTAAAAATAATTTAAGTTGATCAAAATAAGTGATTTTAGCTTGACATAATGCATTCAAAGTATAACACTACCATACGTTCCGATTCTGTTTTCGGAGCGTTCCGATTCACGACATGCACATTTTCAGCATTCTGATTCCTGACATGGATAAATGTTTCCCGTAATCTAGTTAATTGTTTCATTTTGATGGCTCCACGGCCATTCTACATGATGGTAATTTGTCCAATACTGATTGACTTTTAAGATAGCGATTGATCAGTACTGATCTCAGATGGGAATGCACGTTACAGAGCGATATCGAGCTTCGTGTAGTGTTTTATCTATGAGCCCGAGACGAGTCATTCAGTTGGCGCTCAGCTGATTCGTTTTCGTCTACAATTAATTCGGCAAAACAATCGCCTAACAGCAATAATTGTAAATAAAAATCACAAAACCGCAAATTATATCATTCGTGGGTACCAAGTACAAGCAAATATTGATTTTCCATTCTCGGCAAGCGGCTCGTTGAAAATCGGTATTTGCTTGTACCCGCTCATGATAATTCTCATTTATATCAGGAAAAATGAAGACATTGATGTACAAACATTTCATAACATTATTAGAAAATGTACTGCATAAAGAGTCTGAATGCATGCCCCTTTAATACTTTTGTCATCATTTTGAAGACAAAAGCTAAGGGCCGTCCCATGGAGACGTTTATCGCTAGAAAACTGGACGTTTATAATCGAAATCTAAAGAGCATTGCTCGGGCGACAATTGAACTTACTCAGGCGACAACGGAACATACAGGGCGGGAATCGGAGCGAAGATATAAATAACTGATTACAGCATTTTTCAGGCTTTTTTTTTGGCAACAAACTAATATAATATGTTATTATACTTTCCTTATATCTGTCTTTGTCAGTTTTTCGGACGGTTAATTTGAAAATTGCTTGACCGACAAGCGGAAAAACTCACAACGGAATCGGCATTTGCTCGGGTGCAATGATATTTCGAGGAGCATGTCCTCCACAGTGGCGTGTGTTGTAAATATGGATTTATATTCGTAAAAATAACTACTTTGAGCAAGATTCTACATTCTATTTGATCACACCAAACCGGAGTGTTTCACATCACTTTAATTGTTATAATATCCCCGGGCTGTATGCGTTAGTGGCTTCCCCAGTTCTGGTTAAAACACAGACTCAACAGCTATATAATTCTGTACTGAGTCTGGTATATTTGGGGGATCCCTATTACCACAAGCAAGCATTACG
Source organism: Siphonodentalium dalli (assembly GCA_032622095.1). NCBI lineage: Eukaryota > Metazoa > Mollusca > Scaphopoda > Gadilida > Siphonodentaliidae > Siphonodentalium > Siphonodentalium dalli. Next base: position 162,250,934 of record CP136062.1, read on the forward strand.
TCAGTCGCAACCAATCACAACATAGTGAGGTAAGGGCGCTGCCACAGTTCTGGGTAAACCCGACTCGAACAGCTAGCAATACTTGGTCTGGAGAAAATGCCTGTGTATCCTATTACCAAATAGCTCTGTGTCGATATAAACAAGAAAACCATAGTCAGAAATGGTAACGCCACCAATATCATATTATTAGCCATAAATATAAATTATAATATAATTATACTATAAACTAGCTTTCAAATTTTATGTGGGAAATTTGCATACTTTCATATTTCAAGTTTTCCCGTTTCTCGTGTTATACATTACATTCTTCAAACTGTCTTCTTTATTACACACGCTGATGGGCCCGACTTCGTCCGGGCTGTTTCCCATCTGATTGCCGGCGAAAGGCGCGATTTGACCTTGAATTGACTATTTCGAAAGTCAAGGTCAGGTCAGGGTCATGATTTGACCCGCCCAAAAGACCCCCACCCCGGATAAAAGTATCCCTAGGTATCAAATTTCGTCGAAATCCATCCGTTTTACCCGATTTGACCTTTGATTGACCACATTGCAGGTCAAGGTCACGCGGAGGTCACGATTTGACCCGTTCAAAACACTCCTCGGACAAAAGTATCCCTAGGTATCAAATTTCGCCGAAATTCGTCCGTTTTACCCAAATTGACCTTGCATTGACAGTTTTAAATGTCAAGGACAGGTCGGGGTCACGATTTGACCCGTCCAAAACACTTCCCGGACACAAACACCCCTAAGTATCAAATTACGTTGAAATCTATGGAAAGCCGAAGAGGACATGTTAGTTGCTAATTGCTAGATATACGATGCACGACTTGTCGCGGTTAGTATTTTATTTAAATTTTATGGCATAAATTGTTATTAAAACCGTATATACTATAAAAAAAATCAATGACTCGAAAATTAAGTGGGCCTTTAAACAAAGTCACAATTGCAGTTAGGCTCATCTCATATTCGTCTATTCAGCGATATTCTGCTGCGCAGTTTGTTATAGCCTCCAGTATTCATTGAGTGTTATAGCCCCACTGTTATAATTTGCCTTTAGCAGGCGTACTCTTCAGGGGCGTAGCAAGCAAATTTTATTGGGGGGGTATAACCATTCATCGCGAAGCGGTCGGTGGGGGAGAGCACGAGAGGGGGTCGCCCCCTCTCGATGGGGGGGGGGGGGTCCGGGGGTCTTCCCCTGGGAAAATTTTCTGACATTGGAAGCTTAAAGTGGCTCTCTGGTGGCTTCTGACCCATCTGACATTGTTTTCCCACCCACTACAACATCATAGATTAGATCAACATTCTTATTATTTATCAATTGTAATTTAATTTCATAAAATGGTAGGCCGATTGAAAGTGTAATGAACAAATAGGTATATGGGAATTCATGTTGTGTTATTATCTAGTCATTAATGATGTGAAATTACTCCCATAACTGGGATCAGATATTCAGAAAGTAAATATGTCACAAACAACCATGAGAAAGTAGACTACATGGATACACACATCACCATGGGTATGTATCGTGGGGTATTTATCGTGTGTGTATGAATAGTGTGGGTATGCATCGTGGGTATGTATAGTGGGTATGTATAGTGGGTAGGTATCGTGGGGGTATGTATCCTGGGTATGTATAGCGTGGTTATGTATAGTGGTGGTATGTATTGTGTGAGTATGTATAGTGGTGGTATACATATGTATAGCGTGGGTATGTATAGTGTGGGTATGTATAGCATGGGTATGTATAGTGGTGGTATATATTGTGTGGGTATGTATAGTGTGGGTATGTATAGCGTGGTTATGTATAGTGGTGGTATGTATTGTGTGAGTATGTATAGTGTGGGTATGTATAGTGTGGGTATGTATAGTGTGGGTATGTATAGCATGGGTATGTATAGTGGTGGTATATATTGTGTGGGTATGTATCGTGTGGGTATGTATAATGTGGGTATGTATAGTGTGGGTATGTATAGCATGGGTATGTATAGTGGTGGTATATATTGTGTGGGTATGTATAGTGTGGGTATGTATAGCGTGGTTATGTATAGTGGTGGTATGTATTGTGTGAGTATGTATAGTGTGGGTATGTATAGTGTGGGTATGTATAGTGTGGGTATGTATAGCATGGGTATGTATAGTGGTGGTATATATTGTGTGGGTATGTATCATGGAGGTATGTATGGTGTGGGTATGTATCGTGGGGGTGTGCATTGCCGCGATCGTCAGCGATACTTCATTAGTTTGCCAAATATTTTTACTAATCTTTGGAAAAATATCCCCCCTTGTCCCCCCCGGTTCCTACGCCCCTGGTACTCTTGCCTCATATTATTGAGATATTAGGTCACACGTAATGACATTAATCGCATGGAAACATAGCAATTGTGTGGGCTGCATGGCGTGAATATGTAATGAGAAATAAGGTCATACGTAATGACATTAAACTCAAGAAAACCCAGGAAAACAAAACAAAATCACATTTAATGTTTTAAGTTATTTCCTTCATAAAAAGAATCTTCGTGATAATGAACCCTCTCAATACTTTAGAATATAGAATTAACCTTAAAATAACAAAAACCTTCGGAATAGAGAACCTTCGGAATAACGAACCTTCAGATTGGTGAACCTTCGGAATAGCGAACATTCAGAAAAATTTCGGAATAGTGGACCTTCGGGATAGTGAACCTTCGGAATAGAGACATGCCCCCAATATTCATATTATATGCCCAGAGTTCAAAGGTATGGGCCCATACAATTCTAAATTTGGCCCTTAAAATATTGAACCCCAAATTGGAGCCCGCACAGAACAGCACTTAAGTCAATTGTACCTGTGTCATGTCCCAATGCAGGAGGGTCCATATATACCAAAACATTCATATTATATGCCAAGAATTCAAAGGTATGGGCCCACGTAATGACATTAAATCTCAAGAAAACCCGCGAAAACAAAACAAAATCACATTTAATGTTCTAAGTTATTTCCTCCTGTATCTGTATCGGTATGCGCGCAGGATAAGTTCGGATGTGAGCGCACACTCCATAAAAAGAATCTTCGTGATAATGAACCCTCTCAATACTTTAGAATATAGAATTAACCTAAAAATAACAAAAACCTTCGGAATAGAGAACCTTCGGAATAGCGAACCTTCGGAATAGTGAACCTTCGAAATAGCAGATATTCAGAATAGTGAACCATCAGAATAGTGGACCTTCGGGATAGCGAACCTTCATAATAGAAACATGTCCCCACAATTACACCGGTGACGTAAACACATGTGCTAATCTTTGTCGGACTATCGTGACTCTATCGGTACGGTTTATACTCAAGTACGAAAAAATACCTAACCATAATACATTCGACCAGTTGATTATCGATCGTCCACTCGAACATGAAAAACTGTAAAACAGCTTACACTACCTTGTGGCGTAATAACTTCTCATGGGACCCATGCATTATGACACCACAGCACATATATATAGCTTTACCAATGACAGATATCGCTTGTACAAAAACATAAATTATCGGATGCTTCAAACTGGCGACTATCAACAAAGCGATGTAGCCACTCGGATGAATGTTGGAATCTCTATACAGTCACAGATTTCCACATAACAACAAATAGCGCCAGTTTGAAGCATCCGATAATTTTTGTTTTTGTACAAGCGATATCTGTCATTGGTAAAGCTATATATATGTGCTGTGGTGTCATAATGCATGGGTCCCATGAGAAGTTATTTATATCGACATAGAGCTATTTGGTAATAGGAGACACAGGCATTTTCTCCAGACCAAGTAATGCTAGCTATTCGAGTCGGGTTTACCCAGAACTGTGGCTGCCCTTACCAAAAAGGCAGCAGAAGGTTCCAAGAGAAGCCAAGCTTGAATTCATGTGTCAGCATCACTAAATTCACCCTCTGGGGACTTAATTCTGCAAATCTTAGACACACTAAATTCAGGCTTCAAGAGCAGTGGGGTTTCTTTCATGCTAAAAGACACTACATTTTCGCTGAAGTTTTATGCCGATTTCACAGTGGACACTTCTTGTGACATGACAATCTGCGGGATGGGATGGGATATGGGACAAAACGACAATCTGCGGGACAGAATTTCAAATTGCGTGGGATGGCCGATATCTCGATGAAAACAGCACGTAGAGGGCTCTTTTTGGTGTCTAACGAAAGGCCCACATTCGCGATATCCACACATATTAACCCCGCTACTGACTGGACACCAAAAATTGCATTATTTGATCGACAACTGACCTAACATGGGATGGAATATGGGATAGAACGACAATCTGCGGGACATAATTTCAAATTGCGTGGGACGGCCGATATCTCGAGGAATACATCATGTAGAGGGCTCCTTTTGATGTCTAATGAAAGGTCGATATTCGCCCTAGCCACACATATTAACCCCGCAACTGACCGGACAACAGAAGTTGAAAATTACTATTCGGTCGACAACTGACCTAACATAAAATTTTCGAAATCAAGGCCGTGCTACAGCGTGGAGCAGCTGTAGAAAAGCATTTTTACAGCGATAAGGCTATGCCCACAAACAAACTTGGTATTAAAATGAAGTTTATCATCTATTGCACAACGGAAATCTATTAATTTGAGCGAAGCTGCGATTTATGCACACCTAGAGACCGATTAACCCACCCATGCGATAATCTTTTATAAAAATAAAAAAAACAAAAACAAAAAACCCAGGTCAACATCAAATAAACAGTTCACAAAAAATACCTTATATTTAAACATATAAAATGATCACATTAATAAAAAAACAACACATATAGGCCTATACCTGAAATATTAAACATTAAAGGACTAAGATCACGTAATGACAAGTTTCATTCAATAAAAACTATCACTGGCTTTGTGCTTAGCTCATGTAAAAATATATTTGAAATAGACATGCATCATGTACATGGTTTTTCCTTAGATATTGTTGTATGTAAAATTTATGTCTTTTCAAATGTTAATATTATGTGAAATTGTATCAAAAAGATGAATAAATTATAAAAAAAAACCCACCCATGCGAAGGTGCCACGAAACACGAAAAACTGCGTTCGACATTAATGTTTAGAATTTAGATTTCTCGATGAATACGCTAGCAAACAACAAGTTTTAGGTATCAAATAACGCAGTGGAATACTACGCACTCATTTTTAGCTACAATATTTTAGTAGGCTGTTTTAGTACGAATACTGTAATGGCGAACACGCAAACACGCGCAGATAAAAACGGCTAAAAATATAGACTCGATGTTTACAATTACAGGATCGATTTCAGCTGATATATTCCACATAATGGGGCGTATAGTATATCAAAATGTAGGATTAGACACAGTGAATGCAATTTTTCCCAAATGGGTCCACTACGCGGTGAAATTGTTGCAGAAATTCGCTCCAAGAAAGAGCGCTACTTTTCTCGTAAAAAATAGAATGGCCGACTGAAGCCGTTTTATCGTTCCAACTAAGCCGTTCTTAGCAGCACTTCATCCACAAAATACGAATATACACCATGTATCAGAAGGCATATCAAATGTAATCTTTAACCCTTTCAGTGCCAGGGGCCGATCTCATCGGCCCTAATTTACGGTCTGTAAAATGGGCCCTAAAAATTTTTTGTAATTTTTTTTTTTAGATTTTTAAAAAATTATTAAAATTGTAAAAAATTGTAAAAAATAATAACAAATGATGAAAAATTGTTAGGCCAATGCATTCTCTTATATATGCGAGGCGAACTATGGTCGACTCGCATATATAAGAGAATGCATTGGCACAGGGTATATGGGTTGTACAAAAATCGGACCTGGCACTCAAAGGGTTAAAAGGTATTTGCGCTTTTCAGCCATTCTATTTTTTACAAGAAAAGTAGCGCTCTTTCTTGGAGCGAATTTCTGCAACAATTTCACCGCGTAGTGGACCCATTTGGGAAAAATTGCATTCACTGTGTCTAATCCTACATTTTGATATACTATACGCCCCATTATGTGGAATATATCAGCTGAAATCAATCCTGTAATTGTATTAAACATCAAGTCTATTTTTAGCTGTTTTTATCTGCGCGTGTTTGCGTGTTCGCCATTACAGTATTCGCACTAAAACAGCCATATTGGAGCTAAAAACGAGTGCGCAGTATTCCACTGCGTTATTTAATACCTAAAACTTGTTGTTTGCTAGCGTGTTCATCGAGAAATCTAAATTCTAAACATTAATGTCGAACGCAGTTTTTCGTGTTTCGTGGTACCTTCGCATGGGTGGGTTAATCGGTCTCTAGGTGAGCATAAATCGCAGCTTCGCTCAAATTAATAGATTTCTGTTGTGCAATATATGATAAACTTCATTTTAATACCAAGTTTGCTTGTGTGCATAGCCTTATCGCTGTGAAAATGCATTTCTACAGCTGCTCCACGCTGCTAGGGAGAATATCGGCCTTTCGTTAGACACCAAAAGGAGCCCTCTACATACTGTATTCCTCGAGATATCGGCCGTCCCACACAATTTGAAATTTTGTCCCGCAGATTGTCTTTCTATCCCATATTCCATCCCATGTTAGGTCAGTTGTCGATCAAATAATGCAACTTCTGGTGTCCGGTTAGTGGCGGGGTTAATATTGGTGGATAGGGCGAATGTGGGCCTTTCGTTAGACACCAAAAGGAGTCCTCTACGTGCTATATTACTCAAGATAACGACCGTCCCACACAATTTGAAATTATGTCCCGCAGATTGTCGTTTTGTCCCATATCCCATCCCATCCCACAGATTGTCATGCCCCATTGCATGCCCATGTCATCCGCAAAGTTGGGTCATCAGGTCACTGTATGGTCCCCGCGGATAATGCAGAACATGCTTGTATTGTGTGTGGGGTAAAACTGATTATATTACCTGAATTATATTTTGACAGGAAAAAGTTGATTTACCTGTAATCTTCGGACCTATTATAAGCTTTCGCTTGTATTGGCCAATTGTCGTAGTATAACATATGTTTGCTCTATTTACAGTGTGCTCAAGTCAGAATACACAGCAGAATTTGTTTGGCTTGCCTCGCCACTGGTCATTTAAAATCGATTTAAAATCATTCACCGATAAAATATAATAAACACCATCTTTAATCTTGAACACTCACGTGTTTCACAATATGTTCCTATATACCCCGCTTGGCATGTGCATGTATATGCGTTGATTCCATCAACACAAGTCGCACCATTTAGGCAAACGTTTGTCACACAGTCGTCAATATCTGAAATGGCGAGACAGGTAAAGAGTAAACTTTAAATCTTACACTCTTCTTAATCAAGTGCATTGGACATAGTTGGACATTGGATATAGTTCAGAACATACAGATTACATAACACACCGTCCCATTGTATGGGCCTATATATGTCATGCTGAAAAATAAAGATTAAATAAATGCATGTCAAGGCAGAATCTGAGGACCATCATACACAAATTCTCTGGTTAATATGTCTTTTAATAATTTCGACAAAGGCAGCTTCAAATTCACTTTTTTCGGATAAGATCTATTATTATCCACCCCTAAGCTTAGCAAGCACTATTTCTGATTGGGCAAAAGCCGTCACATGGTAATCCCGGAAAAAGTCATATTGGACTCCCAAAAATTTCACTGATTCATTTGGCTCTAGAGTCACAGAGTCCCGATAAAAAAAGTCATATTGGACTCTATTGAGTTTTTTATACGGACTCTGTGACGTCACGAAGTAACTCTATTGCCAAATTAATTGGTGAAATTGTGATGTGCACAATTCTCTGGTAGATTTAGCAGACGTTTCACTTCCGCATTCAGTTTCTTTTTCACTACTGTGTTTACTATTCCAAATCATGCTTTCTGATGGTCAAATACAGTCTTTTATGGAGAATCAAGTGCCGACCAATACCAAAAATAACCATGCACAAAAGTTTTATTCCCAAAATTTGGATAAACAGACCGATGGATAATAAAGATGTCATTATACAATTTTGTGTACTTGTCCATGTAATGGTGAAAAGTCATATTGGACTCGACACTGCGAATCTCGTCCAATATGACTTTTCATCACAACCTGGACTCGTACAAGGAAAACACATACTAACACATATAATAACTTTATAGTATATCATCTGAGAGATCATTTAAAGGTACTCAATCAGATTCGATGGTCCCCATATAAATGCTGCTTAATTCAGTTATCAGAATTGATTAATTGCCCAAAAGTAATGCTAACCACAGTCAACTATAGTATAAAATTGCCTAAAACGTGTTATTTATGAACATTTTGTTCAATGAAATGGGGTTATTTATCAACAAAATCTGTTGTCAAATATCTAACACCCAAAGCCACTTGCTTTTAGAGTTAAGCTGCTTTCACATACGTCCACTTCACGCATCCGCCTAAAGCATGCATGCGTGTAAATTACAGTATATTGTTCACATTTCTGCCCGAATTATACATATCTAAGGGTAATTTGAATCTATTTTGTTATATTTCTGTGTATATTCTACAAAACTGTGACACAACGGTTAAAACTGTAAACATATATCATGTAAAAACATTCAGGAAAAAAAGTCTCGCTAATACGATCGCCTGTACGGTTATGCCAAAATCGTTTTGGTCTCCTATATATGTCTTCTTTTAGTGTAGATAGAAAGCAATCACGAGAACGTCCTCTTCGTCGGAGGAATCCATGGTGAAAGGACTATATGTACACAAATATTTCTTTGCGCATCCGCTAACGGACGTGTAAGCGCAGAGCTAAACAGACCTATATGTGAAAGCATAACGCGGATGTCCGTCTAACACATCGTAAAATGCTTGCGTTAAGTGGACATATGTGAAAGCAGCTTTATCCTTCTTCATCCACAATTTGGTCTGAGACCGGCGGCTTGACGAATAAAAATTACATATCTCCGAAAATTTCAGAAATTGATATCTGATCACTCTGAGCTTTGATGGGGTTCCACGACTCGATTCAAATATTTGTTACCCCCGAAGGCAACGAAATAGAAATGTGGGAGCGTTAATTCGGATTATACATCATTTAAGAATGGTTTCCTGTGTGTGGAATAGAAACTATACATTTCAGAAGATAATGAATTTCAGCTTCGATTCCTTGGGAGGAACACGACACATAGTCTTTTGTGCACTTTTTCATTTCTATATCGGCCAGTTTCAATCCTTAACCCATTCATAATGGGAGCTGCGCTGGTGCAGCATTAAAAATCCTGTGCAAGTACATTCTCTTATATATGCGAGTCTCACAAAGGGAGCCTCGCATATATAAGAGAATCCAATGGCTTACATGGTCAAGGAAAATATTGTTAGGCCAATGTATTCTCTTATATATGTGAGGCTCCATATGGGCAACTCGCATATGTAGCTGTACCACATCATATGTAAGAGAATGCATTGGCACAGGGTCTTTCAGAAGCTCCAGTCGTGAAAGGGTTAAAGGCAGAATAGCGTATCTAAACTGGGCAAAAATCTTATGTTTTTTTTGGTGATACCCATAATATATGAGCAGGGGGATGCTCGTATCCCGGTCACACAGTAGAGATACCCCTGTCTTGGACTCCGGTAGTGGAAACTTCACTAATGGTATCCAGAGCAGTCTACCTTGTGGCAGTTTACAATTGTCAGGATAAGAGTATAACAAAAGCATAGAATATAAGTCCAGACTACTTGGATGAACCGATCTTTATCATATTCCCGTGTAAAAGCAAATGATAAATTAAATACTCTTTATTAAGGGCATGGCATATTCACCCGAAACTAATAAACAAGGTGTCATAACTCATGTAAAAAAAATAATATTTTTTTGGTGCGGATTCCAAACTCGAAATTGACCCGTACCCTGGACCAGTAAATTTAAAGACCAAATTCAATTCAATTCAGTTTGGACCCACCGCGTATGGCAAGCCAAACTGCTATTTAATATTAATTTTTATTCCACACCCATTGACGTGAGTCACATGTATTCAACGGAATCCCAGCCATTGAATACATATTAGTGTATACTTCTAGTGGAATACAAGCCGGAACTATTCTAGTTGACGTTGTCGCCAATAAAGATGACGTACATTACGTCGATCATCCGCTTCCGGTGATCCCCCCATAATTACTGGTTATTTGTCAGACTTAAATCACAATATAGGTAGCTATAGTAGCAATGAAGGTGCTATTCATGGATTGAACTTATCTGACTGAGCGGTGTAGAATAAATACAGAACACAACTTGCATCATAATCTCGAATCTTTTATCGAACTCGTTGCGGACGGCGCAAAGTTATATTTCGCTCGAGCTACGCTCTCGCGAAATATATCCTTGCGCCATCCGCAACTCATTCGATAAAAGAGTCTCGATTAAGATGCGCGTTGTGTTCTGTCTATCACTTAAGTAAAATATAATGACACTTTATTTTACTTAAGTGAAATAAAATGACGTTTTATTTTACTTAAGTAAAATAAAGTGTCTTTTTATTTTACTTAAGTGAAATAAAGCGCCATCTACATGGTTTATTTTACTTAAGTAAAATAAAATGACACTTTATTTTACTTAAGTAAAATAAATATTAAATAGCAGTTTGGCTTGCCATAACCGCGTCCCTGTACTCACATGATCCATCTAATGGCCTGACCAAAGCGCTGCTCGCCCCACCCTCGTATCTATGCCCACTTTTTTGAATAATAATACATGTAGTCCTAAATTTGAGTGTGAGTGTCATTGACTGCACTTTCGTTATGATGTATATCTATTTGTATTATTACTACGTTCGCCACCTGTGGATAGAGCGATGTTGGACTTGAACGCTTTATAATGTACCCCGCTGGACGTGACCTGTTTTATTTTAGTTCGATAATAAATCTCACATTGTATTCTTCGACTCTATTATTTGCAAAGATCAGAACATAAACAGAGACGTGGCGACAGGGGGGGGGGGGGTGTCTCACCCCAACTTTGGTCAACATTTTCAACAGTTGGAAATTTCATACCTGCCAAAACATTAGTTGAAAATTTCACACTAACAATAGGTTGAAAATGTTCTGGTAGTTTGATTTTCAAACAATTTCTTGGGGGGAATTAATTGTTTTTGGACCAATATTGGCATAATTTCCTATTTTTTGTCAAAATTTTGGATTGAAATGGTCATCAGTTGGAATTTTTCCAACCTTAGTGGGGGTGACAGGTTGGAAATTTCCAACACTTGGAAAGCTTGTGTCCTGGTCCCTCCCCCATGGCTAGTCAAATACTGCTAGTTAATTTAAGAAAATAATTTTATTGTCATACATTTGGTCAACATTGGATTGTCATCAGTTGGAAATTTTCCAACCTAAGTGCGGGTGTCAGGTTTGAAATTTCCAACTCTAGGAAGGCTTGAGGCTAGTCTAGATGCTAGGATTTTGCGATTTTCTTGTTCAGATTTCAAAATTTTCACACACTGGGCCGATCCATGGTCAAGCTTCAGTTGAAGCCAGTCTAGATGCTAGGATTTGCGATTTTCTTGTATAGTTTTCACAATTTTCTCACACCGGGCCGAACAACCATGGTCAGCCCGGTATGTCCTGGTCTTTTGCCCGTAAGCGTGTGCATTTGTCTGGAGCTAGACCACTAGATGTTAGGATAATTATGCAATTTTTCAGGATAAAATATCTTAATGTTCTCAAACCGGAAATATAGAACCATGGTTTATGAATATATATAATATTAGGCCTTAGCACTGAGGTGCAGGGGGGGGGGGTGTGCAAATGGAATTATGCAAAACCTGTGTTTGGTCTGATTCCGATTTAAGGGGTCAAGGGCCCGGGGGTGCAGTTGGAATTTCCCAAGGTGGACATTTCCCAATGGAGACCCTCTAGCCACGTCCCTGAACATAACAAGCGACATCTTGCACTTTTCGCCTCCCACCACCCAATCAGATCACAAAACAAACTGAGTATCATAATATATTAAGCCGGCTATAGCCACCTCAAAATGCCATTATCTGGACAAGATAATTCTATATTCTTGTATCACGTATCTATAGCTATATTTTAAAATAGCCTCCTATAATTATGGTAATCATAATGATATTAAAACTGTGCATGCTAGGTAATTATAACATATTTTCTATTTCAAATTCAAACATTCAGAATGTTGCCGGGTATAACCAGACAACAGGGTCATGTGTTTTTCTGTAAAAATAATCTCAATATGCATGGTGCGCAATTTGAATGACAACACATATATACTCACTATTGTTACATGTGGTGCCGTCATACCCAGTGGTACAGATACAAGTAAAACTTTGTAATCCGTTATCTGTGCACGATCCGTGACCATTACATGGGTCTGGACTGCAGTCATTATCAGCTAAATTAAATAGATAAATAAAAGGCTTTTCTGTATATGCGAAGTTGAAATTTTCTCATGGTACAGTAATGCCCTAAATAATTGACTCCTTAACCACAGCAGAATTATGGGTAATTTTTCAAGATTTAGTCGGAAATATGGCTTGTTGACATTCATGGAATGGCAACAAACCATATTTTCAACTAAATCCTGAAAAATTACCCATAATTCTGCTGTGGTTAAGGAGTCGATTATTTAGGGCATTACGAAGTTTGTCAGAACTTCGCTTTGCGGGGGTCGGTGATTTCTACATGAAATGGATTTATTTCATGATGAAATTAACAATCGTGGTTTAGCTGTCCTCCACCCACACAATAACAAACATCGTGATATTTTCTAGTGTTTGAAACGATGATAAATACCAATAAATGAATCATGCGTTCGCTGTATACATAAGTGTACGCTGATCAAAGGATATTAGGTACAGAGACATACACAAACTAGAAGGCAGGGGAAAATAGAAAGAGCAAAACTGCAGATTTGTTCCAAAATCAAAACAGTAATTACATTTTGTTCCCTGTATATACATGTTAGAACCTTCTCATGTGGTTGAACTATACATCGTCACACAAACGATCAATCAATCGGCTGGCAGCTATTCAGAGGTCCCTTGATTCAATCAAGACAAACACAATACCCATATAGAATCAGCAGCCATCTCAATTTAGAAAAAAACTTTCGGCCTCTTTAATTGGCCTTATTCAGCATTTAATATAAACTCCCAATTCCCAACTTCCGGTTACCTAATTTCACGGGATACTGATACGGAATTCAAAGGATACTGATACGGAATTCATTGAATACCGATATGGCTCACGACAAGACAAGCGTTTTCCGACTGCTCGGAATTTATCGCCAAACAATAGTGGTATTTGTAAGGGATTAGTGGTAGTCATATAATAAATACACATTATCGGTACAGTGAAGTGATATGGGCTGCAGTATCACGCCGAGTTGACAATGTCAGATCACCGTATCAAACGAGCTGCCGCAGGCAGCGAGTTTGATGCGGCGATCTGACATCGTCAACGAGACGTGATACTGCAGCCCATATCACTTCACTGTACCGATAAAGCGTTTATTATATGACACATTTTTGGTTCATCGCATGTCACAAAGGGCAAAACTACTTCGTTACACCATCCCATGTCATCACCCGGGCAAAGTACCCCATTGAACATTCCCAGTCATCACCCGAAACTCCCAATTCCCAACTTCCGGTTACCTAATTTCACGGGATACTGATACGGAATTCAAAGGATACTGATACGGAATTCATTGAATACCGATATGGCTCACGACAAGACAAGCGTTTTCCGACTGCTCGGAATTTATCGCCAAACAATAGTGGTATTTGTAAGGGATTAGTGGTAGTCATATAATAAAGTGTATTACAGAATGACAATATATCAAAATGAACTGATTTATTGTCATTAATTAATATTATTTAATTCAAAGATGCAGCTGCCAAGCTTCTAAATTAAAATGTCTGCTTAATTTTTATATATTTATACGACGTCCCTGCATTTCCACGATATAAATGGGCTGGACCTTCAAGCTGATAACAATACCTGTGGAGGTGGCCATAGGGATTTGTGGTCTCCAACCGTTTAGTCAAATCAGTCAAATATTGTTAATTTAATGCCTGACACAAAACAGTTGGGAATTACACACCAAAATATATATAGTTTGAAATTGTTCTCATAGTTTGATTTTACAACCAGTATACATATTTAGTGGGAATTAAATTAATTGTTCCTATATTCGATCAAAACTTTGGACTGAAATGGCAATCAGGAGTTAGGAGTTCAAGCGGTTAATCGTTAGTTCAAGCAGGGAATGTACAGTTGTAAATTTCAAGGTGGACCACACCCCTTCCCTTGGGGCCACAGCCACACAATGCCGGTTACTAGATTTTCCTGATTGTTTCAATGAAGTAGTTTGTTTCACAGATACAAACTTGTAAACCACTGTTTGGATGTCAATGGAGCATCAGTGTTCTAAACTTAGTTATGAGGTCAAAACTGTTTTATTTTGAAGAATTTCATGAGTATCTATAGTCCTTATTTCTTTCTCAATAACAGAAATGTAAATAAAAGTATGTATATATTTATTTTTTAATTTAGTTTCTTTATACCCCCAAATTGGCAGACGACACATTGCATAATCGAGGTTCCCAATGGGTGTATATCACAATATTCACAATTTGGGAACTTCAATCTGAGTATATATAGCAGATGAGGCCATGCAGAATGAGGTCCTCAGAGGGTTAGTTTAGTGATGCTAGCCCACTATGTGGGATAGCATCACTAAATTCACCTTCTGGGGACCTCATTTTGCAAATGACAGGCACACTATAATCAGGTGTGTGCTTATTAGGATTTGAACCAGGTTCGCCATCGTTGGAAAGCCTGTTGACCTACTTTTGCTTCATGCTTAACTTAGATGTGGTCTCAATGTCTCTTTAAAAATAAATATCCAGAACAAAATTACCTGTATGGTATGATTTATCACCATTTAAATGACCCTTTTAGACAATTATATAAAGAATAATTGCTTGATTTAATTGAACAGGTGATGTGAAATAATTCATAAGAGGCATGGATGTTGTACTGCACTTGAGTGTTTCACAAAATAGTCCCTGCCTCGAAGTAAAATAATTCACTAGTTAAATTATCACTTATAATCACTCAAAAAATTAAGGAAAATCACACATATGAATGTAATAAATAGAGGATCTACAACAAGTCCCCAGTTTATAGAGGAATTTATCAAAGGAGCTAGTCCAGTAAATGATTAGGTCTAGACCGAGCCTTTGGGCCGAGGAGATCCACACCTAATTTACTGGACAAGTTTTGTAAATTTCACTAGAAACTGGGCACGAGTTGTAGATTCTATTTAGTATATAATCCAAAACCTTGATAAAACTTACTCAAATCAGCAAATGGCATGTAAAACAAACATTGGCTTCTATTAAGGCCTGCGACGATGTTTCACAGAACTATGCGCTGTTTGCCCGCGTAAATAAATTGTCCCAGATAAATAAAGACTTGTTGACGTATTTAATGTTGTATATATATACTGAAATAACTTATCAAACTCTTCATTCAGTAGAATTTTTGGAAAAATATTGGAAGCCATATTATTTTGAGACGTAGCTTATGGAATGTAAACAGACGACAGACTGGAAGTCAAAGGTCACTTGGCACTATTTCCTCTTATGCAACGAATGAAACCCATGGACATGTGCATTAAAGGTACTCAATCCCATCAGACCCTCATAAATTACTATTTCTTTGACTTCGGGGGTAAAACATATTTGATTCGAGTCGAGGAACCTACCCATCAATGCTCAGAGTGATTAGATATCAATTTTTGAAGTTTTGTTAATTCTATTGTGGCCCAGAAACACGCCATCAAAAGGATGGTCTCGGTCAAAATTGCGTTATTATTACCACTGGATTTTAGAGTTATCCATCTTCGTCCGTTTGAATAAGTGTTTCTGGGGCAATTATTAGTACACATCTCGAGAAATAACAACTTCAAAAATCAATATCTGATCACTCTGAGATTTGATAAGTGGGTTCCTCGACTCGAATCAAGTATTTTTACCCCTGAAGCCAAATAAATAGTAATTTAGGTGTACTTAATCAGATTGAATACCTTTAACACTTTCTATACTAAATACTCATTAATGAGTAGTTCCGTTAGAAAACGTTCATATAATAAGTTGTTGAACTTATTATCTGAACATTTCATCTGCTTTTATCTTAACATCCCTCCAATATGAATAATAGAACATTCCAATGTATACTTACATGTACATGACTAAATGGTTGAATCCATTTGGTATAGAAAGGGTAAATTTTCCATGTGTGGTTGCTGTAATAAATGTATTAAGTTATCATCTCAGAACGGGGATATCCACAAGTTAATGGGAATTTACTTTAAATGTGACTAGATACACACATCTCACACAACCATGCTTGTATATTATAAGTTACGGGACGCTCAGTGGTTGGATATGGTGTCATGTGAGGCAAAGTTAAATCAATATTTGGCGAGGCCAAAGGCCAAGCCTAATATTGGTCTCGCTGAGCCTCACATGACACCATATCCGAACACTAAGCGTCCCATAATGTATCTATTATGTCAGTGGACAAAATCCAGCATATATCCCTTCAATTAATCGTCGCTGTAATTTATTTTAAATTGGTATGTTAAATGTGTCATCTATGGCCATTAACTTTTATGTAAAGTCGCAGTGATGCGCCATGGGCGTTGAACGTCAACGCATTGAGTCAATGGCTAATCACCAGAAGTAGGACAACTTAAAATTGTTGAGTTTGATAGTTAATTTATGAGTCTTTAGAATTCCTCAAATACATTGCATGCAGGTTTTGGTACAAGGTACTATGTCTTTACATTCGCAGAAAATGATTTCCGACAGATATCACCTTTCTTAGTGCCAAAAATACACCAAAAATATCCCAGAGGCGACAGAGTTATCTGAAAAACAAGATGGTGGATAAGCACCTAATATTGATTTCATATGGGTCATTAACCTAATATGGGTTCTTATACTGTCACTATTTATTGACACTGATTGGCTAATCGCAAGAGCTGATATAATATTGAATTATATGTTACCTGTTTGACAGGTGGTCCCAGTCCATTCATTTGTACAGTCGCATATTGCCCCTGTGCTTGATGCAACGCACACTCCACTATTTAAGCAATTGAGTTGAGAGCAAGTAGTAACCGCTGGAAATAAAAAATATTTTTTATTAATAAAATAACCACAATATCGATTAATTTATTAATTTTATGGATAGTAAAATAGATAATAACGAACCAAAGATAGTCTAATCTGACATAGTCAGATAGTAACATGGCCAATGTTTTAGGTAATGAGAGCAGCTAGCTGATGTGAGAAGTGATTTTTTTTTAAAGATGCAAACACTTTTGTTTCACAGTAGAACGGTGGGCTTATAAAGCACTAGAAGGTGACCCGACTTCGTCCGGGCTTTGACCTTGAATTGACCATTTTGAAGGTCAAGGTCAGGTGGGGTCAAACACCAACACCCCAAAAATGGTGGAAATCGGCCCAGCGGATACCGGGAAATCGGCCCAGCGGATACCGAGATACCCTATGCATCAAATTTCGTCCGTAAAAATCCGCCAGTTTAACCCGATTTGATTTCCACTCAAGTATATAAACGCGCCTCATATACACACGCTCATTAATTATCAAGTTTCAACGTAAAGATAAATTACCATCGGTGCCCGAGATATCGCCAAGACGTCTGAAACAGTCAAATGTATCGACGGTTAAGCGTTAATAGGTGAGCGGCCAAGAGCCAAAAAGGGCCATATTTAAGGAGATAAATGGGCCTATGGTACTTAAGGATAAATTTGGTGTCGTTGGAAATCTGAGCATGTATGCTATTCGATGAGGCCTGCTGTGGAATCTGAAAGTGGTGCGGTTGCCATGGAAACGGTCTCCGAAAAAGGGTGTGCAACTTGTATAAAACACCATTTGGATGAATAGGAACTACGTCTCCATTCTGAATATTTTTTGAGTCTTGATAATATCGGAAAGTGAAATTCTAAGTATTATCACCGAGTATGGTAATGATAAACACATGACATGGTCACGTGACTTCCTGACCTAATATAAAGGCAGATATTACTGTTTTTGTGTAAAAGCATGTGATTTTATGCAAAAATGGGTGATTTTTGGAATCGCAGTATAACGTGCCATATATATCTACCACAGGGACAATTCATATGTCGATGTAATCGGGAGGATGTGAGCTTTGTGTTCCAATCTGATTTAGAAACAAAAAGTTTGTGGTTACCATGGAAACGGCTTGTACGTGAAATATATATAAAATCCTGGGAAAAAACACATCTGAATACATTTGAAACATACCTGTATTGGGTTTTTAGGAATTTGAAGTATCTTAGGTAACTTTATCGAAATTTAGTCACAGCAATATCCCATAATTTGTCATGTTAAGAACACGACAAGATCACCCGCACATAATTATCGAACATAGATACCTTTATTATTAGTTTTCCACTGGTTTTGGGGCAAATATAGCGATTTTAGTGAAAAATGGGTGATTTTTGGAATCGGTATATAACATGGCGTATTTTTCAGACACATGGCAAACTTATGTGTCATTTTAATCGGGATGATTTAGGCTTTTGTGTTTCAACCTATTATGGAACCCGAACATTGTGTGGTTTCCATGGAAACGGTTTATACCTTAAATATGTTTGATTTCCAGCAAAACGTTGATTTTAGCGAACAAATGTGTGATTATTTGAAGAAAGGTGTAGGCTATGCGTGGAAACTTGACTGATCCACTCACGAGCTGGCTCAATGTGATGTTATGATGTCATCACGTTACGTCATGACATCACATGAACATTCAACTGGTAGTCTCTCAACCGGAAGCAAAATGGCCGCCAACGATCTGCTTTTTCACGCTGAGTTTTTCTACAGAATGTTGGACCCTCCATTCCATAGGAACACTAGAAGGTAATTACCATTATTTATATGACTTATAGTGAATATATACCCATTAATATGATGCGTCACAGTGTGTCATTTGAAAAATGAACACTCAGCAAAACATGTATACGACTATATTCTTATATTATGTCCATTTTGTAAGTTTTCCTGTGGGTGGGGCAACCATACTAGCACTTGTCAGTGCCTATAGGGGAACTGCTGTCCATGTTTGTAACTTGTTCGGTGGGTGGGACAACCATATACCAGTAAGTACTGGCCAGCGCCTATAAGGGAAGTGCTGTCCAATTTTGTAATTTGTCTGGTGGGTGGGATAACCATATACTAGTAAGTACTGGCCAGCGCCTATAAGGGAAGTGCTGTCCATTTTTGTAATTTTCCAGTGGGTGGGCAACCATACTAGTGGTGGCCAGTGCATGTAAGGGGATTGTCCATTTTTGTAATTTTCTGGTGGGTGGGGAACCACACTGGCAAGCACCTATAAGTGAATTTTAAATTCATTTCAGGTAAATTCCAACCGACTATAAATATGGATGAGGATGAGCTAGAATGGACCTCAGTCCAGTCGCCCAAAGCTAAACGAAGACGCTTCAGATAAAACGTTGACCACTGCATCATTTGCGAAAAAACTTCTGATGAGAAACTCAGTCTTTTAACTGCCACCGGCCTTGAGTCGTTCAAAAGTGCAGCCCGGTTGCGGAAGTATGGTGTGTTCTATCGTCTTGGTAAACTGGTTATTGTACGTGTTAGTTAATTAACTGACAACTATATGTTCTATTCTGGTTGTCCCAGTTCCGTATGGGGCATGACAAATTCATTTTAAAGTATGGAATTTTGCCGAGAACTTGTTTTGTGATTCTGGCCATTTTATTGGAAGGAAGCAGGCAGAACTTTGAGACGGAACCGAGATGAACCATAACCTGTGGCTATTCTGGTCCATTATGATAACAAAAAATATCAACTGGATACAGGGTGGATGCCAAGATGGTAGTCAGGGAGTTACTCTATGATCATAGGTGAGGTGAATAGGTATACAGGGAGTTATTGTATGTCATGAATGATGTGAATAGGTACAAGGAGTGACTATATGGTTATGTGTGGGTTGTCCATGGTAAGATGTATCAAATGTATCGGCCGGTTAAGCGTTAACGTGATCTAAAGTTATGACCTCTAACGACGTCATAGAAGTTACGCATTGTTTTTATCCTGATGGAAGATAGTACCACTTCTTCTTGATAATTGAGGCAGATAACTAAAACGGATACATACGCATTATATATCGTTGGAAAGAGGAAACACGAAAGATTCTCACAGTGTCATTATTATGACTGGCATTTTATTATTCGCGCTGTTTCGAATCGAGTTGTAAGCACCGAACTCAAATGAAAGTCTCGTAACACAGCGTAAAACAGATTCGACCTCGGCACGTGAAAAGTTGACATCGGGTCTGAAAATCAATAGGCCTATGCCACTTCCCGACCGATAGTAACCTCACATACGAAGTTTCATCGAAATCGGGTCGGCCGTTTTCGAGTTCATCGCGAACACACACACAGACAGACACACCACACACACACAGACAGATCTTCCAAAAATATATAATAGACTAGCCGATGTGCCCGACGTTGTCCGGGCTATTCAAAAACCGAGATCGAGTCTGCGCATGCGCGAAGCGGGCGCCGCACGGGCTCGCCAATACCACAACGTCGACCGCCTGGTCAAACTACACACACGTACCAAGTTTCGTCCCGATCGGTCGAGAATCGTAGATTTGTATAAATGACATACAGACAGACATACAGACAGAAAGACAAACAGAGGTCTTCAAAATATATATGAGACTAGCCGATGAGCCCGACGTTGTCCGGGCTATTCAAAAACCAAATTTCAAGTCGATAGCTCTACCCAGCCCGACGTTGTCCGGGCTATTCAAAAACCAAATTTCAAGTCGATAGCTCTACCCGTTTCCGAGATCTGGTCTGCGCATGCGCGAAGCTGGCGTCGCACGGGCTCGGCGACCCGATAAAATTCGTATCCGGGGCAAGATACATTCACATACCAAATTTCAAGTCGATAGCTCCACCCGTTTCCGAGATCTGGTCTGCGCATGCGCGAAGCTGGCGTCGCACGGGCTCGGCGACCCGATAAAATTCGTATCCGGGGCAAGATACAGTCACATAGCAAATTTCAAGTCGATAGCTCCACCCGTTTCCGAGATCTCGTCTGCGCATGCGCGAAGCGGGCGCCGCAGAGGCTCGCCAATACGACAACGTCGACCGCCCGGTCAAACTACACACACGTACCAAGTTTCGTCCCGATCGGTCGAGAATCGTAGATTTGTATAAATGACATACAGACAGACATACATACAGACAGACAAACAGAGGTCTTCAAAATATGTATGAGATTAATATCACAATTGGAAAATCTTGATACCGGTACTGAGTCTTTTGATTACCGGTAATGCAAACGAGGGCCATTGTGTATATTGAATTGCAATTTCAATTGTAGCAGTAATTACATGTAGTCTTTTATTGAGAAAGTATGACATATTAACGACAGTCTAAGATTTGCATTGGTGACGGTGTGGCCTATGTAAAATATAAAACATGCGTGCTCTGGGAAAATCTCAATCACTCTGGCAGGGCCGGAGACAACATTGGTGTAAATGCTGTTATTGAAATTTGCGGTGCATGTAAACCTTAAAGTGGCATATGATGATGATGTTGTTCGTTGATTTTCGACATGATGACATTTTAAGAATGAAATCAACATGATGAAAACAACAAGCTTCTCCATATAGTATCGCAAGCGGGATACTCTCCCAGCATCAAGAATTATTATAGTGGTTAATTTCAGTAAATTACTCTCCTTGCGACAACTATCTTCTCTTTGGAATACTTTGATGTTGGGAGTTTATATTCTACTAGCAGGGTTACCCGGCGTTGCCCAGAGAAACCGTCTGTATGCTGTGGATATTTGTTGGGGATAGAGAACGCTCTTGCTTAAAATTGTTATACGTTTTGGGACATGACAATCTGCGGGATGGGATGGGATATGGGACAAAACGACAATCTACGGGACAGAATTTCAAATTGCGTGGGACGGCGGATATCTCGAGGAATACAGGGCGTAGGGGGCTCATTTTGGTGTCTAACGAAAGGCCCACGTTCGCCCTATCCACACATATTAACCCCGTCACTAACCAAACACCATAAGTTGCATTATTTGATCGACAACTGACCTAACATGGGGTGGAATTTGGGATAGCATGACAATCTGCGGGACAGGATTTTCAAATTGCGTGGGACGGCCGATAGCTCGAGGAATACAGCGCATAGAGGGCTACTTTTGGTGTCTAACGAACGGTCCACATTCGCCCTATCCACACATATTAACCCCGCCACTGACCGGACACCGGAAGTTACATTATCCGGTCGACAACTGACCTAACATAAAATGCCACAAACACGAAAAACTGCGCTCGACATTAATGTTTAGAATTTAGATTTCTCGATGAATACACTAGCAAACAACAAGTTTTAGGTATCAAATAACGCAGTGGAATACTGTGCATTCGTTTTTAGCTACAATATGGCTGTTTTAGTGCGAATATTGTAATGGCGAACACGCAAACACGCTCCGATAAAACAGCTAAAAATAGACTCGATGTTTACAATTACAGGATCGATTTCAGCCGGTATATTCAATATAATGGGGCGTATAGTATATCAAAATGTAGAATTAGACACAGGGAATGTATTTTTTTCCAAATGGGTCCACCAGGCGGTGAAATTGTTGCAGAAATTCGCTCCAAGATATTCGCACTTATTTTTATTTCAGTTGTGACTAAAAGCCCAGATGCCGGAGCCCAGCGACTAAAAGCCAAGTTACAAAATAGATCAACTGGTTTGAACGAATGAATATGTCAATGGTAAGACTATTCAAAAGAATATTCAAATCAAATAGTGTTTATAGACTTAAAAACTTATGTGTCCGCCATTCATATATGCGGTGAAGTTCTCATATTATCTCCCAGTAATACGCGGGGGAGGTTCTCATATGAACATATTATCTGACGGTCATACACGGTGGAGGTTCATATTATCCGCCGGTCATACGCGATGGAAGTTTTCTTATTATCCTCCGGTCATACGCGGGGGAGGTTCTGATATGAACATATTATCTGCCGGTCATATGCGGTGGAGGTTCATATTATCCACCGGTCATACGCGAGGGAGGTTCTCATATTATCCTCCGGTCATACAATGGGGAGGTTCTCATATGAACATATTAACTGTCGGTCATACGCGAGGGAGGTTCTGATATTATCCACCGGTTATACGTGAGGGAGGTTCTCATATTATCATCCGGTCATACATAGGGGAGGTTCTCATATGAACATATTATCTGCCGGTCATACGCAGTGGAGGTTCATATTATCCGCCGGTCATACGCGAGGGAGGTTCTCATATTATCCTCCGGTCATACGTGGGGGAGGTTCTGATATGAACATATTATTCGCCGGTTATACGCGGTGGAGGTTCATGTTATTCGCCGGTCATATGCGAGGGAGGTTCTCATATTATCCTCCGGTCATACATGGGGGAGGTTCTGATATGAACATATTATTCGCCGGTCATACGGGGTGGAGGTTCACATTATCCACTTGTCATACACGGTGGAGGTTCTCATATGAACATATTATCCAACGGTCATACGCGGTGGAGGTTCATATTATCCGCCGGTCATACGCGAGGGAAGTTCTCATATTTTCCTTCGGTCATAGGTGGGGGAGGTTCTGATATGAACATATTATCTGCCGGTCATACGCGGTGGAGGTTCATATTATCCACCGGTCATACGCGGTGGAGGTTCTCATATGAACATATTATCCACCGGTCATATGCGAGGGAGGTTCTCATATTATCCACCGGTCACACCCGAGGGAGGATATGACCGGCGGATAATATGTTCATATGAGGACCTCCCCAACGTATGACCAGAGGATAATATGAGAACCTCCCTCGCGTATGACCGGTGGATAATATGAACCTCCACCGCATATGACCGGCAGATAATATGTTCATATCAGAACCTCCCCCGCGTGTGACCGGAGGATAACATGAGAACTTCCCTCGCGTATGACCGGCGGATAATATGAACCTCCACCGCGTATGACCGGCAGATAATATGTTCATATGAGAACCTCCCCGTGTATGACTGGCAGATAATATGAGAACCTCCACCGCATATGAATGGCGGACACATAAGTTTTTAAGTCTATAAACACTATTTGATTTGAATATTCTTTTGAATAGTCTTACCATTGACATATTCATTCGTTCAAACCAGTTGATCTATTTTGTAACTTGGCTTTTAGTCGCTGGGCTCCGGCATCTGGGCTTTTAGTCACAACTGAAATCAAAATAAGTGAGAATATCTTGGAGCGAATTTCTGCAACAATTTAACCGCCTGGTGGGACCCATTTAAAAAAAATACATTCCCTGTGTCTAATCCTACATTTTGATATACCATACGTCCATATTGAACATACCAGCTGAAATCGATCCTGTAATTGTAAACATCGAGTCTATTTTTAGCTGTTTTATCGGCGCGTGTTTGCGTGTTCGCCATTACAATATTCGCACTAAAACAGCCATATTGTAGCTAAAAACGAATGCACAGTATTCCACTGCGTTATTTGATACCCAAAACTTGTTGTTTGCTAGCGTAATCATCGAGAAATCTAAATTCTAAACATTAATGTCGAACGCAGTTTTTCGTGTTTGTGGCATTTTATGTTAGGTCAGTTGTCGACCGGAATAATGTAACTTCCGGTGTCCGGTCAGTGACGGGGTTAATATGTGTGGATAGGGCGAATGTGGACCTTTCGTTAGACACCAAAAGGAGCCCTCTACGCGCTGTATTCCTCGAGATATCGGCCGTCCCACGCAATTTGAAAATCCTGTCCCGCAGATTGTCATGCTATCCCAAATTCCACCCCATGTTAGGTCAGTTGTCGACCAAATAATGCAACTTCTGGTGTCCGGTCAGTGGCGGGGTTAATATGTGTGGATAGGGCGAATGTGGGCCTTTCGTTAGACACCAAAATGAGCCCCCTACGCCCTGTATTCCTCGAGATATCGGCCGTCCCACGCAATTTGAAATTCTGTCCCGCAGATTGTCGTTTTGTCCCATATCCCATCCCATCCCGCAGATTGTCATGTCCCTACGTTTTCTCATAAATTGTATACTCAAATAGCATCATAAAACATGATTATTAGTCATGGGATATAAGTAGTGGCTCACCTTGTCAATTGTCATTCTGTTTGTCGCGATTAATCCGTTCCAACAATAATGAAGTACGTATTTATTTATAACTGCGTATACATTAGACGTTATAATATGATACATGAACATCATAAACACATTAGTTCGATAAAAGATGATAATTGGGTTTTAAATATTGAGATGTATCAATCAATTTAGTGGGTTGGACTAAGTTCTCGAGGACACCTGGCTATCTCCATGAAGATACAGATGTTTCAAAGAAATTTCCAGGTGCTCCTCTGTTCATGGTGCTATATATTGGCTAAATATTCTCGGTTTAAACGAAATGTTGATGCGCATAAATATTAGCTACATGTGCCAGGCACAGAGCGAGATTTTGAGTTGTTTATGTCAGTCGAGGATTCTGTTATAAAACCCTTGTCAGATGTGCAGTAGTGGGAGGATCCTGAAAAGTCTTATGCTACTAACTGCATTTTCTTGTATACCAGAAGAAACTATATTTGACTGCACACTGTGACCACTATTTTTGAACAGGCCTTCCATATCTCTTGACAAATTGTAACTTTTTTGTGGAATCTGTATTGAATGGAACAGACTCAATTTTGTTATAATATATATGCAATCCTCTGACGGTTCGGGGTCTCTCAGTTTGCACGACTATATGTATCTCTTCAATAGAATGATAAATATACGTTTAATGCTTCTTCTACGTATCTCTTTTTGCTAGCTCATTTTGTGAATGCCCTGATTGCTATTCCCATATAAATATGACAGTTAATAAGATATAATTGTTAAAGTGACTTAAGTGGGTCACCATATGTCGGGATTGTGAAATGTGAACGTCCAAAACTACTTAACATGATATGGAGATGGCCTGGGTGATTGTATATAACTTATATGTGGATAAAGGCGAATATCAATCTTATCAATGATAGTGCATATCCGCTCGCCATCCGCGACGCAAACGACACCAAATGTGATTTAATTCATGGTATATCATTATAGAAAAAAACGTGTATGAATTCGGTGGAAATTGGTGCCAAATAAATTTGTACCAGCGTTTGCCTCTTTTGACATATTTAAACCACTCCCATTAGACTCATGGATGCATCAATATACTGGCGATGAGTATATATATGTTTGGTGGTAATCAGCAACTAAACAAATTCTGAGAATAATTATGACCCATATCTCTCACCCAACCGACAGCAATTTGACGTCTTTAAATCACACAATGATATTCCTCGTATCATAGAGAAGAATAATATATCAATTTGGTGGAAATCTGGGCTAAAAATAGTTTATTAAATCAATTGTTGATGCAACGTTGACATAAACAACGACATATTGCGAAGGTGATTATGTATTCGTTTGGTGGAAATCGGCGACAAAACTATTTCACGATATATTTTTAATTTTGCCGACCTCCCCCTTTCCTTCCCCTGACACCAACAGCGTCATTTTTAGAAATTTTTTACCCGCATCGTTATCTTCCTTGTAAACATATACCCCTCTAAGAACGCCTTGGTGCCATCTCGATTGTACCGCGTGAAGTTATGTATAGAACGCACACAGACAGACAGAAAGACAGACAGACAGACAGCACGATTTGATTTCTTGTATCATTTGAGAAGAACGTGTCTGAATTTGATGGTAATTAGTACTAAAAATATTTTGTATCAGTCTTGGTGCCCCTCCCGTCCCTATTTCAGTCTCAAGCTGCACACACTAAGACTCATTAGAGATTAGAGATGCATATATATCAAATTGGTGAAAAAATTGGCGAGTATACAAATTCGTATCAAATTTAAGGTCCCCATATCTCTCACCCATAGGGCACAAATTTGGTGTATCTATACGACACGATAAGATTCCTCGTATCACAGAGAAGAATATGTATCAATCTGGTGGAAATCGGCACTAAACATATAGATATAATTTGTTGTGTCCCTCTCATCTATATACACCACTGACTCGAATGGCCCAACTTATGACATCCTTAAACCACACGATTATACTCCTGGTATCATGGAGATGATTGTTTATAAGTTTGGTAATAATCGGCGACTAAACAATTTTTTTTTATCAAATTTGGTGCCAATCCACACCCCCATCTGTCAAACAAACAGCACCATGGTGTGGTGGCAATCGGCGACTAAACCAATTATTATCAAAGTTAGTGCCCATCCCCTCCCAATCTCTCAACCAAAAGACAACAATTTGGCGTTGTTAAAGCGCACAATTTGATTGCTTGTATAATGGAGAAGAATATATATCAATTTGGTGGAGATCGGCGCTAAAATTAGTTTTTCAATTTTGGTGCCCCTCTCCTCTTCCGTGCATCCCTGACTCGAACGACGCCACTTTTAGACCACACCGTTGGTTTTTTCATATCATGGGTTTGGTGTTGTTAAATCACACAATTAGATTCCTTATATCACGAAGAAGAATATATATCAATTTGGTGGAGATCGGCGCTAAAATTAGTTTTTCAATTTTGGTGCCCCTCTCCCCTTCCGTGCATCCCTGACTCGAACGACTCCACTTTTAAACCACACCGTTCGTTTTTTCATATCACGGGGATGATTATATATAAGTTTGGTGGAAATCGGCGACAGAAAAAAAATCTGCCCCTCCCCCTTCCGGGCACCCCTGACGCGAACGGCGCGACTTTTGCCATATTTAAACCACACCATTAGATTCCTCATATCATGGGGATTATTATATATAAGTTTGGTGGCAATCGGCGACAATTTCTTTTTCTGCCCCTCCCCCTTTTCTGCCCCTGACAATAACGGCGTCACTTTAGAAAATTCTAACCCCGACCATTATCTTTCTCGTAAAAAGCTACTCATAGTACACCCCTTTGGCATCATCTAGATGGTCCCCTGTGAATTTCTATAGAACACAGACAGACAGACAGACAGACAGACATTCGCAAATATAGATATAGATAACTATTTGTACCAAAGGAATAATTTGTAAAGGTTTTATTATGTTTTAAGACTGTGAGATGGCTGGGGAACCTGTATTTTGTTTGCATTGTGAATCTTGTATTTCTCAGACATAGGTATGATTGTCTAATTTTAGTCCAGAACTTGGTGTAGAAATACACACAAATTGTACAAAAGGTGATAAAAGAATGAAATGTGCCACATATGTTCCATAAACACTACTGAACATTTTCATATATGGGGGTATTCCCGGAGGTCTTTCCTTAGCAACTGTTGATAGGAAACTACCCGACATAGAAGAAATGCACATATATGACTGATATTATGACAGTTTTAACAAACTAAACTGTGTCATGTAGCATTTTATTGTGAAAACAATTCTACTAGTTGTTGTTAGTGTTGACCTGACAGAAAAATTACCATATTTCTTGCTTACAAGAGTTGTAACGGTTGCTAGGGACACGGCCAAAATCGGAAAATGCACATGTGACTGATATTATGGAAGTTTTAACAAACGAAAATATGTCATATAGCATTTTTATAGTGAAAACCATTATAGTTGTTGTTGCTGTTTGCGTGAACCTGACTGGAAAATTGCCACATTTCTTACTTACATGGTTGTAATGGTTGCTAGGGCAATGCACATGATTGATGTTATGACAATGTTTACCAACTAAACTATTACATGCATGTAGATTTTTTTATGGTGGATATAATTCTAATAGATGTTGTAATTGTGAGTCTAAACATAATGTGGCATTCACACAAACAACAACTATTATAATTGTTTTCACCTTTGAAATGCTACATGGTGTAGTTTAATTTGTTAACTCAGCTGTTAATATCAGCCACATGTGCATTGCTTCGATCGATTTTGGGTAATGTCCATAGCAACCATCACCACCCATGTAAGTAAGAAATATGATAATATTCCTGTCAGTTCCGCACTAACAACAACTATTATTATTGTTTTCACATTAAAAGTGGGTAGTTCAGTTTGTTAAAAATGTCATAATATTAGTCATTTATTCGATTCGGGTAGATGCCTAGCAACAGTTACCAATGAAGGACCTGCCGTCATTGCCTCCATATCTGAAAATGATCAGGTGCGCATGAGGATTTATAATTTGATGTAAAAAGTTTATGAAAATATAATCAATTTTATTACTGCACTTACCAGTTATCGCTACCTTCGAACAGAAGTAAGTATATGCTCCTATAGGAAGAAGAAAAATAGATATATAAGTATCATTATATAACAAGAAAACCATAGTCAGAAATGGTAACGCCACCAAGATCATATTATTAGCCACATGCAAATATAAATTATAATATAAAATATATTGGTTACATGAATGCACCGCCCCAGAATTCCGTTAACACAATTTTAACTAATCCTTCAAATTATTACAAAAAACTACGGCTTATTACTGCAGATTTCTCATTCACCACACCAGAAAGCTTCTAAATGCGGATCAAAAATCGGAGGCATTGTGTTCCCGCCAAGAGTGCATGGCCCAGCCATTGTTCATACCTAAACGTCGAAAGCAATTAACGCGGTCATAATGGTTATATACTGCAACTATAAGACATCCAGCGAATATACACCCCACGAAAACTCGAAATGTGTTGTCCTGCGAGATATCCCATCACTATAGCTCAATTTATCATGGCCAGATTAGCCTTTCTACAATATCCTAAAACAATATTAAAGCTTCTCAAATCATCGTCATAGTCAATAGAACTTTCACGAACTTGGACATTCCAACTACAGCTTTTACCGGAGTCGGTGTCGCAGTATAACTTTAACCAAAATGTTCCGCCCAGCTGGCCACTTGAGAATTTGGACCCATTGGGCCATTTTCCCCTCATTTTTTAGACTTGACCTAATTTCGAGGCATTTCCAACTTTCGACCCAATTTTTTTTCCGCCCAAATTTTTGTTATTTTTTTACTGAGTATGTTCCAGTGGTCATTTGCCACATTTTCTAAAAAATTTCGGACCGAGCACAGGTTCGACACTTTTTCGGACCATTTTTACGAACTCGACCCAAACAAATTTCGGCCCAAAATGTTCCGCCCAGCTGGCCACTTGAGAATTTGGACCCATTGGGGCCATTTTCCCTTCATTTTTTAGACTTTGCCTAATTTCGAGGCATTTCCTACTTTCGACCCAATTTTTTTTCGGCCCAAATTTTAGTTATTTTTTATTGAGTATGTTCCCGTGGTCATTTGCCACATTTTCTAAAAATGTTCGGACCGAGCACAGGTTCGACACATTTTCGGACCACTGTTATGAACTCGACCCAAATAATTTTCGGCCCAAAATGTTCCGCCCAGCTGGCCACTTGAGAATTTGGACCCATTGGGGTCATTTTCCGTTCAATTTTTAGATTTGCCTAATTTCGAGGCATTTCTGACTTTCGACCCAATTTTTCCCCCCCCCCCCAAATTTTTGTTATTTTTTACTGAGTATGTTCCCGTGGTCATTTGCCACATTTTTTAAAATTTTCGGACCGAGCACAGGTTCGACACTTTATCGGACCAGTTTTACGAACTCGACCAAAAAATAATTCGGCAAAAAATGTTCCGCCCACCTGGCCACTGAGGGCCATTTGCCACACATTCCGATATTTTGCGAATAAGGAATAAGGAATAAGTAACGAAATTCACGTTGCTCAACTGAGTGGCGATTCATGGCGTGATCTATATCATACATGTATGTGCATTCACGTACCTGGGTGGACAGTAAGTTTTAAACAATATTGATCCCCGCTGCCTGAATTTGCGTTGAACATGCTGAATGACATCAATTGAAAAGTGGATTCGCTGTTCTGGGTTGAGCAGTCAGTATTGGTCACCGGTGTGCCAGACGACCCATAGGCATAGGTTGACGAGCAAGTGCCTCCTCCAGCTGAAGCTGTCAGCGTTGCGTTGACTATGTTTCCATTCCCGGTGTAAGTGTAGCCAGAAGACACCAGACACGAACATGAATATGTGTCACTTGCTTGTATTGCTTCAAAGTAAGCGGTACCCATAACAGTGTATGTCACAAATCCGGCTGCACCGGCCGCGCACATATCGAATGTGGTCACGGGGTTTGTACCTGAAATAAGATAAAAATGGCTGCATGAACTTCACTTTATAGATATTCTATTTGTAATAATACAAAGTTGATTGGGGCACAAGTTACAAAACTGAATGAGCTTCTCCGTTATACATGTTACAAAATTACAAATATTCTAGACAAAGTGGCACAATAAGTAACTAATTTATACAGCTGTGTGGAATGTGTACTTGAATACCTGCTTCAAACAAAGGGGGGGGGGTCGGAAAAAAGTCGCATGACAGTAGGCTGAAAAAACTTTTTTTCGGCTCTTTGGTACCCACCACCCCCCTATTTGAAGGAAAAATATTTGTTTCCAATTTCATGTGGGGTACCCACCCCTTTTTACCTCCAAATCTGTAGTCTCACACCATTTAAGCTTGATTGTCAGTATTACAGTTACCCTATTTCCGTTTCTGGTTCTTCTAAGTCATTCCAACTTTTGTAATAACACGAAACATGAAGTGATCTATAAAAAAAACCTTGGAAAACCCAAAATAACACACATAAAAAATACATGTGCTGATCAGTAAATTATTGATTGTTTCGTCCCCAAATATTGTCTGAGGTAGCTCATTATACATGTAAACAAGTATAAAAGCATTAGTGTAACTTCTTTTCATCAGAGCAAGTGTAACTTAAGATGTGTCCCATAGTATCACATGAATTTATGTCAATTATGATATTTGAAAAAAATATTAGGGCAACACCACCTGGCAATTAACTCTCCAACAATACAAGTATTCAGCTGAAATCCACCATGTATCACAAAACTAATTTTCATTTCCATGAGCTGAGTTCTTGGGCTAGATACTGTGCTAAGGCCAGACCCAGTTCAAGCATTCAGACACATACATGTACGTGTAAATAGAAACTTGAAAATAAGACGGTCATATATGCAGTCTGCAAAATAAGCTCCAAGGGGGGTGAGTTTAGTGATGCTACCCAGCATATTGGGCTATAGCATTACCAAATTCACCATATGTGACCCTCATTCTGTAGCTAGTTCTCCATGGTTGGTCGAGACCAAAATAGAATGAGGTCGTCAGAGGTTGAATTAGCTGATGCTATGCCGGGTAGTATCGCCAAATTCGCCCTCTGCAGACCTCAATCATTTTGCTGATGACCAGCACATTATTATTAGACTTGCAGATATATTAAAGGTACTCAATCCGATCAGAGGGTCCCCATATAATCAAGATACAACAACAACAACAACAACAACAACAACAAGATTTCTTCAAAATACGTTTCAGTTATCAGAATCGATTAATTGCCCAAAAATAATGCTAACCACAGTCAACTATAGTATAAAATTGTCCAAAACCTGTTATTTAACAACGTTTTGTTCAACGAAATTTTGCCAGTTGTCAAATATCTGACACAAAAAAGCCACTGGATTTTAGAGTTATCGATCTTCATCAGCTATCTGGTCAGATAAGTTCTTCTCGTCAACAGTTTACTGGGCCACTTAAAATAAAAATAATAGATTTCAAACATCGATATCTGATCACTCCTAGCTTTGATGGGTGGGTTCCTCGACTAGAATCAAATATTTTTTACCCCCGAAGCCAAGGAAATAGTAATATGCGAGCGCTAATTCGGATTGAGTACCTTTAAGTTATATTATATGTTCTCTCCCTTCTTTTCACTCGTCTGTTCTGATTCTGTTTATTCCACTTAGCAGCCTTCTCCATATCTACACATTCAAGTTATATGTATGCCAGTAGCATTGGTACATGGCAATGATGCTAAACACTTTGAGGCAATTATATTGCAGAAATGTTGTAAGAGGAAAAAATTGTGACCTGGGTTGGAAAAAAGTTACTTTTCGCGGCTGAAACACCCACCCACCCGGCCTATACTGTATGGAAAAAGGTGAATGACCCCCCCCCCCGCTTCAAATGACATAAAAATTACCTTCGTTATAAATTTCTTCCCGGGGGGGGGGGGGGGGGGTAGTTTGTCTTGGGTAGTGTAGTGGTATTTATCGACTCATTTCGATACCGAAAATAATTCAAAAGTGAAAATTATTAGGTGTATGTTGGAGCGCAAACCGCCATGTAACTTTAAGATAATCCTGTCGTTATATATGGTCAGACAAAACGTTATAAAACTTCCTCTTTTGAAGGGGGATATCTGGCCATCAAAACCTTCTATATATTATTGGAATGATCGATGCATGAATCTGTGCATGTCCAATCCAATTATGTTCTTACATACAGGTGATGGTTTTATGACGTCAAATCTGACAGGACCGCAAATACGTTTACCTGAAATGTTCAACATTATTTTGTCAAGGAATTACCTCGGAATTATTTTTCGTTTGTATACAGGGGGGGGGGGGGGGGGGGGGGGGGGTCGGAAAAAAATTCAGGCACGTATGGCATTTTTTCCCTTTCGATCATTTATTGTACCCACCCACCCCCACCGCCAAATTTTTTTCCGTTTTCGGCAATTTTTTCCGACCATCTTTTGACACCCACCCCCCTTTTAACACTAAAACAGAGATTTGCGGGGGAAAATTCACTGTAAACAGCTGTATATGAATTTCTGTGCATACTATTTATCATGGATGTTAACATGGACATGTAAATAGGAATGAGTCATTTTGAGGTCATTCGGCCAAAAAAACATGGCTGCCAGCGGTCATCTTGGATTTCAAAATTTGCAACAAAATACAACACGATAACTGCCTGCAGTCAGTTTACCAGTTAGAATTACATTATTTCTCTCATTCAAAGTGGTTTTGAAGCCCAGCTCATTGCCAAAACACTAAAAAAACAAGCAGGAAATTTGTTTTAGTTGCGGAAAAAATTGCTTGTTGGTGGCTTTGACCACCCACCCACCCCGGCATATGTGCCGGAAGAAATTTTTTCACCCCCCCCCCTGTTGTATACCTAATATTTGAGACTGATATAGAACCATTTCTGTTCAACTATTGATAACAATATTGATGGTTGTTGCTGCGCATAAATACCATATTGCGTTTGCTCATGCATTGGCAGCTATATCATGATTGTAAGAGGTATGAGGAGTTATAGCTTTGGGTCCGTCAGCATCGCATAGATATAATTATTGCCATCACACAAATCTATAGCTGGTCGCGCAGAAGCGATATTATAGAGCTGAATATGTTCCGTCATTCGGTCAAGTTTGAAAAATAAGTCGACCTGCATTTTCATTCATAGCGCTCTAAACCGGATGCACAATAGTACCATTTGAATAACTATTATATATAATGCAGAATGGGAATACCATTCGTTTAGCCTTAAAGGTGGTACTCAATTAGACGTTCCTTTAATCACCATTTCTTTGGCTTCGGGTGTAAACATATTAATTGTGATTCGAGTTGTGATTGTGATCAAAGGTCAGAGTGATCAGATATCGATTTTAGAAGTTTGTTATTTCTCGAGATGTGTAATAATGTGGCCCAGAAACACGTGGTCAAACGGACGGTCTCGGACAAAATTGCGGATGATGGATAATTCTAAAATCAAGTGGTAATATGGTCAAATTTCGTGATACACTCTTAAAACGACTGTGTGGTAGATCCACACAGTTACCACACAGTTTGTGTAGCCATTTGATCGACAACAACATTGTGTGGTGAATTGTGTGGCAAATGACCACACATCTGTTGTGTGGTGGTGGCGAACATACTGTGTGGATCGACCAAAACAACTTGTTCGTTGTAGGCACACATTAAATGTGTGCTAAGTTGCGCACAAGATTGTGTGGATGCAGATGAACAGTTTATGTGTGGTTACTGACCTACAAAGTTGTGTAGTTGACACACACAAAGATGTTTGGATCCAGCACATTTATTTGTTCGTTGAATGGACACAAATATGTTTGCACTAAGGAAACAATATGTTCGCCGCTACCACACACGTTTGTATTGTTATTGTACACAATGTTGTTGGGCGAGACTACACATATGTGTTAATCACATGCGTACACATTTGTGTGGTTGATCCAAACAATAGTGTTCACCGCCATTACACAATTTTGTATTGTTCTTGTACACAATGCTGTTGGGCAAGACAACACATATGTGTTCATTACATGTGTACAAAAGTGTGTGGTCGATCCAAACAATAGGCTGCTAATCCTGCAAAACAAAAATCATATTCAACGAAGAGTGTTTACCGATATTTATTGGCCAAACATATAGTTCGGCTATCGTTGGACCTTTTTTTCCCGCCATACATATGAAATGTTATAGTCTACTGATGATTGACGTGCTGCGCTGGACGTTTTCGAATATTAACTTATCAAACAGCAAACATGTATATCCCGGGGGTCCGCGGCCTTCTTTTGTGTACACAGCAGAAATCGTGATTGTCGAATGATATAGTATAGCTATAGTCTTTAATTTCAATAATACAAAGACACAAAACAAACAGCCGTTTAACACATTCACGTAATATTTTGGTTATCCTTTAAACCATAAGCGTGCATGTTTCAGTTCCATTAATGGTTTCACATCAATAACTAGAATTTTCCTTCAACTTGAATGTATTGGAACAATTCGAAAGTCAGTCTCTGCTATATATACATATATATTGCTACTGGTTGGCTGTCTTACATCAGACTCACCCTCACGTGTGTAGAAGAACAAGCTCTAAAACTAACTGAAGCTTTCTGAGATCCCTTGAACTATACAAGAAAATTAATGGCTCCAAAGAGGATAGTCTTTTTAATGTAATCGCCTCTTGCACAGAAACCAAATTACAGCACATGACATCATATGTATACCAAAATCATTGACTGTGGAATTTGTGTCTAACTCATACATTCCACCGTGGTTCTTGGTTGGTTGATTATAGTTTATCTGCGTCGTTGCCAAGGCAGCCATGTCCATATCTTGTTATTTACATCGACGTAACACCGCGTGACCGCCATGATTTCACCATTGAACCTGTAAGCAGAGAATTATTTTGTTTATAACATGCCATTGGGAATATTATTTACAGTACACATTGTATGTACATCTATAACAGTATTATAATTCATACATTAAAGAGCGCATTTTCAGAAAGGAATATAGTTTTTGAATGATACTAAATATATACATGTACTACTCATTATAGCTTCACATAATGAATGTTCGGACAATTTATAAATATATTTTACTTTATCTATATGGCCAGATCGATGCCTCATTAAGCGGAATCTTGACACGGGAAATTTGCAATTTTACATAAGGAATTGTAGCTATATATAACACAATACATTCATAGCCCCCCCCACCCCTTTTTTATAGTATAAACGATAACTCTTCACCATGTACGTCACTTAGTCCAAATGCTAATAATACTTTAATGACACATCTCACTATTCTGCAGTATTTATAATTTTAGATTATTTCTAAGTTCATTATTTGCTATGACATTTATTGAATGACATAATATTCTTCACAATTTAAAGTTTTGGACACAAACGGTGGCTACATATGTATTAGATATACGACATCACCCCCCTCCCGGGCCCCTCCCTCGGTAACCAAATTTACGCAAGATATACATAGCAGAGGAGCCAAATTATGCATGTTAATTTTTCACATCGTCTTGGTAAACCACCAATATAATTGACAAATAAATACCCCACCCACCCACCCAACAATTTGTTTCCCTTGGTACATTGATCGTCCATTGTGGTATTTCAAGGTTTATTGCAACAGTGATGCTCATCATATTCAAATTAAATTAATTTGAAACACCAATTTCACACATTTTGTGTGATTCCGGGTGCCACATGTCATATAGAACTTCGTAGTATGCGACTAGGGCATTTCAGTGACAGCCACAAGTCTCATTCATGGACGCGGCTCAGTGGTCGCCGTTGGTGGTGGGGGGGGGGGGGTGTCCACCTTCAAATGTCGAAGTACACCCCACCATCCCCCTTGAACCATATTTGTAGAATTATATTTGCACACCCCCCTCTCGTTCTGAATTTTCCAATTGGTACCTCAAGCTTTCCAACTATTAGAATTTCCAACCAAATGGAAGTCTTCCACCCGATGGCCATTTGAGGCCATTTTTGTTTTACCAAAAGTAGAAAAATATGCTACTGTTTGTCTAAAAAAAACTATAAATTTCCCACTTATTACTGGTTGAAAAATCAAACAAAGAGAATAATTTCAACCTATTATAATGCATGTGGTGTAAAACTTGTAACTTTGCGTCAGGCATGAAATTTCCAACTGTTGGAATTTTTAGTAAATTTTACCGAGGTTTGGGATAGGGTTATAGACACACCCTTCCCAATATCCGCCCTGTCGCCACGTCACTGGTCTCAGTATATATTTCCTCTCATCTGCATTCCATATAAACACAAAAAACGTCGTTACTTTATCAACATGAGAACCTTACCGTGCAAAATAATAAAATTGTGGTTCTGGTTTAAAGCACGCTGTATAATATATAGTGTGTATGTGATGAACACACATTTGTTCAGTAAATGTCTTCACCACACAGTTGAATTTGTCAATTTACATAAAGACAATTTTCGAGCAGGTTTTGTGCTTCGGAAAGATGTGTATCATATAGACCACAGAAACAACAGATAAACCCAGATAAACGCACAACTCTAAAATGTAAATATATGACTATGCGACAGGGAATTGATGAATCAGAAAATCCAAATCAAGTTTATTATTTCGTTCAATCATGTTTTATACAAAATAGATACGGAAATTCTCACAAAGGTGAATATCTTGCCAATTTAAATATAATCTTACCTTAACTATATAAATAATCGAAGAGACCGACCAATATATCGAATTTCGAGATCCACCACAATCAACAAGACTCCATGTGTACACTTTACGACAGCCTGTGAGCCTGTACGAAACAACGACGCGCGCGTGACCACCACGTGGAATTTAAAAAAACCGACGTCACATACAAATATGTGTGGTGATGTACACATATATGTGTGGATATTGGGTGATACACACATATGTGTGTATTGTGTACACATTTATGTTCAGATAATGCCTCCACACAGTCATTGTGTGGAAGCTGCCACACAGTCCTTTTTACAGTGTACGTTAGAGATAATACGGCCATATCTGGTTGAACAAAAATGTTGATAAATAACAAGTTTGGAGAAATTTGATACCATAGTTGACAGTGGTTAGCATTATTTTGTTGCGATAAATCCTTTTCTGATAACTAAATCGTATATTGTAGAAATGTTATCGTTGTATCTTGATGGTATATGGGGACCGTCTGCAGTGATCGGTTTGAGTGCCTTTAATTGTCGTCCGTTTGTCTACGGGATTCGTTGTAGGACGTGTAATTTTTGTTTTCCCATGTGATGTTTTGGATAGCTCCAAAACATAATGTTAAATAGTATTCAAGTTTATTTGTGTGTGTGGGGGGAGGCAAATTTATATTGTGTTCTTAAACTTCCAAATTATGTGTTGGCCACGAAAGTGCCTAAGTCTACTATCGGCTCCAGTCATCGGATGATATAAGAAGTTGATCAGAGTTAGTGACCATGGTTACGGTATACTTACTTTCGTCTGGACAGAAAGAGAATGGTAACCCTGAAATGAGAAAGAAAACTTGTGCTCAGTTTTAAATGAGCCGTATGAGCACCACATCAACACACATGCTTATTTATTACCGAAATATCCAACCATGCTGTTTCGAACCCAAGATGCGGGATTAATATCTTTTTTTATAATTTGATTTCGAACCCAATGTGTGGAATTTATTTTATAAATTATACTTATTTCTTGTTTATGGGAAAGTTTCAACCTTGTGACAACACCCCTAAACCAACATACACCCTAACGTAACACAACTCTTATATATTGCACGCGAACCACACTGACTTACGTGGTGATACAGTTATGCTACATGTATGTGTAACAATCAGCCACCATCACTGAAATTGCATTGTCTTAACATGTTATATACTAAATTAATGCTTATTGGCGAGTAGTTCCCTCAGGAAATGTTCAGATAATAAGTACAAGTCGTTTGCTGAACTTATTATTTGAACATTTCCTTCAAATAAATAGATCGACTCCTTCTGTACTATATATAGTGTTATCTATCGTCGACTGCTTATTTTTCCTTATAAACACTCTAGGTGAATAATAGACAATTCCAATGTCTGTTTATAACTGCTTGGAAGAATCCACATTGGGAAAGAAATGGTTAAACGCACGGATGACCTTCGCAGTGGGTATGGTTAAACGCACGGATGACCTTCGCGGTGGGTATGGTTAAACGCACGGATTACCTTCGCGGTGGGTATGGTGATAAAATAAGCGAGATCACTGAGTCGCGGCCATATTCGATTCATCCAGGCTCCAGTTCCGTTCCGTGGTTTCAGAGATTCATCCATCCCCGGTTCCGTGGTGTTAGTGCTACAGGTCAAAGTTCTGGAGTAGCATTTCCATATATGGAACTTTTGAATATTCATGACATCCATATATCCATATGAAATGCCAATCTCTACCAGAGCGCAACAATTATGCTTCCTCTCTACCAGAGCGCACCAGTCTTCCTTTCTGACTGTAACCGGCTGGGTACTAGTCCCTGTTTATATTTGTGTTTGACATGCCGTTCGAGTTGTGAAAATGTCGTACACGTGCGTTTATACACTTGTGTTGATAAAATAATCGGAGAACCGAATCACACCGTTTCGAAATATAGTTCTTCGGTTTTAGTGGGACTTTTCAAACTTAAGGTTCAAAATTTATACAAATTTTGTTCGATATTTTGTTTGCTTAACAAGGGTAGCATGTTGCTCTGTTCTCTTAGTATATATTTTAATATCACGGAAGTCCACCAAATGTGGGTGAAATGTCGCCGGTAGAAGCGGTCTTACCGAGTCATCAAGGGAGGTAAACCCTGCTTGGAGTTTGTCTTACCGAGTCATTAAGGGAGGTAAACCCTGCATGGAGTTTGATGAAATGCTACTCCTCTGTGTGTATTTTAATATTTTTGCTGTTTATGGCGGTTTCAACGGATGTTACTATTTTAACA
Source organism: Siphonodentalium dalli (assembly GCA_032622095.1). Lineage (NCBI taxonomy): Eukaryota > Metazoa > Mollusca > Scaphopoda > Gadilida > Siphonodentaliidae > Siphonodentalium > Siphonodentalium dalli. The sequence continues at coordinate 162,291,232 of CP136062.1, forward strand.
GCAATATCCACTGCGAAAACCATCCTTGCTTTAATATACTGATCAATGTAATTGCTAAGGTACTATCATTTCGTGTGATATTATACACACAAGAAGAGAGAGTAGACACATTTGAACAATGAACAACTACTGATAAGAATTACGAATATGGTACTATACACTGCAAATAATGCGGGGAACCAAATAAGCTCAGTTGGTTCTAAAAACAGTACTGTCCCACTGGCGGAACCAACATAGTTGGTTCTTCACAGTCGAATAACCAATTGGTTCTTTGCCCATTTATTGAAGAACCAAACAAAGCTGACAAAGAACCAAATGGTTGACGAAGAACAAAATAAGAAATATTTTTTATATCATTGAAGAACCAAATGAAAAACCAAAATTGTTACCAAGAACCAAAATTTTGGTTCTAGAACTGTGTTACAATTATTACAATTACCAAACTGTCCCAGTGGCGGAACCAACTAAGCTATTTGGTTGTTCAAAAGAATCAGTTGGTTCCACATAAATTTTCTTGGTTCTTCACGAAGAACCAAATCATTTTGATCAATTGTCTTGGTTCTTCGCGAAGAACCTAATTATCCGGGGCAATTCCAAGAACCAAAAAAGCCAATTTGGTTCTCCGCAAAGAACCCATCTGGTTCTTCGGGAAGAACCAGATGGCCTTCTCACGGAGAACCAAATCGGATCCTGACGAAGAACCTAGATCCTAGATCGGTTTTCTGTCAAGAACATATCTGATCTTCGCAGAGAGCCGAATCGCTTTTCGCAAGGGACACATGCAAATTAATGCATATCTAAGAAATTCCCTCCTCCAAAGCTAGCACATAATTCGGAAACCAAACGAGTCAATCATTTATTTATTTTTTTATTTTTTTTCTTCTGCTTTTTCATTTCAACTTTGCAACTTTTTCCAAATGTGTGATTTGGAAACTGCAGTATTATCAAAATAGGTACGTTTAACTGTGACATGTTTATCAATTATGACAGTGAAGGTTATTCCCGGGTTCACTAGTAGCAGACGAAAATTTAAATGACGTCACGGACAAGTTAGTATAAAAGACGGACCGCTTGCATGTGTAAAAGACCGCTCGAACCCGTAGGTTTGAGGTGTCTTGAATTCCCTGAGTTAGGATCCCTCAAGACCAAGACTTTGCAACATCATTTTTATGGTACCGATCTGCAATGTCACAACCTTAGAGGTGTAGGAATCTAACGTTTCCAAAGTCTAGGTGACTGTTCTCGAACTGTTCAAATAATGGTGTGAAATATCGATTGCAAAAGGAAACGAAAACGATAACAGAACTATACGTATGCCAATAAATATAAAATAAATAGGATTAAATTCCTCACATAATTTACTTCTTTTTTGGTATAAATTAAATTGATATCAAAAATATATCATAGATATTTGAAAAAATTATGGGAAACATAACAAAAATTACCTACAATCACAGACAATCACTGATGTTTTTGGTTCGTTAGAATTGAAAAACAAAAGATACGTCAGAAGAACTAAAATTGGACAAACCGATTTTTTACAAATAAACTTCAATCATCATTGTCATCGTTGTCGTCGTTATAGTCATCATCATCGTCATCATCATCGCGCTGTCGTCGTAGTTATCAACAGTGTCATCACAATCATCATCGCTGCCGTCGTTGTCATAATCATCACTGTCGTCATCGTTGTCATCACCCATCACTTTCGTCGTAGTCATCATCATCGGTGTCCTCGTAGTCATCATCGTCGCGTCGCAGTCGTCTCCGTAGTCATCATCATCTTTTATCGTCGTAGTCATCATCATAATCGCTGTCGTCGTAGTCATCATCATCTTTATCGTCGTAGTCATCATCATAATCACTGTCGTCGTAGTCATCATCATCTTTATCGTCGTAGTCATCATCATAATCACTGTCGTCGTAGTCGTCATCGCTGTCGTCATCGTTGTAATCACCATCGTCGCTGTCGTCGTTGTCGTCATCATCGCTGCCGTTGTCGTAGTCATAATCGTCACCACAATCATCATCGATGTCGTCGTCGTGCTCATCATTATCATCGCTACTGTCGTGGTCATCACCATCATCGCTGTCGTCGTAGTCATCATCATCATCATGATCGCAGTCGTAGTAATCACCACCATCGCTGCCGTAGTCATCATCATCGTTGCCGTCGTCGTAGTCATCATTAGCGTCGTTGTCGTCGTTATAAATTGTCATCGCTGTCGTCGTCGTGGTCACCATCATCATTGCTGTCGTCGTCATAGTTAAAATAGATGATGTTGTTGGAGATAACGACGAAAACGAGGACGGCTTGCAGATGGTGAAGATGATAGCATGATGGTGACGAAACTATATATACGACAACTTCTACGGTGATCGTAATTGACACATATGGCGTCGATGAAGTCGACGAACACGATAATGATGATGGTACTGATGACGATGTCGACATCGATGGCTATATAATAACTAGAATGCACTCAGAGAGATGCCAACGTGCGCAAAAATGTAATAAACAATAATTTAAAAAATAATTTCACTGTATTTTACTTAATTTATTTAATTTAATTTAATGTTAGCAAAAAAAGACAATTACCATTTCTCATTTCATCACAGATAAAAGGCAAATTACTATATTAATCATTTAAGTAATTAAAACCAATTCCATGTTGCCGAAAGGATGAGACTTTAATATCGATTATTGCCAGTTTTAAATATAGAAACAGGGAATCCCGACAAATGGCGATATCGGCGACAAACAAATAATCGAAAACAACACATAAAATAAACATAGCAAAAACGCGGCACAGTAAAAATGTCAGAACGCCACGAGGTTTTACGTCGTTTTTGGTGACGTCATGGAGTGAAACGGAGTAGGGTGACACCAACCTACGAATCTGTCTGATCGCCATACTGTTGCGCGAGCGCACGTAATGATGTTGACCATGTTGCCACACGACGATGGTGATGATGGTAATAATTAGGATGATGCTGGTAATAGCGGAGATGATTATGATAACAACGACGATGATTATGATGACGACGATAATTATAACGACGACGGCGATAATGATGATAACGAACAGCGAGTATGATGACTACAACGACAACATCGATGATGAGATGATGATGAAGATGATGAGTACGACGACAACCTCGATGGCTATGATGATGACTATGACGGCAACGATGATAATGATGATGATGACTTAGACGACAGCGATGATGATGACTTCGACGATGACAGCACTGATGCAGGGACGTGGCTAGAGGTTTTCCGTTCGGGGGGTGTCCACATTGGGAAATTCCAACTGCACCCCCCCCCCCCCCCCTTGAATCAGAATCAGTCCGAAGACAAGTTTTGCATAATTCCATTTGCACACCCCTTGCACATCAGTGCTCTTACGCCTTATATCCTATATCTTCCTAAACCATGGTTCTATATAGTCCCAGTATGAGAACATTCAGAGATATTTTAACCTGAAACACTGCATAAATCCTAACCTCTAGTGGTCTAACTCCATACAAATTTACACGACAAACCGGGCTGACCATGGTTGTTCGGCCCGGTGTGAGAAAATTTTGAAATTTGAACAAGAAAATCGCAAATCCTAGCATCTAGACTGGCCTCAACTGAAGCTTTCCTATAGTGTTGGAAATTGCCAACCTCATACTCTCCCTCAAGTTTGAAAATTCTCCAACTGATGACCCCAAGTTTGACCAAATGTAGTAAAATATTGTTAAACTTATTAGCATTTTTGTATTAGCCACGGGGGAGAGACAATGACACACCGGGCCGACCATGGTTCGGCCCTGTGTGGGAAAATTTTGTAATCCTAGCATCTAGACTAGCCTGAAGCATTCCTAGAGTTGGAAATTTCAAACCTGACACCCCACTTAGGTTGGAAAATATTGGTCCAAAAACAATTAATTCCCCCCAAGAAATTGTTTGAAAATCAAACTACAAGAACATTTTCAACCTATTGTTGATGTGAAATTTCCAACCAATGTTTTGGCAGGTATGAAATTTCCAACTGTTGAAAATTTTGACCCCCCCCCAAACCCCCCCCTGTCGCCATGTCTCTGCACTGGTGATGACTAGGACGACAGCGATGATGACTACGACGACAGCGATGTTGATGACTACGACGACGACAGCGATGATGACAACGGCTATTATGATAACTACGACGACAGCGATGATGCTCATGATGATAATGACTACGACGGCGATGATAACGGTGGCTACAATGAAGATAGAGATGGCGATGGTGATGATGATAGTGGTGATGACAACGATGACGACAGCGATGACGATGATGATTGCGATGATGATGCTTACGGTGATTATGATGACCACGATGATAATGGCGACGAAAACGACGACGATGATTGAAGTTTAGTTGTAAATAATCCGTCTGTCCACTTTTGGTTCTTCAATTCTCAAGAACCAAAAACAGCAGTAATTGTAGGTAATTTTGGTTCTTCAGCTTGGTTCCAGGGCCTCTTTTCTTACAGTGTACGTAACTAGAATTTATGTTTCTCGTTGTGTCGTATCCGTAGTTACGACACGGTTCGGGTTTTCAACAAACTCACATATACATCATTTAGTGATACAAGTTCTTCGAGGTCGTTTCTTTGGTAATCAATGTGGGAGTTTCACTTTAAGATTGTGTCCTTAAATTATAGTAATTAATGTATACATTCTTTTTATGTACATTATGTACTTTACCACTCAACTCTGTATATCATATGGTATAATAAGCCTACAGCAGTTATTCATACATGTATGCATGCAACATTTCAACAACATTACTATCTCTTGTTCCTTCTTACATATCTTATGCTAAATAAGCATATTATAACCATTATTTATAGTTTATGTAATCATCTGTTCTTAGACCATGTTCCAATTGGTTGGAGCTCTCTCTTTGTTCAATAAATCTTGTATTTTCAGGCATGTATATCAGGCATGTATATAACTGCCATGTGACCTTAATTTCTATTATATCTCTTAGTGGCAATCACATTATTCGTCGCCGCGAAATACGAGCAGCTTTGCACCCATGTTAATGTCAGCGCCCACTGCCATCTATAATATATGGGACAGTATACACGCGGCGCGCGTAATAAGCACGGCAAACAGAACCGCACTACACCACTTGAAATCGGGTCATTTCAAGGTCAAACGCCCGAATATCACGGGATTTCGATGAAACTTGGTATGTGGGGCTACTTTCGGCCGGGAGTGGCATGGGCCTATTAATTTGCCCGTGCGACGTGACCTTGAAATCGGGTCATTTCAAGGTCAAACGCCCGAATATCACGGGATTTCGATGAAACTTGGTATGTGGGGATACTTTCGGTCGGGGAGTGGCATAGGCCTATTAATTTGCCCGTGCGACGTGATTTTGACCTTGAAATCGGGTCATTTCAAGGTCAAACGCCCGAATATAACGGGATTTCGATGAAAATTAGTGTCTAGGGATTCTGTCGTATGGGGAGTCTCATAAGCCTATTAATTTGCCCGTGTGACGTGACCTTGACCTTGAAATCGGGTCAATTCAAGGTCAAATCGCGAATTTTGATGGAATTTCCACGAAATTTGATACATAGGGTTACTTTTGTCCACTAAGTGTTTTTGGACGGGTCAAATCGTGACCCCGACCTGACATTGACCTTCAAAATGATCAATTCGAGGTCAAATCGGGTAAAACCGGATGGATTTCGACGGGTACTTTTGTCGAGTACTTTTGTCCGGGCAGTGTTTTGGACGGGTCAAATCGTGACCCCACCTGACCTTGACCTTCAAAATGGGCAATTCAAGGTCAAATCGCGCAATTCGCCGAAAAGCAGAGGGGAAACAGCCCGGACGAAGTCGGGGGGTACTTTTGTCCGGGCTGTGTTTTGGACGGGTCAAATCGTGACCCCACCTGACCTTGACCTTCAAAATAGTCAATTCAAGGTCAAAGCCCGGACAAATCAGGCAATTCGCCGAAAAGCAGAGGGGAAACAGCCCGGACGAAGTCGGGTCCACCTGCTAGTGCTATATATATCGGAAAGAGTGACATCTTATGGCCATAATGATGCATAATAATCTAACTTTCATTTTAAATTACGCATAGAATATTCCGGTTTATTGGGACTAACATCGATTTGTTTACGTTTAATCCGAATCCGAAGTGTAATCGGCAACATTCGGCTTCTAATGCCAACAATTGAGTACACACAAAGTCACCCACATACGAGAGCTATGACGGAAAAACCCAGCTCCGTTAGAGAGGTCAAATGCGTTCGTACTTTATAAAATCACGTAAACATTGCGATCTAATGTATTTCACACATTGAATTACCGCTTTCCATTGGCAAGTGTTGTTGAGTTAAGAACAAATACATTTTTTTCTACGGAATAAACCCGTTTATTGTCACAATTGTGATATTTTATTACATTTATTACATTTTCCAAGCTGATTTACGTACGAGCAGACTTGGACTATCAATTTTGGTGCTCGATCCTCCCATATGCACAGTGTTCAGTTGTATTTTCGTTACTTCAATGCGTCGTTGTGGGTTACAGAATGCTCGTCTACGACTCTACGTAGCTAGAAAGGTAGTTCAGACATTTATCGACCTATTTAGATACCGGGAAAATTCAAAAGCGAATACTATTATCACCCCTGGTACTAGTATCACCCCTGGCACTATTATCACCCCTGGTACTATTATCACCCCTGATACTATTATCACCCTTGATACTATTATCACCCCCGGTCAAGTGGTCCTGCTAATATGCTATGATGCGATTGTGTCCTGCTGAATTGCCATGATGCTGTTAGGGCAAACTGACGCTGTTATAAAAAAGCTCCGTTATATGTTTTTAATTTGTCTTTTTCGCGATGTTCTGATAACCTGAACATATGCAAGAAAAGACATTATGCGTATCAAACATTCAAAAACATATTTATTTCGAAATATATTTAATACTGGTTGAGTTAGTTGTTGAAATCGACTATAATCAAGGTGGTTATTCACGTCTTTTTAGAAACACAAGCGTAGGCATTATGATATTTTTCAAAAATACAAATGTTCTTGAATGTTTCATACACACACTGGTTTTTTCTCAATTCGCTCGGATTAGCCCAACACCGCGAAAATGACAACTTTAGATAGTGCAGCGGCCAAACGCCAAAAGTGGTCGGGTTTGAAACCAAATTTTTTTGAAGGAGAAATATATTTATCACATAATTTGACCATAAAAGCAGTTTCATAATTATCGGTAATAGACACGTTTAATATCAGCGCGTGCGATGACGTCACGGCGTTCTTCAAATAACTTGCGATCGCTGTAGTTTATGATTGTTGTTTTCGATGAATATTTCGCGTTGCTTCGGGTTTATTTGATCATGTGATAAAAGGTATCTCACACTCGTCCTATTTTATACGTAATTTATCAACCTCGTCCTCTAAATTCTATTTGAGCCTCGGTAAACCTCGGCTCAAATCGAATTTAGTGAACTCGGTTGATAAATTCCGTATAAAATAGAAACTCATGTGAGATCCTCTATATATTGTTGACGAAAATGATAGTGAAAAATAACGGAATTGGTGGTGGCTATTGTCAAATCGACGATGAACGATACCCCACCAGTGACTTTTTCCCAGAAATTAACGATTTTGGCAAAGCGAGTCCTGCGGTTAAGTCCTAACTTATTTGCCCACATTGTTGGTATTAAAATTACTACATCATACCATATCTCTACCTGATATGCAAAAAGTGTTGGTTCATTTAGATTTTCCTGCCATTTGGAGCCGAAACATTTATTTTATTGCTGAAAAATCGCTCTTTTTCACAAAAATAATATTAAAAAAACATTATCATTCAATCGGATATTGCATTATGCCGAAATATTTAGTCATTATTGTGTAGTATTTATATGACAAGGATATGTAGAAAGAAGTTAACAGAAATTTTGAACGTTTTTGGTCGAAAAAATACATGTTTTTGATAACGACTTTACAAACATTTTTTAATTGATCTTAATGGGACCCAATATGAATCTTGGACTGAAAGTTTTGTCCAGAGATGGCGTTTAATTGATTACAGATGTGTTCAGGCCTCCAGACCCCCAGTTACAGCAACAACAATTATTTGATTGATGACAGGTAATTTTGCATGCATTAACATCGATGTTACAGTACTAAAACCTTTGTTATACACAACACGTGACCGACTATATAATTAATATGGCTCAGTAGTTAGTTATCTGGACATCACAAGTAGAAAGAATTTGACAGAAATTGTGAACGGTTTGCCAGATATTGGATTTAGGTACCGCTCCCCCGAACTCGTTTTGGTATAAAAATTCCATATTAATGACAACGACAGCACAGACATTTCAAATGGGCATCTAATCGTGATTCATGTGATGGAAACCTGATCCGTAGACACCGCGAGCGTTGTTAAAGATTTCTCCAGGCTTTCAATCCAAACCACCAGTTACAACAACAACAAAACATTTTATTTATAACATGCAATTTCATATTAATATATAGCGACTTTGAGGAACTAAAGTATTTCTTCTAAAGGACACATAATATAGACTAACATACACAGAACAAATCATTGTTGCTCCTAAAGTGATTGTTAGAGTCCCTGTAAATCGACCAAAATATAGAAACCATGGATATTGTATTTTATTTGTCATAAACTAGTCTGACCAAGGTGGCAAACGTTAGTTGAAATATGTTCTATGTTTTGAGGTCCCACTACCCTAGTAGAAGTCTTGAACCCACGAACTGAAAGAATATGATCGCAATATTAAGAACATGTAACTGTACAAATGAATGTACAAAGGACAGTTACATAAGGAAATACATAATGTTCATGGATGGGTTGGTTCCCGAAATAGTGTGGCACTTTACAAAACGAGGATGCGTGGAAAATATCAAAGGCGAATTTTCAATTTTTTCGAGAACACTCTACTCGATTTAAAGCCTTTAGCACTTTGCCAAAATCGGATGGCGAATATATTTTTGTTTTGTGGGACTCCTTTATAAGCCCATTTAAACTCTTGAACACACCATGCGCCGAATATATATGCTTTTATTATTAACCGACAGAGTAAACGAAAGGTAGTCCTAGCATGGAATATACAATTTATATGGGTCGTTTGGTTCCCAAAATCATAGGGTACAAAAAACGGCTGGCAAATACCAAAGTTGAATTTTCTTTGAGCAACCTACCCCATTTGAATTCTTAAACACACCAATGGATGGATATGATCTCAATATTAACTGAGGATGTGGACAAACAGGAAATATACATCTTTAGTGGGCGTGTTGGTTTCCGAATGTCTGGGACACTTTACAAAAAGTGGCTAGCAAACGAGAAAGGCGTATTCTCACTGTTTTGGGTACCCATAACCCATTTGAACTCTTGAGCATACACTGAATCGAATCTATATGCTCTCAATATTAACTTAGGGTGGGAACGAAATGTACAATTGGTATGGGTGGTTTGGTTCCAGAAATCCTGGAGCACTTTTCAAAAGGCGGCTGACAAATACGAAATGTGAATTTTCTTTGTTTTGAGGCCACACTAACCCATTTGAAGTCTTGAACACACCATGAACTGAAAGTATATTCTCCCAATATTAACTGAGTGTTCAGAGAATACATAGTTTTTTGGGGAACTCCGAAATCCTGGAGCACTTTACCAAAAGCGGCTGGCAAACACAAAAGGCGAATTTTCCATGTTTTGAGGACCCACTATCCCACTTGAAGTCTTAAACAAATGATATGCTCTCAAGGTTAACTGAGGGTTTGAACAAATGGTAGTATTATCCGGAAATACGAATATGTTATATATGGACGAGATGGTTCCCGAATGCCTATGACACTTTACAACAAGCGGTCGGCAAACGAAAATGGCCAAGTTTCACTGTCTCAGGGGACTCCAATCCCTATTTGAAGTCTTGCACACACCACTAGCTGAATGCATATGCTATCAATATCACCCGAGATTGTGGCCGAATGGCTGTTCTGTCATAAAAGATGCAATGTCTCGCGAACCAACAGTGGCACCTTACACAAAGCAGATGGCAAACGATAAAGGCGAATCTTAAGGGGCCCCTAGCCCATGTAAACCATTGAACCCACCACGAACTGAATGGATGTGCACGACGATCTGGACGAATTACTATTCTATCAGGAAATACACAATTGTTTTAGATGGGTTGGTACCCGATAGTCAGGGAGACTTTACAAAAAGTGACTGTAAAATAAATAATGCGATGTTCATTGTTTTTATTACCCCCTTCCCAATTTGAATACTAGAACACACCAGAAACTGGAACGATATCTTCATTGACTGAGTGTGTGAATAATGGAGAGTTGTATAAGGACGTACACAATGTATATTGATGGATTGGGTTCAGAAAGCATGAGCACTTAACGAAAAGTGGCTGGAAAATAAGAAAGGCAACATTTTGAGGATCCCGTACTTTATTTGAAGTCTTGAAGACACCACATGGTGAAATGATATGATCACCAATGTTAACTGAGGGTTTGACCAAAGGTTAGTTTTTATCAGGATATACACATGTGTTGGTTCCCGAAAGTCTGCACCATGTGGCATTTCACATCAAGCGACTGGCAAATGTTCACTGTTTTATGTATCCCTACCATTTTTGAAGTCTTGAACACTTCATGTACTGAAGGGGTTATGCTTTCAATAGCACCATATGTTATGGCCGACACTATGCGATATATAAGGCTGTATTGGTTTCCGACAGCATGTGAAACTTTACAAAAAGCGGCTGGCAAATGACAAAAATGCAATTTTAACTGTATATGTGACACATACATTATTTTAAGTCATGAAAACATCACGAACTAGAGGGACATGATCCCAATTTTAACCGAGTCTGTGGACATAGGGTAGTTCTATCCGGGCCCTGTACTATAGATTCCTAAAAGCCGTGTTATGACTTGCGGAGAAAGTTCCTCGGTAATTTCCTAATCTTGTAAAGCGAGACTTGTGTTCTATAGTACTCGAGCAACTGTATTCTTGTAAATGACTTGCATTGTTTATTGGAATGTAACAATAGTCGATTACCCTTTGTTCACACCATACATCGTTGTGAACTGACTTATATGATATTCTCGGCAAGCCATCTGTAACTGGGATTCATTTCAGCAGCGAGCTGCTCGGTTTTTGGGGTGAATGGAGTGCCCTAACGCTCCATCTTTTTGTTATTCTATCGTACGCGAATAATTGTCTATCTTAGGGAAAAACAAGAACTCGCTTGACGGGCTGATAAATTACCAACTTAGGGAGTTACATAGTACAGAAATAACATAGCATCGGGTAGAACACGGTGTTAAAATTACAAGTATATATACTAGGCTGAATTAGTTGTTACCGGAGTGAAACGCATGCGAATGTCTGTATGGAGGATTATCGCTGGGTATATTGCGCACTCATCCATTAACCCTTTGTCGGCGTGCGAAGTTTCTCGGGGCCAATAAATGTCATATCATGTTGGGATGCTGGGTTGAAATTATGCACTGGCGTATATATATATATTTTGGGATTGGATTCATAAATATAAAGAAGTTGCATTTGATAAATACGGGGTTTCCACAGACATGTTGTGACAGGGGCGATTCTCGCCAAATACTCAACAATTGGGAATTTCATGCCGGGACGTGTCGATAGGGGGTTGGGGGCATGACCCTAATCTTCGTTCCAAAGTTCATTATGATCCCACATATGATTGAATTATGGAGTTAAATGGGAATCAGTTGAGAAGTTTCGATAGGTTGGAGTTGTTGGATTGGAGATTTCTAACATTTGGAAATCTTGAGTAACCATTGCAGAATTTCAAACGAATGGGGTGCAAACATATAGTTTCCCGAACTCGGAAATATTATCTGGTTCAAGGGATGGAGGTTATCTCCGGCAATTCAGTATCTAAATCTTGTGTATTCGACATCCAGTTAAACGTTCCCTGTTCAATTTGACACCATATATATAATTACCATTTCTGTCGGTGGGGTTTATTTTTGGTCGCTATATCCGTCTCTCTCCCTTTTTTGTTCGTAGATACATCATTAAATATATTTGATCATGAACCATGTATATACCAGAAAAGCCAGGAAAAGTACTTGCGTAGTAGCAATTACAGAGGCGGAGCAAGCTGACAGCCATGAATATGAATATGAATAGATTGGGATGGGGTGTCACGTTAAACGTACATTGGATTCATTTTTCCGCTCTAGTACGCAATCGACGTGGGATAAAACGTCTCAACATGGTATCAAGAATTCCACGCACTATACCGATGGAATTAATTTTCACCGTGCGCTTGCAATTATGGACAAAATTATGGAAGCGTATTGGTGCCACATAAAAATCAAAATTTGTTTCCCGGTATGTCCTAATTAGGAGATAGTAAGTCCTAATTAGGAGATAGTAACTCCTAATTAGGAGATAGCTATGTCCTAATTAGGAGATAGTAACTCATAATTAGGCGATAGTAAGTCCTAATTAGGAGATAGTAAGTCCTAATTAGGAGATAGTAAGTCATAATTAGGAGATAGTAAGTCCTAATTAGGAGATAGTAACTCCTAATTAGGACTTATAGTATCTCCCAATTAGGACATAGCTATCTCCTAATTAGGAATTAGTATCTCCTAATTAGGAGATAGTATCTCCTAATTAGGAGATAGTATCTCCTAATTAGGACTTAGTATCTCCTAATTAGGATTTAGTATCTCCTAATTAGGAGATATTATCTCCTAATTATGAGATAACACAGATATAAAGAACTCAACATGTTCGTGGTCAGATTCATATCGTCTCCGGATCACTCGGCTGACGGTCGCATCGCTCCGTTCGTTCTCATGCCTTTCGCCATTGTTCTCAAAATTAAAGGCTTAAAATGAGGGGTTAGGGAAAGGACCTATGGACCCTTTCGAGAATCCCGGAGTTAGCCACCCCATACCCCAATCCACCGCTGTCATTTTATTATATATATATGACAAAGTTCTGTTACAGGGCCAGGTATGTGTACCATATAGTCAATCCACGGCATAGAGTATATGTATATACCAGTGACTATCCAGAGATAATTTGATGACACCTGTTTATATGCCAAAATAATTTCATTTCATTTTCAGTTTACGCTTAACAGTACGTAGAGATATGTGCAAATTCCGTGTAAATTAGACAAACATTGGACGATGTATTTATAACTCAGCAAACGAATGAATACAATAATTATGTGAGTGGGTCTAAATGGCCGCGAACCGTTTATTGGGAATTTGGGATTGGGGCCCGGGAGGATTTGGAAGGGCAGTATGTCCTCCCCCACGACCCACTTAGGAATGATGTTGGGTGTTATAAATGGTGATATAACAACGAAAAATGATGGGAAAATTATCTAAACTTTTTTTACTTCTTCTTTTTCGCTTTTCCCCCTAATTCTGTATACTGTTTCTGTGTTTCACTTGTTCTTTTTCTTCTTCCCTCGAGTGGTCTTGGTGGCCCCCTGAGGGTGGTTTCCTGTCGGTCCTACCAGAGGTATATCATACCCTATCAGGCCACTTCCAGTTACTGTTGCTACTGGTGTGACCTGTTACTGCAAAACCACTTCAAGTCAGCCTGCATTGTACATATGGTCATTATTGGTCCATGGACACAATGCACCGACTGGAAAGAGTTCACCTCGTGCGAGACTTGGCTGGGGATTAAAAGGTACTGTACACTAAATCCGGCTATTTATGAGACCATCTCCTTTTATACTCAACATAATATATATAAATGAATGAATTTGAGCCATTGATTAGCGCAAAGTACACTCGTGTGCTCTACGAATGATGCAAACAACATGGTAATTATAATGGAAATTAATAAACGGCTGGAGTCATAAATAAATTCTAATTATAATTACCATGTTATTTTATTCGTTCGTAGAGCACACGAGTGTATTTTGCACTAATACATGTCTCAAATTCATTCATTTGTTGCATAAACTCTGTTGAGTATAAACGGAGATGGTCACACAAATGGTCGGATTTAGTGTACAGTCCCCATTTAAGCTATCCATGTCCAGCCAAGCCCGACAGAAAAATCAACCGTCACTCAAAGAGGGCACGTCCTTTCTCTGGGCGGCGACTCTGAGCGATGAATGGGAATGAAAATGACCGCTAACTGGTGTTGAGTTCTTTATATCTATATTATCTCCTAATTAGGAGATAATAACTCCTAATTAGGAGATACTAAGTCCTAATTAGGAGATACTATCTCCTAATTAGGAGATAGTATCTCGTAATTAGGAGATATATCTCCAAGTTAGGAGATACTAAGTCCTAATTAGGAGATACTAAGTCCTAATTAGGACTTAGTTCTAATTAGGACTTACTATCTCCTAATTAGGAGTTACTATCTCCTAATTATGACTTACTATGTCCTAATTAGGAGTTACTATCTCCTAATTAGGTGTTACTATCTCCTAATTAGGACAAGGACATAGCTATCTCCTAATTAGGAGTTACTATCTCCTAATTAGGACTTACGATCTCCTAATTAGGACATACTGGGACCCAAATTTTTATTTTTATGTGGCACCAATATGCTTCCATACAAAATAACCCAATTATCGAAACCAGTCACATAGATGTGCCTTTGTTCATCAACCGAACCACCCGCCAACTGATTCAGATAGGCATTGCTATATCCATTCATGTATAACATTAGAGTAATGCCCCTTTACCCATTAACAAGTGTTCGCCTTCACACAGAACAAACGTTGATCTGTCACACAGTACTGGGTTTTGTCTGCTCTTGTAATTGACGGGAAATCGCGCACACTATTAAATTGCCGATATCCATAGTATTCGACACGTTCTCTGCAAGTCAAAAACACGGGCTGTTAGGAATCTATAGTACAGATAACTGGAGGTAAACAAATTTATCTGGAGAGAGAGAGGAGAGATAGAGAGAGAGAGAGAGAGAGAGAGAGAGAGAGAGAGAGAGAGAGGAGAGAGAGGAGAGAGAGCGAGAGAGAGAGAGAGTTACTATCTCCTAATTAGGACTTACTATGTCCTAATTAGGAGTTACTATCTCCTAATTAGGTGTTACTATCTCCTAATTAGCACAAGGACATAGCTATCTCTTAATTAGGAGTTACTATCTCCTAATTAGGACTTACGATCTCCTAATTATGACATACTGGGACCCAAATTTTTATTTTTTATGTGGCACCAATACGCTTCCATACAAAATAACCCAATTATCGAAACCAGTCACATAGATGTGCCTTTGTTCATCAACCGAACCACCCGCCAACTGATTCAGATAGGCATTGCTATATCCATTCATGTATAACATTAGAGTAATGCCCCTTTACCCCATTAACAAGTGTTCGCCTTCACGCAGAACAACGTTGATCTGTCACACAGTACTGGATTTTGTCTGCTCTTGTAATTGACGGGAAATCGCGCACACTATTAAATTGCCGATATCCATAGTATTCGACACGTTCTCTGCAAGTCAAAACACGGCTGTTAGGAATCTATAGTACAGATACCTGGAGGTAAACAAATTTATCTGGAGAGAGAGAGGAGAGATAGAGAGAGAGAGAGAGATAGAGAGAGAGAGAGAGAGAGAGAGAGAGAGAGAGAGAGAGAGAGAGTGTGAGATGAGAGAGAGAGAGAGAGAGAGAGAGAGAGAGAGAGAGAGAGAGAGAGAGAGAGAGAGAGAGAGAGGGGGGGATAAACTGATATACAAATAGTTTCGTTGGAGCTGATTGGATAGATTGATATACAGATAACGTTGTTTACATCTTTGATACTCCGTCGCCGTGAGATGACCGACGATCTGGTGGTGGTAAATTTCGCGCTCAGCAGGGTATCAATTAATGCTTTTCACGAAGTTTCCACAAATGACAGCGTTATGGAAATCGCTTTGTTTTCGAGATAAATGTTTGAACCGCATCAACTATTTTAATATTTTCGCGATGACTGAGTTGCTGTGTTCCACACAAAAGAGTATTTCTGATGAAATGACATTTCGGTATGGCGCACAGAAATTCAGGACACAGGGGCCTGTAACGCGCTCCGCTGCCCGCCCCCTTTACACTACCCCTATACGCCAAAACTATATACGCGCCTGCTTTACAAAGGACGTACATACAGCAGGCACGTATATATATTTGGCGTATATGGGTAGTGTAAAGGGGCGGGCAGCGGAGCGCGTTACAGCCCCTGTGTTCAGTCCTTTAGGACCATTTTATTCAGGACAATAAGTAATAATGTGCTGTTTCTATTTTGCCACAATGACAGAGAGGTGACGTGTTAATGTGATTATTCAATAGACCATAGTTCAAACTACTGCATTTCAATCTTAAGCGAGAATGGATAACTTGTGATATATATGCGACACTTACTGAATGTAATAGTAAATAAAATGTGTCGTTATTGTTGTTGTAATTTGGGGTCTGGAAGCCCGAACGCGTCTTTAATCACTTAAGCAATGTTCCCGGGATTAATTTTCAGCAAACGAATTATGTTGGGTCCCGTTATGATCAACTGGGAAATTTGATTAGGCTCTTAACAAAAATATGTAATTTTTCGACCAGAAACGTGTTTGGGGAGGGGTAGCTAAAATCCATTATTTCGCAAACCGTTCTAAATTTCTGTTAACTTCTTTCTACATATGCTTGTCCGATAACTACTTCACCATATATACGGATTAAATATTTTGGCATTATAGCAATACCCATTTGAATGATAATGTTTGAAAATAATATTTTTGTGAAAAAGAGCGATTTTTCAGCAAAAAATAAATGTTTCGGCTCCAAATGGCAGAAAAATCTAAATTAACCAACACGTTTTTCATATCAGGTAGAGGTACGGTACGATATATTAATTTTACCCACACCAATATTGGAAAATAGGTTAGGACATAGCCACAGGGCTCGCTTTAACAAAAGCGTTAATTTCTGGAAAAATCCACTGGTGGGCATCGCTCATCGTCGATTCGACAATAGCCACCACCCAATTCCGTTATTTTTCACTATCATTTTCGTCAACAGTATATATTTCTCCTTAAAAAAAATTGGTTTCAACTTGTTCTACCATGGGTATGGGTATCTCGAAAACTAGAGCTCTTTTTCCATTTGGCCGCTGCAATAAGAAAACATAACGGTACTTTTTCGTAACGGCATCAGTTTGCCCTATCCGCATCATAGCAATTCAGCAGGACAATCATCATCATAGCATATTAGCAGGACCACTTCACCAGGGGTAATTATGTGTATTTTGGAGCGCAAACCGCCACGTGGCTTTAGTTAAAAGGGCAGATCAAAATTCAACTGGAAACGATTTTCTGGGAACCCGACTCTCGGTGTGACAACATTATCCACGAATATAAAATACCGAAAATACAAGGATCCAAAATACACATTTCGTAAGAATATAGAAGGTACGCAAAACGGTATATGCCATCCTTCAACGATGAAATTGACACGAAACTTATATATACCAGACGCGAAACGCATATATACTAGATATATCTCACGTGTTTTATGAATAATAATGCAAACGTTTCTTCAACGAAAGTTTCTTATAAATTTTGTTGTTGATGTTTGAAGTGGTGACGGGAAGAGATTTTAACATTTTAAGTGTGATTAATTTACTACATGTCCACGTCTACGTCATAGGCCTATGCACCCGATCCGCATAACATTATGAGATATAAATACGTAATGACGGTCATGTTTTACCATACATAGATACTCAATTGGTTACCGTATACTCCCAAATCGAGCCTACCATTACGTTATATAGTACAGAACTGACGGGCACAAAATGATGATTATATTGACAGAATAACGGAGATATACATAAATAAAAAAAAAATGTAAAAACAGAGCGTTTTTTTTTCTCGAAAAAAATTATATTGACTAAATAATGTAATTATTGAGAACTGAAAAAATTTAAGTTAAAGAGTTTGTTTTTTTTCAAGAACGTTTTTTTCGAAGAAGTGATTTTTAAGAACGACTCCAAACCTGCACCAAGCCCATTCACACAATAGGTGAAATTGATTTATACGACCCAAGTTTATCATTTGTTGTGTTGTAAATTGTTTTAGAGATCTGCGTTATTTCGTTGAAAATACGTTCTAATATGTGACCCGCCATATCAAATCCAGTCGTAAGTCGGGATATTCTTTACCCTGTGCCAATGCATTCTCTTGTATATATGCGAGTCGACCATAGGTCGCCTCGCATATATAAGAGAATGCATTGGCCAAACAATTTTGTACAATTTTAACATTTTTTTCTTGTATTCTTTAACAATTTTATAATTTCACCATACAGAGCCCCAGACAAACATGAGCAGACGACACTCTTCTATATGCTTCTATATATGTGTGGGGCTCCCTGCAGGGTAATGGATGTTTTTTATTTTATGTCCTAAAAACTGTAAGAAACATTTATTTAAAAAAATGATAAAACATTGTTAGGCCAATGCATTCTCTTATATATGCGAGGCGACCTATGGTCGACTCGCATATATAAGAGAATGCATTGGCACAGGGTAAAAAAAATCCCGACTTACGACTGGATTTGATATGGCGGGTCACATATTGGCATTATTGGGTTATCACCTTTCCGATGCCGCGTGTCCGATAGTATGCCCGTTACTAAGTTGTATATATCGTAATGGTGGGTTCGATGGGCATATGTGACCCGCCATATCAAATCCAGTCGTAAGTCGGGATTTGTTTACCCTGTGCCAATGCATTCTCTTATATATGCGAGTCGACCATAGGTCGCCTCGCATATATAAGAGAATGCATTGGCCTAACAATTTTTTATCATTTTTTTTAAATAAATGTTTCTTAAAATTTTTAGGACATAAAATAAAAAACATTCATTACCCTTTAGGGAGCCCCACACATATATAGAAGAGTGTCGTCTGCTCATGTTTGTCTGGGGCTCTGTATGGTTGAAAATATAAAATTGTTAAAGAATACAAGAAAAAATTATTAAAATTGTAAAAAATTGTTAGGCCAATGGGTCGCCTCGCATATATAAGAGAATGCATTGGCACAGGGTAAAAAAAAATCCCGACTTACGACTGGATTTGATATGGCGGGTCACATATACGATGCATCTATAGATGGTAAAAAATTGACCGTCATGAAGTATCTACATCTGATAAAGTTATGCGGATCGGGTGTTAAAATACGACTAAAGTGGGCACATTCTCGATTTCTTACACTCACCTTCATTGATGTTTTGAAAAAAGACAAAGAAAATGGTGACAAATTTAAAATCCATTATGAATTTGTTGCGAATGACCGAACGTAATCAACAGGACGAAGGTCTCTTACTCTTTCTCTCTGTGGATTTCTGTGTAGCGAGTAATCAGTCAAATTACTATCGAAATTGAAATCACAGAAACGTGTGGTCGTTAGATATGTTTTTTTGCTTACTGAGTGTCAAAAAGTAACACACCCAAACATCGTGGTAAAATTTGCATACGGTTTGTTTCTCACCATGATCTCGTTATGCTGCAATGCATTGACCAGTGACCCAGAAATACCATGAATTTAACAGTCAGCCGAACATTGAACCGAACAGACTTTTGTCACAGCATGCGCACCACTACGGTCTGAATGAGGTCTTTAGACCAGAGTCGGGCTAGTGACGTTGTCGCTGAGAAATGAGTGCATTTCGAACAGGCAAGGTAATAAACAAAATAATGTGTTCATTTAGTGTTCATACGTGACGTTGACACCCTTAGCAATGAGTGCATTTCGAACAGGCAAGGTAGTAAACAAAATATTGTGTTCAGTGGAGAAACATCTGTTATTGAAGTCCTCTGCGCCGACTAAAATATAACATTCGTGACATCACACCCTAATAGCTAGATTGGTGTCCCTGTTGAACGGTTTGACCGTGGTTTGGCGAGAACCCCCCCCCCCCCCACCAGAAAAAAAACCTCCTGTCTCTGATGACAGATGCATGTAATATGAAGTGGTGTCATTTTATGGGCAAGATAACCTCATTAAGGATGTATAATCCGAATGCTCGCAAATTACTATTTATTTGGATTCGGGGGTAAAACATATTTGATTCGAGTCGAGGAATCCACCCATGAAAGTTCAGAGCGATTAGATAACGATGTTTGAAATCTATTATTTTTTCACCACCGATAATTTGAAGTGGCCCAGTAAACAGTCGAAGAGAAGGTGGTCTCGGACCAAATTGCGGATGAAGATGGATAACTATAAATTCAAGTGGCTTTTTTGTGGTTGATATTTGACAAACCGGCAAAATTTCGTTGAACAAAATGTTTATAAATAACAGGTTTTTGGCAATTTTATACTATAGTTGACTGTGGTTAGCATTCTTTTTGGGAAATTACTAGATTCTGATAACTGAAGCGGAATTTCAAAAATGTTGTTGTTGTTGGATTCGGATGGTATGGGGACAATCGAATCGGATTGAGTACCTTTAGTATATGGTATTGAGTGTGCTAACAATATGACCTGCTTATCTACTCATCATCATATCGTTTCGCCAGGTGGGGTCTCCACACAAACGCAACACGGATACTGCTAAACGAATATCCGGAACGACAGCATGCATGTTCGTGTGATCCAGGCCTTATATATGCAATCTTCCATTGATTCTCCCATTTGAATGCGCAAATCCGACTGCTGAGATGGATGTTCAATTAATTTAATCAATCCATTCATAATAGATGTGTATACACGATTCGAAAATGTTATGTATTCATATTTCAGTTGAGATACGTAGTCCAACCGACTGATCAGTCTCAGTTACACACGAAAACAGGCGAAAACTGCCCAGAACTCAATACGTACTATGGATATTTACTGCACTGAAGATCCGGTGTTAGCGGTATCTTGATCCGCGACTTTGACATCTATCTGGACCGATAGTGGTCCCACCATATCGCGCGAATATTGAGAAAGACACGGTTATTTTTATTAAAAATCTGTTCAATCCTATGCTTCATTGACATATTCAGCTATATATGCCGGTTGTGTAGAACGCCAAGCAGGGATTATACTAGTGAATAGATTTTCTCAAAAATTTGTGAGAGCAGCAAAAACACTGTTGAAATAATTCGTTGAAAAAATTGGTAAATGGTTAGATCTGAGATAACTGACTGACATCGAGTGGGTAAATATTCCCGCTTCGCATGGACGCACACATATCCGTTGTATGTTTTACTATGAGAAACACACATATTCGCATATTCTTTCCCCATTCAATCCGGGTTCGTGATACCTTCCGGTTGGTGATACCAGGTATATACGGGGTGATGCACGGCACAACCATATATTTTTTTTATATGCAAATAATTTGCTTGCATTTTATTCACCGACTTGTTTTTTCATAACGCATTCCAACAAATCATGCGTGTTTAGACTGTCCAACCAAGCATGCCAGAAAGATCCGCTCCAACAAATTCAATCGCATATATAATATTATTCGCTGTATGGGTCTATTAATATTGCACACGCGCTGGCGATTAATCGCCGCGTTTTTTAAGGTGCGTGTTAACATAACGCAGAGCTATATTCGTGACCAATTACCTTCCTCAACCAACCACGTCCTATTCGTGACCAATTATCTTCTGCAATAAAACTCGTCCTCGAGCTGTTACAGCGAATGGCATGGTTCACTCGACCAGCATACACTTTCCGGGTACAGTCATTCTCATAACTGATGGACGACAAAATAATACACGAAGTACGGAAAGGAAATGGTTTGGAACGAAATTCGAACGTCGTTTGCATAATAGGTCAAACAATTGGCCATGTTTGATAGTCATGTGCCGTTTAGCAATTGCGATCACTGATGATAAGCCGCCAATGACGATCAGATTGAAATCAATCGATTATGTGAACAGGGTCCTAGCGACAGAATTCGACCTTAAACGACGCGTGCGTGACTCTTAAGGTCGAATTCTGAGTCCCATCACTTATTCTCATGTGTACTTATTTTAATCGTGGTGGTTCATCAATTCTAGTGCGAACATTGTCATTGTTGCCATCGGCTATATAAATGAGCACTCGATCATGGGGAGGGGGTGAGTCTGCAAATACAAAAAAATCGTTCGTACTCACGGTTGAACATAAAAATCCCTCCCAACCATGGATCCACCATATTCCCTACATGCAAATCTATTTTTTTCCTCCAACAGATTGGGCTCCCATGCCCTCTTTCCCCATAATTTTTACTGGATATCATATGTTTGAGTTTACTTGTTTTAAATGTGCTTTATATATAGAAAGACGATTTTTGTCAGACTCAGCTAACAATAAGTAAACGTTTGAAAGATCTGATCGAACCACTTGAATCGTACACTGTTGATGATTATGAGTGATAGTAACAATTATTTATATAAAACTCCTGTTGTCTGCGTTGTGATCGTACTATATAGTGTTATATATATACTTTTCAGGTTGGAATAAAATATGCATATTTATTCCCATCTGCATGGAATTGAAACCCCATAGTTCTATGTTAGTCCTATAGTAAATGTATATTTATCCAGTTAATTATAAAGTGTTCCCTCAAAACTGATGTCATTGTAATGGCACGGCTCGTGGTACTCAACATATACCTGAATAGACTTAATACCTCAGTTCAATCTAACTGAGGAAAATTAAAGTTGATTTGTCAACATATAAGTGGTCACCCCCTACCAAAAGTACTTTATCACCCACCCACCCCAGCCTTGTGTGTGATTTTTTTCGTCAGACCCCCTACCCATATTGGGGGAGAACTGTTAGCACTGGAAAGAAGGAATGCAATCGAACGCACGTAGAGCCGCTCGACCTTAAAAAACGCGACGATTAATCGCCAGCGCGTGTGCAATATGAATAGACCCTAAGGATTGGTGCACCGGATATTGCGCAGAAATTTGATAATTTTATCGGCTGAATAGCGTATAAAAACCGCATTTGCATTTCCACAATTTTATCATGCTCATACATATGTGTGACAGCTGTTCTGGTCTGAATACGTGTGCATGCAGCGTAATTTAGATTTACACCCTTCCATGCATGGAGCTTCCCATATATAGGGAGTCTCGCATGTATAAGATAATACATATTGGCCAAACAATATTTATCTTGACCTTTAAAGGGGTACTGTACGCCAAATGTTGTTGTTGGTTTCTATAGTCTCCGAGTCGGAGAATAAGGTAACAATTTTTCCATTATTTGAAAGTCTGTTGAGTACGAAGTCATGTTACGGATGACAAATTTACCGGAATGCAAAAATACAAATTGTCGTTGTCGAGTAATTTTTGTAAAGTTTTCAACCAAATGAATCAAATAAAAGTTATATTATATGCATACTAGTCCCATATAATCATTTAAGTTATTGTATCGTCGCTAGTCAGTGAGTGGCTTCAGTGTTCTCCCCGTATCATCATAATATTTTAAGCAATCGTGTGTGCGATCGGTTTAAAAATCCAGTATCCCTCAATTACTATTTTTGATTACGGTAATTCGTAATTTAATTGACGCCATTTTATGGCTCCAGTCATAAATTCAATTTATATCAAATTATTAACTTTTAAATTATTAAATTTTAAGATAGCCTATTAACCTGAGCGTTTACAGAATACATCTTCGACTCAAATTACTTATGTTTCTATATATTATCGATATTAGATCGTTGTTGTCACCGGAAATTTAATGAAAATGGCGTACAGTACCCCTTTAAAACAGTGCACTCTCTTATTTATGCGAGGATCACTATGTGAGACTCGCTTATATAAGTGAATGCACTGGCGCGTGGTGTTTAATGCTGCACCAGCACGGCTCCCGCCGCCATGGAAGGGTTATCAATGTATTGAAAGTTTTCGCGTGCTAAACAAAACAAAAACAAAGACATATTCAGAGGCCACAAATTTCTACATGTAAATCGCATGCATCTACTATATATATTTAACTTATAAAGTTTATGAATCGCGGACTTATGACCAAAGAACTGTTAGTACAGACATTAATATTATAAAGTTATTATACAATGTTGTGTACAGTATGAGTGTTTCTTGTACGAGTCCAGGTTTGGTGAAAAGTCATATTGGACGAGACACGCATGCAGTGTCGAGTCCAATATGACTTTTCACCACAACCTGGACAAGTACAAGAAAAACTCATACTGTACACAGCATTGTATAATGACATTTTTATTATCCATCTGTATGTTTATCCAAATTTTGGGAATAAAACTTTAGTGGTTATTTTTGGTATTTGTCGGCACTTAATTCTCTATAAAAGCCTGTATTTGATCAACAGAAAGCATGATTTGGAACAGTAAACACGGAAATGAAAAAAACTCAATGCGGAAGTGAAACGTCTGCTAAATCCACCAGTGTTGCATGCGCATCATAATTTCATCAATTTATTTCGCAAAAGTCAATTCGTGACGTCACAGAGTCCCGATAAAAAAGTGATATTGCACACTTGGGAGTCCTTATGACATTCGGGAGTACAATATGACTTTTTCCCGGACTATCACGTGGCGGCTTTTGCCCAATCGGAAATGGTGTTAGTTAAGGGATGGATAATAATATCACGTATTTGGTGTAATAGTATACTGTTGCAAAAGTTGATAACCATGCACTCTTATAACAAATGTGTAGAAATTCTACACATTGTTTTAAATTTGATCTTAAACAAAATTGTGTATAAATGACACATGACATATGTGTCAGTGGAATTTCTTCAACATTAAATATCAGTGAATATGTGTGTGTGTATCATAGGTATTAGATGAGATGTGTTCTATTGGCGACACAAAACTCGCAAAGGCTATGGGTATCACATAAAAACAATTGACAGCAGTTTTAAAATTTGCACAAAGTTTTAAACTGCTGTGAGATATTTAATATGGTACCTTTTACGAGGTTTGTGACTTTAACCCTTTACCCAACAAAACGGCCAAAACCGGCCAAATAAAGCTTCAACAGCCTAAAATATCTTCGGTCTGTCTCAATAGAACCATACAAATATGGATATCATTGGAACCGGCTCCTTGACCACATTGTGAGAGTTACAGTTATGCCCTGTGCCAATGCATTCTCTTATATATGCGAGTCGACCATAGGTCGCCTCGCATATATAAGAGAATGCATTGGCATTTTCTTAACAATTTTATAATTTTTAAATGTGTTAAGCCAATGCATTCTCTTATATATGCGAGGCGACCTATGGTCGACTCGCATATATAAGAGAATGCATTGGCACATGGCCCTTCTGTTGGGTAAAGGGTTAATAAAACAAATCTCATCTACTAACTACAATATACTCACATATTCACTCATATTCAGGGGTGTGTGACTCAAATATAACATATCTCATCTACTAACTACAATATACTCACATATTCACTCATATGCAGGGGTGTGTGTCTCAAATATAACATATCTCATCTACTAACTACAATATACTCACATATTCACTCATATTCAGGGGTGTGTGTCTCAAATATAACATATCTCATCTACTAACTACAATATACTCACATATTCTCACATATTCTCACATATTCTCACATATTCTCACATATTCTCACATATTCTCACATATTCTCACATATTCTCACATATTCTCACATATTCTCACATATTCTCACATATTCTCACATATTCTCACATATACTCACATATACTCATCTACTAACTACAATATACTCACATATTCACTCATCTACTAACTACAATATACTCACATATTCACTCATATTCAGGGGTGTGTGTCTCAAATATAACATATCTCATCTACTAACTACAATATACTCACATATTCACTCATATTCAGGGGTGTGTGTCTCAAATATAACATATCTCATCTACTAACTATAATATACTCACATATTAACTCATATTCAGGGGTGTGTGTCTCAAATATAACATATCTCATCTACTAACTACAATATACTCACATATTCACTCATATTCAGGGGTGTGTGTCTCAAATATAACATATCTCATCTACTAACTACAATATACTCACATATTCACTCATATTCAGGGGTGTGTGTCTCAAATATAACATATCTCATCTACTAACTACAATATACTCACATATTCACTCATATTCACGGGTGTGTGTCTCAAATATAACATATCTCATCTACTAACTACAATATACTCACATATTCACTCATATTCAGGGGTGTGTGTCTCAAATATAACATATCTCATCTTCTAACTACAATATACTCACATATTCACTCATATTCAGGGGTGTGTGTCTCAAATATAACATATCTCATCTACTAACTACAATATACTCACATATTCACTCATCTACTAACTACAATATACTCACATATTCACTCATATTCAGGGGTGTGTGTCTCAAATATAACATATCTCATCTACTAACTACAATATACTCACATATTCACTCATATTCAGGGGTATGTGTCTCAAATATAACATATCTCATCTACTAACTACAATATACTCTCATATTCACTCATCTACTAACTACAATATACTCACATATTCACTCATCTACTAACTACAATATACTCTCATATTCACTCATCTACTAACTACAATATACTCACATATTCACTCATATTCAGGGGTGTGTGTCTCAAATATAACATATCTCATCTACAATATACTCACATATTCACTCATCTACTAACTACAATATACTCACATATTCACTCATATTCAGGGGTGTGTGTCTCAAATATAACACACCTCGTCTACTAACTACAATATACTCACATATTCACTCATCTACTAACTACAATATACTCTCATATTCGCTCATCTACTAACTACAATATACTCACATATTCACTCATATTCAGGGGTGTGTGTCTCAAATATAACATATATCATCTACTAACTACAATATACTCACATATTCACTCATATTCAGGGGTGTGTGTCTCAAATATAAAACACCTCATCTACTAACTACAATATACTCACATATTCACTCATCTACTAACTACAATATACTCTCATATTCACTCATCTACTAACTACAATATACTCACATATTCACTCATATTCAGGGGTGTGTGTCTCAAATATAACATATATCATCTACTAACTACAATATACTCACATATTCACTCATATTCAGGGGTGTGTGTCTCAAATATAACATATATCATCTACTAACTACAATATACTCACATATTCACTCATATTCAGGGGTGTGTGTCTCAAATATAACATATATCATCTACTAACTACAATATACTCACATATTCACTCATATTCAGGGGTGTGTGTCTCAAATATAACATATACCATCTACTAACTACAATATACTCACATATTCACTCATATTCAGGGGTGTGTGTCTCAAATATAACATATCTCATCTACTAACTACAATATACTCACATATTCACTCATATTCAGGGGTGTGTGCCTCAAATATAACATATCTCATCTACTAACTACAATATACTCACATATTCACTCATATTCAGGGGTGTGTGTCTCAAATATAACATATCTCATCTACTAACTACAATATACTCACATATTCACTCATCTACTAACTACAATATACTCACATATTCACTCATATTCAGGGGTGTGTGTCTCAATATAACATATATCATCTACTAACTACAATATACTCACATATTCACTCATCTACTAACTACAATATACTCACATATTCACTCATATTCAGGGGTGTGTGTCTCAAATATAACATATCTCATCTACTAACTACAATATACTCACATATTCACTCATATTCAGGGGTGTCTGTCTCAAATATAACATATCTCATCTAATAACTACAATATACTCACATATTCACTCATATTCAGGGGTGTGTGTCTCAAATATAACATATCTCATCTACTAACTACAATATACTCACATATTCACTCATATTCAGGGGTGTGTGTCTCAAATATAACATATATCATCTACTAACTACAATATACTCACATATTCACTCATCTACTAACTAAAATATACTCACATATTCACTCATATTCAGGGGTGTGTGTCTCAAATATAACATATATCATCTACTAACTACAATATACTCACATATTCACTCATCTACTAACTACAATATACTCACATATTCACTCATATTCAGGGGTGTGTGTCTCAAATATAACATATCTCATCTACTAACTACAATATACTCACATATTCACTCATATTCAGGGGTGTGTGTCTCAAATATAACATATATCATCTACTAACTACAATATACTCACATATTCACTCATATTCAGGGGTGTGTGTCTCAAATATAACATATCTCATCTACTAACTACAATATACTCACATATTCACTCATATTCAGGGGTGTGTGTCTCAAATATAACATATCTCATCTACTAACTACAATATACTCACATATTCACTCATCTACTAACTACAATATACTCACATATTCACTCATCTACTAACTATAATATACTCACATATTCACTCATATTCAGGGGTGTGTGTCTCAAATATAACATATCTCATCTACTAACTACAATATACTCACATATTCACTCATATTCAGGGGTGTGTGTCTCAAATATAACATATCTCATCTACTAACTACAATATACTCACATATTCACTCATATTCAGGGGTGTGTGTCTCAAATATAACATATCTCATCTACTAACTACAATATACTCACATATTCACTCATATTCAGGGGTGTGTGTCTCAAATATAACATATCTCATCTACTAACTACAATATACTCACATATTCACTCATATTCAGGGGTGTGTGTCTCAAATATAACATATCTCATCTACTAACTACAATATACTCACATATTCACTCATATTCAGGGGTGTGTGTCTCAAATATAACATATCTCATCTACTATCTATAATATACTCACATATTCACTCATATTCAGAGGTGTGTGTCTCAAATAGAACATATCTCATCTACTAACTACAATATTCTCACATATTCACTCATATTCAGGGGTGTGTGTCTCAAATATAACATATCTCATCTACTAACTATAATATACTCACATATTCACTCATATTCAGGGGTGTGTGTCTCAAATATAACATATCTCATCTACTAACTACAATATACTCACATATTCACTCATATTCTTGGGTGTGTGTCTCAAATATAACACATCTCATCTACTAACTACAATATTCTCACATATTCACTCATATTCAGGGGTGTGTGTCTCAAATATAACATCTCATCTACAAACTACAATATGTGAGTATATATACTCACATATTCACTCATATTCAGGGGTGTGTGTCTCAAATATAACATATCTCATCTACTAACTACAATATACTCACATATTCACTCATATTCAGGGGTGTGTGTCTCAAATATAACATATCTCATCTACTAACTACAATATACTCACATATTCACTCATATTCAGGGGTGTGTGTCTCAAATATAACATATCTCATCTACTAACTACAATATACTCACATATTCACTCATATTCAGGAATGTCTGTCTCAAATATAACATATCTCATCTACTAACTACAATATACTCACATATTCACTCATATTCAGGGGTGTGTGTCTCAAATATAACATATCTCATCTACTAACTACAATATACTCACATATTCACTCATAATCAGGGGTGTGTGTCTCAAATATAACATATCTCATCTACTAACTACAATATACTCACATATTCACTCATATTCAGGGGTGTGTGTCTCAAATATAACATATCTCATCTACTAACTACAATATACTCACATATTCACTCATATTCAGGGGTGTGTGTCTCAAATATAACATATCTCATCTACTAACTACAATATTCTCACATATTCACTCATATTCAGGGGTGTGTGTCTCAAATATAACATATCTCATCTACTAACTACAATATACTCACATATTCACTCATATTCAGGGGTGTGTGTCTCAAATATAACATACCTCATCTACTAACTACAATATACTCACATATTCACTCATCTACTAACTACAATATACTCACATATTCACTCATCTACTAACTACAATATACTCACATATTCACTCATATTCAATGATGAGAACATTCCACCGACACATACATGGCATGTGCCATTTCTATACAATTTTGTTTAACCCTTTACCCAACAGAAGGGCCCTGTGCCAATGCATTCTCTTATATATGCGAGTCGACCATAGGTCGCCTCGCATATATAAGAGAATGCATTGGCTTAACACATTAAAAATTATAAAATTGTTAAAGAATGTAAGAAAAAATGGTAAAAAGTGTTAAAAAAAGAATTTTTTTAGGCCAATGCATTCTCTTATATATGCGAGGCGACATATGGTCGACTCGCATATATAAGAGAATGCATTGCCACAGGGCATAACTGTAACTATCACAATGTGGTCAAGGATCCGGTTCCAATGATATCCATATTTGTATGGTTTTATTGAGACAGACCCAAGATAATTTAGGCTGTTGCAGCTTTATTTGGCCGTTTTTGGCCGGTTTGTTGGGTAAAGGGTTAAGATAAAATTAAAAACATATTGTGTAGAATTTATACAATATTGTCATTAGAGTCAGTTAAGCGCATCGGCGATCGCACTGTGGACAGCTCTTCCTAACCAACCGTATGTTGTTTAGATACACGCTCGCTAAAAGTTGGGCCGATATCTCCAGATAAACATAGAATTAAACCTCTATTTTTCTCTTTCATTTGTATCGATTCTGATTGGACAAATCCTGACAACGCCTTAGTTACGTGTTGCTTGTATTTCTCAATAAAGATGTAAGTTGCGGAGTCAATGGCGTGGGCATTCGTGGAGGGTTAACATTTGCTCGAGTCGCCGATTGTCCCCGGGGCGAATTTATCTAGAGTGTTTATTACACCCTATACATATGGTGTAGTGTATACAGTTTTAAAACTTGAGATATACAGTTTTAAAACTTGAGATATACAGTTTTAAAACTTGGAGACATTGATGTTCTATTTATAGAAATGTGATTAAAAGGTACTAGCCATATCAGTACCGGTTAGTGTAAACATATTTTATTGCATAATAATATCGCAACGGGATTGAGACACAAGTTTTACAACTTACAAATGGTCTCTCTCCCCACATAATTGTATTACACAAAATGAACATAAAATATAATCACACACAAACATTATAATTCATATGTACAACATCTTTTCACTTATAACAATATATGACAATAACGGTGGGTATTTCTATTTATGGGGGGGGGGTGGTTCGTCCCGTGGGTCGGTGGCTCAGACGAGTCTTCGCATTCTATATATGTAGTGATAATACAACATGTTACATTTGAAGCGTTGGTTTGCACATCAATGTGTTTACTAAAATTTGAACCGCGATGTCGAGGTTATGTATAATTAATCAGTACCGGTTAGACTTGAAGTCGTTCAACTGCATGCTACCGATAGAGTCTGAAGATCAGCACGGACAAAGGATAAACACAAATGAATATTGTCGGCTTTACAATGATAGCTGATTCCGTTCTTCTTGATATTATCGAAAAGCGACTTCATGTTCAACTTGAATAAAATTGGCCCGAGCATATAGATCCCATAGGAACACCATACTTCAACATAAAATACATCCGACAAAGAATCACTGATTTTCACACACACTGGGTTCTGTTAACAAGGAATGCACAAATCCACAGCAGCGTTATATCACTAACTCCAATTTCAGACAATCGACCTAGTAGCGTATTTTGAACTATATATCGTATCGAAGGCAGCCGATAGATCCAATATGATCAAACATGTATACTCTCCACGATAAAAATCACGCAAAATATCATCTTTGACACAGAGGCGAGCCGTTTCTGTACCATGTCCTGCTCGGTATGCAGACTTGAAGATTTCCTACAGAGAATGTTCCGCGAGATTGTCATTCAGCCTAGACAACACGATCCTTTCTAAGACTTTCGATAAGAAAGGCAAATTAGATAGTTTTTTTTTTCAGTTTTCATGATCCAAGACTTTTTCAATAACGGTTTACCAATTGCATGTTTACTTGCGTTGCTCAACTCCCGAAGACAGCGACATATTGATGATTTTGGTTATACAAGATACTCAACACATTGACGCAGGATCTCCATGGGAATTGGATCTAAATCACACATTTTGTCGGTACCTTTAAAATAATGGCTTTAACCCTTTCAGTGCCAAGTCCTATTTTTGTATCAACCCATATTTCCTTGATCATTTTTCAAATTTATTGATTATAATAATGTGATACATTGATGGAATGAGCCCTAAGAGCTCTTTCCATCAATGTATCACATTATTATAATCAATAAATTTGAAAAATGATCAAGGAAATATGGGTTGATTCAAAAATCGGACTTGGCACTGAAAGGGTTACAGGTGCATTATCCGAATTAACGCTCCTAAGTTACTATTTATTTAGCTTCGGGGGTAAACATATTTTATTCGAGTCGAGGAACCCACCCATCAAAGCTCAGATTGATCAGATTGATGTATCGGCAGTGAAGAAACTATATTTATTACAAAAACGAGCCATCAGAATTATATGTAACAAAAAATATAGAAGTCACACCGATTCTCTTTTCAAACAAGAAAACATTTTAAAAATAGATGATTTACATAAATTACATGCATCCATTTTCATGCATGATTGGTACTACGATCGCTTACCGGTGTCTTTTTCTGGTATGTATGACAAGAGAGCAGAACCAAATAGACGACAACCTAATCCTATAGTACAAACAAAATTCAGGACCATCTCTTTTTCTAAAGTTCTCCCATACCCTTTATGTGGAATTCCCTAGAAAGTAAATATACCTCTAAACAATCAAGACATGTGTTCCGAAAACGTTTGAAAACTGATATCATTAATACCTATTCAGCGAGCGTGCGATGCAAACACCGAAGATGCCCTGATTGCACCAACGATACATAATTTTCTGATAACAAAATAAACAAAACAAACAAACAATACAAAACAAAATTCACTCTAGTTAATTGAAAAAAAAAGGAGAAGAAAAAAAAAAGAAAAAATTCCCAAAACCTCACTCACATTATTCCTAATCGGTTCCACTCACACATGTATATTCATAGTAATCATTCATTATATCGACCAAGTAGGTACCAATACATACATATGAACCACTTTTCGTACCATCGCCCTAACAACGCCTATATATTAAAAACCCAGTCTGCACACGATAAACGTAACCTAAAAACAATCAAGTTAATTCGGCCATCTTCATCATATAATCTGTCACTACATCCAGGGGTGATAGGAAGACAGTCAGCCATGACTATATCACCCCTAGCAATATACATGTATAGTCTATTAATATTATATTTATTTGTAATTGTACTTTCCATGTATGTGTATTGTAAATAAAATTATCCTATCCTATCAGATATCGATTTTTGAAGTTTGTTATTTCTCGAGATGTTCTATTATTTGTGGCCCAGAAACACGCCGTCAAACGGACAGTCAACAATGAGGATGAAGATGATAACTCTAAATACAAGTGGTAATACGGCCAAATTTCGTGAATACTCAAGTGATAATACGGCCATATTTCGTTGAACAAAATGTTGATAAATAACACGTTTTGGGAAATTTGATACCATAGTTGACAGTCGTTAGCATTATTTTGTTGCAGTTAATCGATTCTGTTAAATAAAGAGTATTTTGAAGAAATGTTGTTGTTGTTGTATCTTGATGATATGCCATATGGGGACCACTGAGGCCCGTTCCAAACGACGGATTTTTGTCGACTCGAATCTAATTGTATTAAATCCGTTGGTGATGCGACTGCGGTCAATTTTGTTTCAGACGGACGTATCTTCGTCGCGTCGAATCTAATACATCGGTCCATTTATTTAAAGGTGGATTCCCGGTTACCGTCACAAAATGGTCACGCGTAGATATAGAGGCCTATATTTACCGGTATATTATACATATATATACTAAAATACAGTATAAATTATGTATAAATATATGCGCGATTGCAGCGCGAATATATATGTGCATATGTATATGAGGATGTATATAGTACATATAGTTATATAATATACTATAAATGGCGCTACAAATAAATGTAATATCGTGCAACCAATTGCCATATATGTGTATACCATGCATGTAAATACAGGTATACAATAATTATTATAAATCAGAGACTACCACCCCTACCCTTATAATAAGGAATACCTGAATATGTGAATTATTATAAATAAGAGGTTACCACCCCTATACCCTCATAATAAGTAATGCCGGTATATATGAATTATTATAAACAAGATCAGTGGTACCACCCCTATCCCTTATAATGTGCCAATACGGGTACATATAACTCTTAAGGCTATCAGAACGGTTTGATTATTTATATATAACAAAGTCAATAATGTTCAATCATCGGCATCTGGGTTTCTCTTCCTGTCGTCTGCTTGGTTTAGAGTCTTCTTCCGTCTTCATAGGTTGTGTGTGTCTGCTTGTCTTCTACTCGGTTGAGTTCCGGTTGAGTTCGTCTTCCTGTCGTCTGCTCTTCTTCTTCCTCCGTCGGCGCATCAGTGGGGCGTTGTTAGAAATACAAGAGCATAATGTTTACCTTGTATTTCCGTCCATTGCTCCACTCTGCTCTTCTAAGCGTCCGATGGTTCGTGATGATCGCTTGTGTTGGTCAGATAGAAACTGGTTAGAACTGTCCTCTCATGTCGGCTTGTTTCTTCCTAAAATACCCAGTGTCTGCTAATGACGGCCATGTGTATTTTCACGGCGCGTCGGTTCATCGTACTTAGGGTAATTGAGTTATCGTCATCTCCCCATGGGTCCTATTAACTCTCCTGGTTTCAGTAGCTTTCTAGGCGATACATCTGGTCTTGCTAATCCTCAAGACCGTGTTCTGTTTACTCCACAAATCATTTCCCTATGTTATTGCATGGACGCTCGCTAATTCGATTTGGTGCTCAGTACTTGCGATCTAGATGTGGTCAACAGCGACGCTGATATGTTTGGTAATCGAGCGCCCCTCTGACAGAGATTTCCTATCTTCTTCCCGGGTTGAAAGTTATGTCCCTGTGGTTGTCTTGGCACATTACTCCTTCACTTTTTCGATTTAAAGTTGATCTTGAAATCGCAAGTCCAATTCGTCGCTGCGCAGCAGGTCGATGATTCGTCGAAGTGTTTCGCAACAGCGGCATCGGCGATGGATAGCTGGTTCGATGTCGGTCGTCTCCGTGTAGATCGGGTCGTCTGGGCGTCTCTCAGACAACTCCGACCCACTGGCTGTGACTCTTTCGGTGTAAAACTATGATTGAAATTTCATGGCGTCGTCATTTTCGTCATCATCGGATGTCGAGGTATTTTCGTCCTCAATGTCCGAGTATGGGGTAGGTTCTGACAACTGGTCGACCCTTGTTCCACCGCCATGGTCAGCCTGTAATACTCAAACGGATATTTGTGTGAGGTTTGAGAACAAATGACACAGTCAGAATACACAATGGTTAATTTTCCAATTTATCGGTATCGCTTGAGGGTCGTCAGATCGGCCCAATACGAAAATGGAATTTACAACTAATTATATAGATGGATTTGTTGACGAACAGTTTAAACACAAGATAAGTCGGGGTGATTGATTTCAATTATCAAAACGTATGACTGAATGTCGGGATTTATAGTCCCTATTCAACGCTTGCTATAATCATTCTGATGATTATACAACTATAATACCCTGGACATCGTTATGCAACAATTAATATTTGAAATATATGAAATGCATAAATGTCTATATACATGCGAATGATTCTGATATCCGCGCAACAATAATTACGGAGGAAATTCGGAATACATTAATATACGATACATAATTAATACTAATCCAAATCCGCCACAGATGTGGTCAGCCTCTGACGGCTATAATTGGATATACATGTAGGCGTTTCCTGAGTGTTGTCCCGGAATAGCGCAGACGGCTATGGTGCATCCGTCTCCATTGCTTCGTCGATGGGTTCTTTGAACACGGCATTCAGGATATCCTCAGGTCGCTGGTCTAACTGCTTACTATACATAATGGCTAACCTTGGCAACTGATGTTTAACAAAATTTCCACCAGAATCGGTGGGTCAAGATAATGAAAATTACTACTGTAACTACGTTACTAGGGCAAAATACTACCATGGCCATCTCTACCATTCATTGGGGTAATACTTTTTTGTTCACTAAGTCAGTCGTGAGCATATTTTCGATCGTGTTTATTTGAGCGGGGTGCGCTTAAACGCAGTAACCCTAAGGGTGGCGGCGTGCACGTCGGCGCGGTGCTCGTTATCTCTCGGCGCGTGATTGTAAAGTTCAAAGCTTTATTTATTAAATCGCCATGCGCACGTGCCGGGTTTCATGGGGCGCGCGACCTGTCATTGATCCGAACATGACTATTTATTCGCGATTCGGTCTGGGGCGTCGGGCTAACTATTTTCAACATTTACGAAGCCAGGTTAGACTCATCAGTCATCAATAAGACAGTTAAAAGTGGGGTCTCATTCATTCCGAAATGAAATCCAGGTAAATAGTTCGGGCGTTTCATTATTATTTACATCACTGCTGCCATTGAGTACAACAGGTTTTTAAATGATTGCTTGGTTCTTATGTCACTAAGCGCTCCATTCATGAGCTGCTTACACTTGCGTGGGGCCTCACGAGGGTTTTGTTCAATGGCGGCCACTTCCATTAACTCATCCTCTGAGCTGTCATCACTCGTAAACATCTTTGTTACTTTGCGCCCGTGTCGACGAGGCGCTGGAGCGCGTCGTGCCTTGGCACTCGGCTCTGGTCTCTCGTCCATGGACGAGTCAGGGTTTTGTAGCGGCTCTGAGCGCGCGAGTCGCGTTTTCCTACGCTGTAAGCGCATCTTAAGCTCGCTTAAAGGGACATCTTCGTCATCGGAGTCCGAACATTGTCTCCGATATCGAGCGATTACATCATCTGGTAATGGTTCTGTTTCATCGCCAGAAGACCCACCCACAGGGTTAGGGGCAGGAACGTCGCTATCTTCGTCTTCGGGGGGAACAACATACGTTTGAGCACGCTTGTTGTTGTCAGTTTTGGGGATTTCCCATTCCAGGTTGGCTTTGCGCATATGTTCAGCATGGGATTGTGTGACTTTCCCAGTTAATTGATTCCTTAACTCGAAAGTAACGGCCGTTATTTGCTTGGTTATGCGGAAGTAGGGTTTCCATTTGCTTTCAAGTTTGCTTTTTCGTAAATGATTCTTCACATAGACGGCCTCGCCAATCTCGAATTTGGTGTCTGTGGCCTTTTTGTTAAATTTCGCTGCTTGTTGGCGTTTCGCCTGTTTCACGTGTTTGTGTACCATCATAAATGATTTAGGCTGTTGCTGTAATGTTATTTGACAATAACCTTTCCCAGCACGATTGCGTCTTCGTCCATACGTGACTGATTTTCCAACTACACTGCCGCGCCGTAGATAAACGGTTTTATTAGTGTTGTTCACAAGTAGCAATGGGACTTGATGTCTTTTACCTAGTTCCGAAATCGAATTCCTTACCTCCAAACCGGGTTTTGATGCTAGGTAACCTTTCTTGATTTGGGCAACCTCTATTAATGTCGACTTGTGAAGAGAAGCTAAGTTTTTTGATTTTCCCATACATAAAGTCGATGTTCGGGGCTTTAAACTAACTTTGCTGGTTAATCTCAGAAGGGAAGCGATATGCGCATCTGCTTCCAAGGGGACATACACGTCACTAATCTTGAGGCATCCCAGGTCATAATATAGTCTGACCCCCCGAGAGGTCAACCAATCCCTCCCTAAGATCATATTCCGGGTCATATCATTCGCCACATAAAATTTATGGGTTAATTTTAGTTTCGCCATTCTGAAGGTCAGTTCCACGCTACCAAGTACGCCCAGTGACTTCCCATTCACGGAGCTAAGGTTGATGTGTTCCCTAGTTAGTTTCGGTCGGAACTGTAATGCGTCATAGACGCGTTTGTGAATCAATGATACTTCCGCTCCACTATCCACTAATGAGCGATATTTATTTTTACCTATTCTAACTAAACAGGAGCTGGGGTTCCCTACAATATTTATGTTATATTTCCTCCCATTTGTGGCCTCAATGAGAGGATTCCTTAGTTTTTTGCATATGTGGGCGGGGTCATCATTCGTGGCGGTTCGTTTAATGTCGGATATCTCCGGCTGTGTCGCGGTGTATCATGGGATATGTCACGTGATCGGTTCGGCTGATCTCGGCGGATTCCCCTAGGTGGCGTTACTGGCGTGTTCCATTGCCTTTGCTTCGAATCTCCGGATTTAGAGGGGCAATTTCTAGCCAAGTGATTACCGTTGCAACCCCAGCAAGATACGTGCCTTCGGTTTTCGGTCTTAAAGGGGCAGTCGCGAGCGAAATGGTCACCTTGACACGTCCAACATTCGACTGTTCGTGGTTTAACCACCGCTTCGACATGCACCTGTCTCGGGCGTGATCGGTGTTCACGGGTCGTGTGGTTATCGCTTGCGCAAATATCGCAGGTTGTTCTCGCGCGTTTGTTTCTGAAACTATCGATTTCCATTGCTTCCGGTTCGTTTTCGTTGTAATTTTCGCGGCCCGTTCGTAGGTTGAATACCCGTCGGATCCCCATTTCCCGCATGGCGATGTCGGCTGCCAATTTTAGTGTCTTCGGCGCATCCCTGATCAACTTCATTTTCAAACTGTCGCTTCTTAAAGCGTCAATATAAAACCCTACGAGTTGGCCTTCAACCGCGTTGATCCCGCCGGGCTGCTCTCGGTATGCCACAATCGCGATCTCCAAAATCCGTTCGGCAAGCACATGTAAATTTTCGTTTTGTTTTTGCTTGATTTTTCTTAGCATCGAAAAGGCGAATTGAATGTCATTTATCTCGGCAAATCGACTAGATAATTCAGTTTTTGTGTCTTGCCACGTGGCGTTAGGATTCGTGGCCAAATATCTTTGTAAAAAATCTGATACAGGGCCCGTCGCGCTCTGGAATGCCATATAGGGCTTCTTTGCTTCGTTAGCGCCGGTTAGGATCGCGCATTTTTCTATCGACTTGACCCACCCGTGGTATTTCGTGGGGTCCCCGTCAAATGACGTCACTACCTGTGTCACCGTAGTCATGGCCATTGCAGCAATTTGAGAATTGATAGATTCTGTTAATGGGGCGAGAACACCAGCTGATTGTTGTTGTTGGGTAGCCATTATGATAATAAACAATTAGACTCACGTTTTGCGAATTTTCCCACACTGTTTCTGTGCACACTGTTCCTCTTCTGGCTTCACGTTGTGTCTGTGATTAGCGTTCAGATCCTGGCTCGAAGGCACCAGTTAAGAGATATGTGCCAATACGGGTACATATAACTCTTAAGGCTATCAGAACGGTTTGATTATTTATATATAACAAAGTCAATAATGTTCAATCATCGGCATCTGGGTTTCTCTTCCTGTCGTCTGCTTGGTTTAGAGTCTTCTTCCGTCTTCATAGGTTGTGTGTGTCTGCTTGTCTTCTACTCGGTTGAGTTCCGGTTGAGTTCGTCTTCCTGTCGTCTGCTCTTCTTCTTCCTCCGTCGGCGCATCAGTGGGGCGTTGTTAGAAATACAAGAGCATAATGTTTACCTTGTATTTCCGTCCATTGCTCCACTCTGCTCTTCTAAGCGTCCGATGGTTCGTGATGATCGCTTGTGTTGGTCAGATAGAAACTGGTTAGAACTGTCCTCTCATGTCGGCTTGTTTCTTCCTAAAATACCCAGTGTCTGCTAATGACGGCCATGTGTATTTTCACGGCGCGTCGGTTCATCGTACTTAGGGTAATTGAGTTATCGTCATCTCCCCATGGGTCCTATTAACTCTCCTGGTTTCAGTAGCTTTCTAGGCGATACATCTGGTCTTGCTAATCCTCAAGACCGTGTTCTGTTTACTCCACAAATCATTTCCCTATGTTATTGCATGGACGCTCGCTAATTCGATTTGGTGCTCAGTACTTGCGATCTAGATGTGGTCAACAGCGACGCTGATATGTTTGGTAATCGAGCGCCCCTCTGACAGAGATTTCCTATCTTCTTCCCGGGTTGAAAGTTATGTCCCTGTGGTTGTCTTGGCACAATAATAAGGAATACCGGAATATATTAATTATTATAAATTATAGGCTACCACCTATATCCTTTATAATAAGTAATACCGGTATCTATGAGTTATTATAAATCATAGGCAACCACCCCTACCCCTTATAATAAGGAATACCGGTATATATAAATTATTATAAATCATAGGCTACCACTCTGCCCCTTATAACAAGTACTACCTGAATATATGAATTATTATAAATAAGAGGTTACCACCCCTATACCCCTCATAATAAGTAATACCGGTATATATGAATTATTATAAATCAGTTGCTACAACCCCTACCCCTTATACCGGTATATATGGATTATTATAAATCATTGATACTATATCCATTATAAGATGTGAGTCAGTGACATGCCATGTTCGTTGAGGAATCAAACTACCAAAATAATTACAATTTGCACAATGTTACCTAAGCAATGCATATAGATATATCTTTCTTTATAACAAAGAGAGCGTGCGACAAATGACGTCATGTGGGTATTTCCGCAGATAAGGGGAACCCCCTCATTATTATACCATTATCATATCATTATCATATCATTTGCATTCGTTTTTCGGCAACTTTCGGCTCTTCTCGTCACATGTATTAGATTCGAGTCGTCAAAAATCCGTCGTTTGAAACCAACACGGATTTCAGACGCATCACAGACGAAGATTCGTCTGAATTGGACGGAGATTCGTCTGTGGTGCGTCTGACACGGATCTAATTGTTTCAAACGTCGCATTTTAGACGCATTTAATACAATTGTGGGTCTGGTATTAGATTCGAGTCGACAAAAATCCGTCGTTTGGAACGGGTCTGATCGGATTGAGTACCTTTAACGTTCTGTTCTGTCGCTGACCGAAATGAGTCCATACCATCACATGTAAACGATGTAGACTTCGACCTGTCTTGTCGGCTGTTGGGCAGATAGTTAAGCTGTGTACGGATGCCACCAACCTTGTCCATAAAGACATGAATGAAATCATTCGCTATAGACTGTGATGGATCATTCGTGACTTTGAAGAGTTTCTTCAGATCCTTCTCACATGATAATACCTTGTCGGTGTAGTGCTTCAGCTTGGCCATCTCGAGATTAGTTTTCACCAACCGACGCTGGTCTGTGCATATCTCATGATGAACCGTGAATATTGCCTGCATAGTTTTGTGATATATATTTCCCCAAACCTCCGAACAGTAAATCATATACGGTATAACTAGACTTTGGTATAAACTTAGTAGAGCTGGGCTATTTAGGACATGCTTCAAATGGCTGATCATTCCTAATTGTCTGGCAATTTTAGATTTCACGAATTTTTTATGATATTTCCAATTTACCTTATCGCTAATCCAAATCCCAAGAAATTTAGTTTGAGATACTCGATTATCTATTTTTCATTTAGCAAAATTTTAGTGCCCTCTAAATCCAGATTTCTAACCACTGAATATCATAGTTAGTTTTTGAAATGTTCAGATTGATGTTGATCGATTGATTGATTGATTGATTGATTGGGGTTTAATATCGCTTTCAGCAACTAAGGCCATACCACGACATTGCCAGTTTTAGGGGTGATAAACTCGTCGACCATGTGCGCACGGTGCGGCAAACCACCGACCATCGGCGAGTAACTGGCAACTTTCCAGTTACAAAGTCCACGGTGGAAACATGTGGATTTGAACCCTTGGCGCCAGCGCTGGAGGTCGAAACGGCTTGGAGTTTTACCCCTAACCGATTGAGCCACCCAGGCCCCTTGATTAAGGTTGAACCATTTATTAATTCATGCACAATTCAAATTCTTGTCAATATCTGATAAATGTTTTCCATACATTTTCAGCATTCATAATCACTTTGGTGTTTGGAATTACATTTGGCAAGTCATTTATGTATAACATATATAAATCAAGTGGATTCGCTACCCTAAACACCCTAAACACCCTCGTTCTTCCTGCTGTATAACAATACGCGTAAAATAACACCGTTTTGCGGGTACATAACCCTAATATACACATACCATGTGTTGGAATACCATTATAGTATCGGCTGAATTCTGGTCTCTGGTCTAGACCACCCTAATAATCACGGTGTTCCAAGTCAGGACTTGGTCTCGCGAAGCCGGCGTATTGTTGTACAATCAACGACAATCAACGACGATCTATGGACAAAAGCGCACTGCATCGAGATTGTCGTGTTGGTGTCGCCACACCTGAGCACGTGAAAGCGGCTTATCTCCATATTGTATATATCGGTACCTGTATGCCGTCGCCGTTTGACAGGGATCACGGGCAGGGGTGGTGCGGGTTTCTCAGGCCCGTTCCAAACGACGGATTTTTGTCGACTCGAATCTAATACCAGACTCACAATTGTATTAAATGTCAAAAATGCGACGTTTGAAACAATTAGATCCGTGTCAGACGCATCACAGACGAATCTCCGTCCAATTCAGACGAATCTTCGTCTGTGATGCGTCTGAAATCCGTCTTGGTTTCAAACGACGGATTTTTGACGACTCGAATCTAATACATGTGACGAGAAGAGCCGAAAGTTGCCGAAGTAACGAATGCAAATGATATGATAATGATATGATAATGCTATAATAATAAAGGGGTTCCCCTTATCTGCGGAAATACTCATATGACATAATTTGTCGCACGCTCTCTTTGGTATAAAGAAAGATACATCTTAAGCATTGCTTGGGTAACATTGCATGTGCAAATTGTAATTATTTTGGTAGTTTGATTTCTCAACGAACGTGGCATGTCACTGACTCACATCTTATAATGGATATAGTATCAATGATTTATAATAATTCATTTATACCGGTATAATGGGTAGGGGTTGTAGCAACGGATTTATAATAATTCATGTAGACCGATATTCCTTATCGTTAGGAATAGGGGTGGTATAGTCTCTGATGTATAATAATTAATATATACCTGTATTACTTATTATAAGGGGTAGGGGTGGTAC
The DNA here is from genome assembly GCA_032622095.1 of Siphonodentalium dalli. Taxonomy (NCBI): domain Eukaryota; kingdom Metazoa; phylum Mollusca; class Scaphopoda; order Gadilida; family Siphonodentaliidae; genus Siphonodentalium; species Siphonodentalium dalli. Next base: position 162,334,371 of record CP136062.1, read on the forward strand.
CACTGATTTATAATAAATCATATATACCGGCATTACTTATTATGAGGGGTATAGCGGTGGTAACCTCTTATTTATAATAATTAATATATTCCGGTATTACTTATTATAAGGGACAGAGTGGTAGCCTATGATTTATAATAATTTTCCGGTATTACTTATTATAAGGGACAGAGTGGTAGCCTATGATTTATAATAATTTATATATACCTGTATTCCTTATTATAATGGGTAGGGGTGGTAGCCTCAGATTTATAATAATTCATATAAACCGGTATTACTTATTATGAGGGTTAGGGATGGTAGCCTATGGTTTCTAATAATTCATAGATACCGGTATTCCTTATTATAAAGGATATAGGTGGTAGCCTATTATTTTTAATAATTAATATATTCCGGTATTCCTTATTATAAGGGGTAGGGGTGATAGTCTCTGATTTATAATAATTCTTGTATACCTGTATTATATGCATTGTATACACATATATATGGCAATTGGTTGCACGATATAGCATTTATTTGTAGCGCCTATTATAGTATATTATATAACTATGTGTACTATATGCATCCTCATATACATGTGCACATATATTCGCGCTGCAATCGCGCATATATATACATAATTTATACTGTATTTTAGTATATAATATGTATAACATACCGGTATATATAGGCCTTTATATCTACGCGCGACCATGCATTTTGTGACGGTAACGGGGAAGCCACCTTTAACCCTTTACCCAACAGAAGGGCCCTGTGCCAATGCATTCTCTTATATATGCTAGTCGACCATAGGTCGCCTCGCATATATAAGAGAATGCATTGGCCCCTTTGAACCCGTAACACCGATATTTAGGTGCAAACGAACCGTGACTATATCCCGTAACACCGATATTTCGGTGCAGCGACGACATGATTCGGTAGCAAATTTATATATATTATAACGAGCGTCTGACCCACTGATTTATATTTAAATTGCCCCCACATATGTCAGCGGCGCCCATGGTGCGTATGGAATGGTTGACCGCTAGTGTCGGGTAGAATATATGCGCATGCGCATAGCATATAATCTACAAAAACATACGATATTTTAAGCGAACTATGCCGCTATATTTACGGCATATAATTTCGTGTTCCCCGTGTGTGTACAGAACAGACGTAATTTAGACACACAATTTCAGTTTAAATTACCCTCGTGTATATTAACCAGTGTTCTGCTACATATGGGGAAGGGTCTATCGCATATGAAGTTGATTTATTCGCGCATGCGCAGACTAGCGCAATGACAAATAAATGGTTTATAACGTACTTATACACGACATACCCACTAATATATATATTTAAATTGGCCTATTGAAGTCAGCGCTGGCAAAGGTGTCTATATGGATTGGCTGCCCGCTAGAAATGGCTAGGAAAATATGCGCATGGGCGCAGACTATAATTCATTTTTAAAAATGCGTTTAAGTTAAATGTGGCGCTATATATGACATTTTGTTTCATGTTTCACATGTTAGTATAGTAGACACAATCTAGACAGCTTACTTGAACAATGGGGCCACGATATGTTACGGGAAATTACGTTGTTTCTGGTCTCTGTAATATCAGTCTCTGTTGTGACACATGCAGCAAAAAGTCTATCGCATATCAAGTTGACTTACTCGCGCATGGTCAGGTATATCTTAATTTCACATTAGGATATTGGTTGCATCGAAACGCAATTCGCTGATGTATAATTACAACGTTATAAGCTAGAATTCGTTTATCCTGCAAATTTCGGGTAGTTGCCTAGTAACCGTTTCTAAGGCGAGATCGGGTGACAAAGTATCCCGATCTTACAATGATCAGTGGTCCGTGCATGCATATATCATGCCTGCACAGTTTCAGGTAGGTGTCCCCTTTCAACATAACCAACACCATGCGACTATACACTGTCTAAATTAAGGCAAAACATACCACTGAATGGTTAGTGCAATTATGTCATTCGATCAGTTGTGGTATTTGCTTAGCAACCGTTGCTACCCTTAAATGGGATATTTGGTTCACTATTCTGGTCGGGTATATCTCAAATTTCACGTTAGAGTAGTACCTGCATCAAAAAACGCAATCACTGAGGTTGAATTACGACGCTATAAGCTATATTTACATTTTCCAGTCAATTCCGGGTAGTTGCCTAGCAACCGTTACCAAGGAGTTGCCGCGAGGCAAAGTCTCGCGATCTTATAATGATCGCTGATCCATGGGGGACAAACCTGTAAAGTTTCAGACCGGTGTCGCAATTTGAACATAATCAACACCATGCTACTAGAAACTATCTAATTTAAGCGGACATACCTCTGGGAGCCCCGGGTCAGGGTGTCGATCACTGTGGGGCGCCAGGGTTCAAAGGGTTAACACATTAAAAATTATAAAAATTGTTAAAGAATGTAAGAAATAATGGTAAAAAGTGTTAAAAAAGATTTTTTTTTAGGCCAATGCATTCTCTTATATATGCGAGGCGACCTATGGTCGACTCGCATATATAAGAGAATGCATTGGCACATGGCATAACTGTAACTATCACAATGTGGTCAAGGAGCCGGTTCCAATGATATCCATATTTGTATGGTTTTATTGAGACAGACCGAAGATATTTTAGGCTGTTGAAGCTTTATTTGGCCGGTTTTGGCCGGTTTGTTGGGTAAAGGGTTAAATAAATCGACCAATGTATTAGATTCGACGCGACGAAGATGCGTCCGTCTGAAACAAAATTGACCGCAGTCGCATCACCGACGGATTTAATACAATTAGATTCGAGTCGACAAAAATCCGTCGTTTGGAACGGGCCTCACCCTCTATGCGGATGTCACGTTATCAGTTTTGCGGGTGGAGGAAAGTCTACGCAGAGAGTAAATTTCACCGATAAATCACTCCGCTGTGTGTAGAAACCATCGACCCCGGAAAGCAACTGACAAACTTGCCCAGATACACGAATCAGATTATCCTCACTTAGCGTGGATCGCGAATCCACGCTTGTCGGTATTCGAACCAGCTTCGTCAGCGCTAGACGGCATATGGCGACATAATGCACTGAGCATTCTACTGACGGGACCACCCGTGTCCTTTCCAATCAATGTATAGTGTAAAATATGGTGTGTTCAGACCAAGAACCGTTCAACTTTGAGTCAAAATATTACACTGAAATTACATTCAGTTCAAGACATTCCAACCCCCCAGGGCCCCCACCCATACATGGGTTATTGCGTTGGGTTCGTAATTTCTAACTGGTTCTGACAATGATGTATATTATACATTGTATCAATTAGAATATTTCAAACTTAAAGAGGAGATATTCAGTTGTACCTGGATTTGTGAATTTAGTGGGGTGCAAATGGAAATGATAAGTTGAACACTCCGACCCCAACAAAACCACTTTTGTCACGTCCCTGCATGTTTAGCTCATGTCGCCACTCCCCTGTTCGGGACTATTATAACTGTACGGTAACGGCTGAAATTGTCAAGTCCATGTCTTATATTTAAGTCATGCTGTGAATGTGGTGTTTTAAAGTAGGAACGTCGGGTTTCCTAAAAATACGCATGGTTGTTTTCGCAACCAAACTTTGGTAAAAATTTTAGCAGCCGGAAATGGCATGCATTCCCGGTAAATTAGATGGCAGAACCTGACAAAAAATAAGTTTAAATTGTTCTATTTCTGTGATTTTGGAACATAATTGTTTTGTTTTTTTTGGTACCGGTACCAAAACTCGATTCTTTTCCTAATTGCGGTCAAATGTTTGAACTGAAATGGTTATCAGTTGAAAACATTTCGAACCATTATTATAGGGGATATCAGGTGGGAATTTCCAACAACTGGAAATAATGAGGTACCTGTTGGAAATTTTCATTGGGGTGAGGGGGTGACAGGTGGGGCTGCAATGTAATTTCGCGGACTTGGGAATTTGCTATAAGTTGGAAATTTAGAAAGATTCTAACCAACTATCGCCGTGGTTTAAGTTATTGAAAATTATTGTCCAGAAAATGTAATGGTCACAAGGGGGGGGGGGGGGGTTCTTGAAAAAAAATACAGAATACAAGGTCCTCCGAGTGGGTTGTATTTGAGTCCGTTTGAGACGTGGAAGTGGCAAACATCTCCAAAAATTAACACATTTAAAAAATCGATATATGATCACTCTGAGCTTTGACGGGTGGGTTCATCGACTCGAATAAAATATTGTTTACCCCCGAAGTCAAAGAAATAGTAATTTAGGGGTGCTTAATAGGATTGAGTACCGTTAAGAAACTGGAGCAGGGGTCCCATTTAATTTAATTTAAATCAATTTAATCGGACATGTCCTTATTTTGTACCACAATTTTTCGCTTTGTCTTAATATAATTTTTTATAGTTTTTGCTGTTATATTGTATATCCAGTCCAGCAAAAGTTTATTCCCAAATGATGAATTAGTGCTTTCAAAACTAGCTCCGACCTCAATTCATTTCAGAAACACGGAACTAAAGACACCCGCATCCAACGCGAATTACGTTCCGATTGCAAAACTACCATCATTCCCTATTTATCCGTGTCGACCTCACCCATCGATAACACATTGCGCGTGGAAATAATAGCACGAAAATCTGACTTAATCCATCTAACGGCAGTATGCTTTAAACAACACAAGGATATTATAAACAAGAAAACCATAGTCATAAATGGTAACGCCACCAAGATTATAGTATTACATATAAATAGAAATTATAAAAAATACATAAAATATTTTGATAACAATTTCGTTTAAACAAGTAATCCTTCAAATTATTACTAACAAAGCAAGTAAACGACTGTGGGGTCACTCAACAGATTATAAAGACTTGGACTTAGTATACTGTAAATACTAAAATTTAAATGAAATAATTAAAAGATAAAATTTAGCAAGTAGTAAAAGTTAATTTTCTCATTTAATTTTTTTTGTTGGTTAAATAAAGCAATAATTTAAATGTAACATTTGGTTTTTTTAAAATGATTGACCGTGGCTCTTCCAATAATTGCGCGACTGACCTGGTCAATTGTTCTTAAGAAGTTGTTTTGAGAATTACTATGGAGGGAAATAGTTATGGCTGTGGCTTCGCAAGTAATTAACTTGGTGACGTGATGTTAAACAATCTGAACTCCAGTAAACCAAGGATGCTCCATACCAAATATAAGGTAAATTAATAATTCTTTAGAAGTTGTTTTAAGATTTACTATGGAGGGAAAGAATTGTGGTGCTGGCTTCGCAACTATTTGACCTCATTGTAACAAATATAAATATTAGTTACTCAGGCAATAGATGTATCTATTCTGTATATTAAGTTATTGGGTCTTACGTGTCTTGAGATGTCTAAATAGTTTTCGATGGACAGATCGCACAAGGGACCCACGCCAATCTTCTGTTGGGATTCCAATTGTTGGCTTATTAAATATGCATATATGCTTAAGATAGTCGCGCGCGAAGCACGCTCCCGTAAGTCGGGTTTTGGATCCCAGTTAATGAGAATATCATTGAAATAATCGGTTTCCCCCAATAAACATCCATATATTCAATATGCAGGTTTTGGAGCAGAATTAGGCAGTCCATATTGGACGCCATCATGGAATTTATTTTGTTTTGTTTTAATTTTCACACATATTTATTAGTTATGTGGATGGAGTTCTCATTAAACCTCACATCCTTATATTGGTTACAGTAATGCCCAAAGTAATTGACCACTTAACCACATCAGACTTATTGGTAATTTTTCAGGATTTAAAATCCTGAAAAATTACAAATAATTCTGCTCTGGTTAAGTGGTCAATTACTTTGAACATTACTGTATGAGGATTGAGTTATCATTAAACCTCAAATCCTTATATTGGTTACAGTAATGCCCAAAGTAATTGACCACTTAACCACAGCAGAATTATGGGTATTTTTTCAGCATTTAAAATCCTGATAAATTACCCATTATTCTGCTGTGCTTAAGTTGTCAATTACTTTGAACATTACTGTATGAGGATTGAGTTATCATTAAACCTCAAATCCTTATATTTGTTACAGTAATGCCCAAAGTAATTGACCACTTAACCACAGCATAATTATGGGTAATTTTTCAGGATTTAAAATCATGAAAAAATACCCATAATTTTGCTGTGGTTAAGTGATCAATTACTTTGGACATTACTGTATGTAGATGGAATTAAACCTCACAACAGTGTGTTGGGGATTTGGACCTTGACTTGGGACCTTTGGTTTTTAACGCAACAAATGCGTGTACACCATATACACAAATGTCTTATGTAACCATAGTTTTTCTTGGATAAGATGAGTTTGAAGCCTGCTAACATTTCAAAATGTTGTCAGTTTTGTATTCTCTGCAGCGGAACTCGACGCATTGAAGCAAAAGTTACAAGAGATAAAATGTGTACGTAACGAGACTATAACACAAATGAAAAAATAAATTCATGGAGGGGTGGGCGATACAGGGAACTAAGGGTTGAACCGATATAAATTTATAGAGCGATAATGACCAATGTTGACATATTATGCATCTCAACTCTACTGAACATTGCAACAAGGCTATAAAATAGGGGGTGTCAGAATCTTAGTCATCTCTATATAGTGCCAGAATAGTCATTTATGGACTTCTATAAGATGTTGGGTTGGTTATATGGACTCGGAGAAAAAGGGGTTTGTACCGATGAACTGACATAAATTAGTGGAGCGATGTTGCCATGTAATGTATCGCGACTGTACTAAAGCAGCAATGATATAAAATTGGGGGGGGGGGGGGTATGAAATTATCTCTATGTCTATAGATGGCACCAGGATTATATATAAAGGAATAACAATTGATATACGTATACGTTATACTATAGTAATACCATAGACATATAAGTACAAGTATCACGCGATAAAATATTACGTAACGTGACTATACCGATGAAAGAAAGAAATAAATTGGACCCGGATTAGAGGTTGGGTTGGTTATATGTGGATAATTGGATATGGAATTCATACCGATGAAACGATACAAATTAGTGGAGCGATAAAGACCAATGTTGATACTTAGTCAGGCTACGCGGGAGAAAATAGGGATTGATACGATAGACCAAAATAAATTTGTCGGGTGATAATGACCAATGTATAAAGTAACGCGACCGTACTGTCGCACAATTATCAGGTGTAACCGGTCAAATATGGACTCTAGTGCCCAATATGGAACAGCTCAGAAAATATTTGCAGGGCCCTAAAATTTATTTAACATGGCATTTGCCATTAAAATCGATTTATGTCGATAAAACTGTCATTTTTCAAAATGTTAAGCTGAGACTTGGTGTATGTGCGTGGGATACATATATATTCCTAAAATGACAGTGTCCAGCGCGTAATTATGTTTTAGATGGAAGAAATTGAATTTGTTTTCGATAATAAATTTGCAGCGTGGACTGGACGGGTCGACTCAACCCTGTCATCGAGTGCGCTCAATTTGTAAACAAAGTTTTGTCAATAGTCGTTTTGGTCAAACTATCCCTTTTTAGACCGGGACAGCAGATCCGAATAGTAGCTAAGATGTATTTAGATAGAATTATCAAAAGAATTTGACCGATTCGGGTGTAGTTTAAGAGAATAGAGTGGAGAAATCTTGGTGATAATTCCAGAAAATAAAGATGGTGGAGAATCACAATGTAACTACCCATAATTCACTTCACTACACCAGGGGGGTTCGCAATGGGTTACACATTATTTTCAGTCTATCAAATTATTTATATTTTCAACAACAAGTGACTTTAAGTTTACAATTTCAGCCTATCCTGACTCTATCGATACGATTTATCATATTTTCATAAACATATTATACACCGGTGGCGTTAACTTTACAATTTCGGCATCTACTTGATTATATCAGTACGATTGAGTAATGGTACAAAACAAAATGTCCAAGAATACATTAGGGGCTCCCAATGGGTTATATATTATTTTTAGTCTATCAAATTATTTATATTTTCAACAACATATTATTACACCGGTGACTTTAAGTTTACAATTTCAGCCTGTCCTGACTCTATCGATACGATTTATCATATTTTCATAAACATATTATACACCGGTGGCGTTAACTTTACAATTTCGGCATCTACGTGATTCTATCGGTACGATTGAGTAAGGTAAAAAAATCTCCAAGAATACATTCGCCCTGTCCACCACACAATATCAAAATCACAGAAGCTAGATACACCACATGTGGCGTAATAAAACTCCACTGTAAAGCCAACTAAACGCACGCATGATTTACAATCAAATTACCAATCTGTATCGTACTGCGAAACCAGAAATCGGTATTCTCGTCTCACATTCAAGTCTCGGTTTATACAAAAATATCAGACCGGGGAGGGGGGGGTACTAGGTCTCAGTTGTAGGCTATTACCTATAATACACATAATTATCGATTATATTAAATTGTGTCCTTTGCATATACATGTATATTATAATCTATCATTTACACGGCATATACCAATATAACAGAATTCCTATTTGGTTAAAGGCACGTGAGGCCTTAGTTGTCGAAAATATTTATATTTGTTCCAATCACCGTAAACAGAAAAACATTAAAACGCATACAGTTTCGTTCATATATACCATGACCATCGCGTAAACAGCATGTTATCATAAAGATTTACTATATTTTACATAAGCAAGAGCCTGATTGTGTTACAGAAGACAGCACAATGCTGCTGGCTAATCACACACAAATGGCATAAACGCTCTTTATTCGTTCCATATCAGGAATTCACCAACAAAGAACGCTCTTTATGTTTACCATCATAATATAAACAAACACCAGAAAAGTAACTTTTTGTGCTTTTGTTTACATAACAATGGTCAAATATATGACAATAACATACTGTTTATGCGATATTTCTTATTTGTATATGGACAAAGTCTGTCTACATGTTGTTGTTCTTTCTGTTTGTGGCGGTGTTTGACGGGTGGAAATATTTTCACAGGATACCCACCGCCAAGGCCAACCGTACCTTTAACATAAAGATAAATGCTTCCAAACAATACTTATGTTTCTGTTACCAGAACTTGTACGTTACCAGATGGTTCGAATCATGAACAGACCGACACAGGCTTGAATGCCAATAAGAAGGCAAACCTTGGTTTACGTAAACCTGAGTTTCAATAAGACGAGAAGACGGACCAGTGCGGACAAATAATCCCAGCTTACTCGCTCCAAAGCATGGTAACACATGGCGATCACCGTGGTTTGGGCCTGGTCCAGACTATAGTTTACGCGAAACCTGGTCCAGACCAGAGATCAGAATTCGGCCGTACACGTTTATGATCCATTATAATATATTCATCCACCCGTCATACCAAATTGTTTGTCATTAATTATTCTAAATAATTATACACTGTAATTATTATTCTGCTTTCGGGGAGTGGAGATTCGTGTAAGTTTCAAGAACATGTCATCCAATCCCCCATTTGTATTTTATTTTACAAGGTAAACATGTTTAAATATGTGACCCGCCATATCAAATCCAGTCGTAAGTCGGGATTTGTTTTACCCTGTGCCAATGCATTATCTTATATATGCGAGTCGACCATAGGTCGCCTCGCATATATAAGAGAATCCATTGGCCTAACAATTTTTTATCATTTTTTTAAAATAAATGTTTCTGACAATTTTTAGAAATAAAAATAAAAAACATCCATTACCCTGCAGGGAGCCCCCCACATATATATAATTATATAGAAGAGTGTCGTCTGCTCATGTTTGTCTGTGGCTCTGTATGGTGAAATTATAAAATTGTTAAAGAATACAAGAAAATATTATTAAAATTGTAAAAAATTGTTAGGCCAATGCATTCTCTTATATATACGAGGCGACCTATGGTCGACTCGCATATATAAGAGAATGCATTGGCACAGGGTAAAAAAATCCCGACTTACGACTGGATTTGATATGGCGGGTCACATATAATAATCTCCATTCAGATTTCTAGAATCAGATCTCGGTTTTACAATGAGTGCAAAGAATTCCAGCTGTGAGAATATGAGGTTCACTCCATGAAAAAAGTTCCCAATTTGGTTCCCCGGATAACCAAATACAAACAAAAGAACAAAAAAGCTTCGTTCCACTCTTATTTTTGGTTCCATCTGGAACAAAATCCTAAGTCTGGAACCAAATCCTTAGTGTGGTTCTTCATAGAACCAAACTGAATCCAAGGTGTGTGTGGGAACATGACCTAGCACGAGACTGCAGCTGGCGGGGAATAACTCTGTTGCTCATATCACGAATAGGAGAAACAAAGTATGGAACAATAACTTTATAAATATAAATCGACATTTCCTTCAGACATCAGAATATCTTCGGTCTACTCGGTGAACCAACATAGTTTGATATAAATTTTAAACAGCTTAACGTATTTACGAACTAACAGAACATTCCGAAACCACGACGTCTCAAACGTGCTTGCAATTGTACCATAGTGTAACAGCATAATGTTTTCACGAGCACTCAAACTTATGTCATAGAAGGCATTTAGCCCTTTACCCAACAGAACGGCCCTGTGCCAATGCATTCTCTTATATATGCGAGTCGACCATAGGTCGCCTCGCATATATAAGAGAATGCATTGGCTTAACACATTAAAAATTATAAAATTGTTAAAGAATGTAAGAAAAAATGGTAAAAAGTGTTAAAAAAAGTTTTTTTTAGGCCAATGCATTCTCTTATATATGTGAGGCGACCTATGGTCGACTCGCATATATAAGAGAATGCATTGGCACAGGGCTAACTGTAACTATCACAATTTGGTCAAGGAGCCGGTTCCAATGATATCCATATTTGTATGGTTCTATTGAGACAGACCGAAGATATTTTAGGCTGTTGAAGCTTTATTTGGCCGGTTTTGGCCGGTTTGTTGGGTAAAGGGTTAAAGAACCAAATGGGAAACCCGAAGGAAATATTTGGTTCCATTTTCTGGTTCTATTCGGAGAACAAGACATAGAACCAAAGCCGCTCAGGACCAAAATTTAGAAAGAAGTTTGGTTCCATGTAGAAAATGGATCTTTATTTTGTTCCTTGTGAAGAACCAAATGATGTATGTTGTGTACCTCGTTTAGTTCTCCATATTGGACTAACCTGGGAAGCAGTTTTGGTTCCCTGGGGAACCAAATTTTCCATGTGTGGTGGTGGTAGTGGTGGTGGTGATGAAGAAATTGGTCACCTCCACGATGACTATGGATATTGTGGATATAAAATGAACGAAACAGACCCCATAAAGGCTATAAGGATAAATCTTGAGAGTTTGTCATTTCCCGGTTTTGTTGTTAATCATTCAGTAAATTTCGAACATATTAAACATCAGTTGCACCGCACGTGTCACCGCGTGATAAATCACGATCGTTTTTTTTAAAGTTAAATTTAGAAGCAGTCTCAGTTTACTTAGCATAATGAAGGAAAAAGTATCAACCCAAAATATTAACATTCACTCAAGCATAATTTGACGATACGCATGGCCGAAAATACGTCACTGGAACGATCGTATCATGTTCCCATCTCCATTGAAATTTATTTCCTGCGGTGCAGTTTAAGTCCTCACCGCTGATCATTAAATCACATTTCTATCAAAAGGGGGACATAATAACAAGAACGCATTGGGGTACACATTTCTGTCTGGGCGTGGCAATTGTAAGTTCAAGTTGTTGTTTACTTAGACGGGGTTTGCATATCGTTCGAGAGAGACTTCAAAGTGATATATAATTTAATAACATAACGATTATAATTGCTTGCTCTCGTCCATGGCTGATCTCTTATGTATTCTCTTGTCGTTGTTCAGGTCCATGTCCATACCGGGATTTCTTTGGCGTCCAATATTCATGTATGTGTGTTATAACTTTCGTGCCTATCACCACTACTGTTCTCACTTTACCTCAATGACCTGGAAGATTTTCTCAATACGAATGGTGTTCGGGGTTTGTCAAAAATGTCACGGGATATAGAGACCCATTTGCAGACATATGTCAAACTATTTATTATTTTATATGCAGATGACACCGTACTTATGGCTGAAACACCGTTAAATCTGCAGAAAGCACTTAAAAAATTTCAAAAGTACTGTGAGAAGTGGAAGTTAAGCGTCAACGTTGAAAAAAACAAAATAATGTTGATTTCTAAACGAAGCTTGCCTAAAAATAGGATATTTACATACAAGGGACAGACAATTGAAGTTGTCAAGAACTTTAACTATCTTGGAATTGTACATACAAAATCAGGCTCGTACTCGGATGCAAAAAAACTTTGATGAATAAAGCAACTAAGGCAATTCAATTATTTCAAAATCTAGAACACATTGCTTGGGTTACGTAGCGTTTTTCCGAAGACCCATAACTCCGAAGGTCCGATTCTCCGAAGGTCAGATTCTCCGACGCCCCGATTCTCCGAAAGCCCATAACTCCGAAGTCCCGATTCTCCGAAATCCCATAACTCCGAAGACCCATAACTCCGAAAGCCCATAACTCCGAAGGCCTATAACTCCGAACGCCCATAACTCCGAAGGTCTATAACTCCGAAGGGCCGATTCTCCGAAGGTCCGATTCTCCGAAGGTCCGATTCTCCGAAGATCATGTTTTATCGCTTATTAAATAGTGTACAGTCCAGTGGCGGGGTCAATGGGGCCCTAGGGAAGACCGCCCCCAAAAAACATGTCAAATGACATGTAAACGTCAGGAAATCCCTCCTAGGCATTCAAATATTCACAGTGTTCCTGCCCAGGGGAGCCCCCGGACCAACGATTGGGGGCGACCCCTCCCATGTATGCGCTCCCCAAATCAGGCCTTCGTGATATGCTTTCGGCATATCATATGCATGATATATCCCCCACATATGCTAATTAATGTGCACCCCTAAATGGGAACCCTGGCTCCGCCACTGGTGTGCACCGGGTATATTATATAACGAAACGCTGCAAGAATGTCAGAGTAGCCTAACATGCACAGGGGCGACAAGTTCTTCCCCGTTCACCCCTGTACATTTTACTCTGGCATCTCATGGGCCAACGTAACGTTATAGTATCTGGTGTATAGTCAGTGGCGGGCCAGGATTCCCATTTAGGTGGGGGCAGTAGGAACAGTTTGAATATTTTGATGCCCCATGAACGATTTCCGGGCGTTTACATGACATTGGACATGTTTTGGTAGGGGCCCATATTGTCTGATATAGCAAGTAGAGGTTTAATGGGGGCAGTGGGAATTTTGGGACCCCTTGGCTTCGCCACTGGACTGTACACTATTTAGTAAACGATAATACCCCGATAAAACAAAATCTTCGGAGAATCGGACCTTCGGAGAATCGGGCCGTCGGAGTTATGGGCCGTCGGAGAATCGGGCCTTCGGAGTTATAGGTCTTCGGAGAATCGGCCCTTCGGAGTTATAGGTCTTCGGAGTTATAGGTCTTCGGAGAATCGGCCCTTCGGAGTTATGGGCCGTCGGAGAATCGGGTCTTCGGAGTTATGGGCCGTCGGAGAATCGGGTCTTCGGAGTTGTGGGCCGTCGGAGAATCGGGTCTTCGGAGTTGTGGGCCTTCGTAGTAATAGGTCTTCGGAAAACCGGTCTGACACCCATTGCTTGTCAGTTAAAAACATGTTTGAATTATTTTATGCCCAAATTTTGCCAGTCATGTTGTATTGCTGCGAGGTATGGGGTTCAGGAAATAATGATATATTTGAAGTTATGCACAGAACATTTATAAGCCATGTTCTACATTTGAAATAATCCACCCCCAATTTTATGTTATATGGTGAGAGTGGGAGACTGCCCATTGAATACACAATCAACCTGCGTATTATGAAATATTGGATGAAAATATGAACCAGAGCAGATTTTGTAAGACTATGTATTTACTAGCCATAAAAGTACATGTATGTGAAGTTTCAACAGTAAAATTTCAGTGGATGGAAAAAATAAAGACCATCCTAACAAATTGTGGGCAGCTTCATCTTTGGAACATGGAAAATATCCCATGTCCAGAAACGTTAATGTCATACCTCAAGTGCAGTTTAGATAGTCAATTCCGCATAACCTGGTTGTCTGATATTGAACAATCTAGCAGAGGCAACACATATAACATTTGCAAACATGACATAAATTTCGAAACATATTTGGATTGCATGGATACCAAGAATAGAATAACAATTTCGTACGAGTAATCACCGCCTGCCAATAGAGAAAGGCCCGTGGAACGACACAACTGTTCTTCGTAGATTGTGTCCCCTATGTCATAAACGTCAACTTGGAGATGAAATGCACTACTTGATGGAATGCGAATGTTTAATCGAGGCTAGAAAACGTCTCATGCCCCGACAATTTACAAGTATACAAAACGCGACTATTGATATCCTAGACGACATACTAAATTTGAAAGACGTAACTTTTTTACGTAGACTTGCTCGTTTATACTATTGATTAACTTTAAGTTGGATAACAGCGATTAATCCGTTGTTGTTGTTGTTGTTGTTGATTTAGTCGCTACTGATGTCATTGTTTGTTGTTTTAAACAACAACGGTGAAGTCGGCACGTGACGATCATATTATGAATATTATAATCATGTTGACTATGATAACAATGATGATTATCGACGTCGACGCTATGATGAAGATCATCGCGACGACAACGATTACATGTGGTGATGATGATGACTATTATTTTGAGGATGAAACTGGTGATGATGAAGGAGATGATGATATTGCTGATTATGACGCCCGAGAGGTCGCTGTATATTTCGTACATTCAAAATTTCTTCGTTCTATCTATCATATGTATATAATTTCGTTTCCTCATGTCAAATTTGATTAGAAAATAAAGCATATATATACCTTCTACTATTCTGTTTAGTAAGAGCAAGAGTGTATCGTATTTGTTACACGATGGGGTATGTCAACAACCTGGGCCGATGTGATGGTCTAGTGATGTACACTACTTCTATGACTTCAGTAGATGAATTTATTACATCGTAGAGTACAATGACAGTATCAGCAACAAGTATGTATGAATGTAATGAGACAGGCCAGTGAAAATTATAACATCGCATGGCGAATATCCATGCTTCCAACAAGCAGCGATCTTTCAATCTCAGGACACCCCCCCCCCCCCCCCAGTTCTCAAGTCACAATGGTTTTATATCCTACCATTCGAATTCCTTTGTGAACTCCTTAACGTACCAGACTTCGATGGACTTGACAGAGGTCAGAAAAAGGCTAATAAATGTTGTGTAATAAGACATTCCAACTGACCAAATATCTAAGGTTAAATATACACTGACATTTCTAAAATTAAAAATACACGGACATTTCTAATGTTAAAAATAGATAGATACTCGGTCTAAGAAATATCGAGGTTAAGGTTAAATTTGCACCCGGCTGAGTACAATTTTTCCCCAGTTGAGTGGTAGAGTGGATGGAAATTGGGAATTTATATAGTCTATCATTAGGTTAGATTACTGTGATTATTGAGATTCTAAGCCAATTGACTAAAATGTCATAATTCTTGATAGATATGATTTGACGAAAACTGAAATAAGATGCATAAATACAGGTATGAAATATAAATATTTTCAACAATAATGTCGTATAGAAATTTACATCGAACCATGAATAACTATAGTATGATTATTGTAACTATATTATATACCAGGTATGGGTTCTATATTCTGGTAGTTACAAACCATAGTGTGCGAAGCACATCGAACCATGTACAATACTTATACACAAATGTGTATGCAACACCGTGTGATAAGATCGAACACCAATGCTATATGGTATCACACACAGTGCACGCAGTTCACACTGCTCACATATGTATTGTAAAATACCACATGCATGTTCAAAACATCGAACACCCAGTCCCCGTACACAAATTGATGTCATATATAGCTTCAACAAAAAATTAGTAGTGACATATATTTATTCAAAACTATAACATATAGATGTACAATGTTGACTTTGTTTAAACATACAACACAATGTATTATATACTATAGAACACAGTGAGCATGTTAAGACAGTATAGTATAATTGTAACTATATTAAATATACATGTATTATTATTATTATTATATACCAGGTATGGGTTCTATATTCTGGTCGTTACAAACCATAGTGTGCGAAGCACATCGAACTATTTATAACATCATACACTCATGTATATTGCAATTTCGACAGCACTGCGTGATAAGATCGAACACCAATGCTATAAGGTATCACATACATTGCACGCGGTTCAAACATATAGATGTCACCGACATCAAATAGTGTGTTGACTTTGTTCAAATATACAACACAATGTATTGGATAATAGTCGGATTCCTTATGTCGAAAAAAATGGTCGCGCGTTTTCGGAATGTTAAAAGCGATATGAGAACAGTTTCTATACCACCAGTGTGTCTGTTTTCAGAATCTACCTGTTTCCAGCTTGATATTTTAGTGGAAACAGGTTTGTGTGAGGCTTTTGTTTGTGTACCCCTCAATTTTTTCCCCGTCCACCTGGTAATACAAACATGCTATTACTCACAGCAAGTTCGGTAAGTGGTTTTCTTTGTTCTTGGAAATCGAAAAACATGGGGAGATATTGCCACAAATTACTTAATTACATATCTTAATGTGGAATTTTTATCAAAAATCATCAGACGAATTGCATTTATGACTGCATTTTCAATTTTCTTTCCCAAATATTAAGGTATTGTATGTTCTTAAAATAAGCTATATCACATATAGATGAACATGAACAATCTACAAGGACATCTTGATCATATTCCACAAACAAAACTTCGATACATCGATTTTTGGTAAAGATATCGCAGAAAAGCTAACCCTACCCCCACCCTCGATGATTTTACAAGTCAGATTCCTTTGGTCGAAAACAACGGTCGCGCCATTTCGGATTGTCTAAGACGACATGCGAACGGTTTATTTATCAACAGCGTGTCTACTTTCAGAGTTTACATGTGTCCAGTTGAAATTTTATTGAAAAAAAGAAGAGTTTTTGGACTGTTTTAATAATTTAAAGAGCGTTTGCTTATTGTACAAATATTAATCCTCATAACTAACCTTCTGGTGGACTGTGCGAGTTGAAATTAACAAACGTATCAAATATGGTGGTATACTTTCAGAGTCTACTTGATTCCAGTCTGATATTTTAGTGAAAACAAATTGTTTGGACGGTTTAAAAAATTTAAAGAGCGTTTCCTGATTATACAAATATTAACTAACACGATTAGCCTTTTCATGAATTGCGCAAGTTGAAATTGTGCTCATATGTCAAGTATGACTCTGAAATGTATTTTTGAGAATGGTGTCAGATAAAGTCTCCGCTGGTACAGTACTATAGTTGCGAACAAAACTAACGTTTGACCCTATAAAGACAATTTACTCAAATGTTCACTTGGTGGAACTTAATGGCTATCATATATGCATGGCTATTACATGTACTCTATCGTAACTACATGTGATTTTACAAAATTAACATGCAATATAGTCAGGCCACCAGATACAGTAGTTGATAAAAGTGTGGTTCACACCAATCATATACATCACAATCACGTGCTTCGGTGATAATGTCCACTATTATACACAAGCAATGTTTATCAAGACTAAAGTTTCAGGATGTCGTTGTAAAATTGATTGATGGTGTTTTTTCATCAATTGACAAAATTAATGTTTATTGCCAGGACGAAGTACCGCATAATACGGAGTTGTGTGCTAACAAATCTGGGAGTCATATTTATGTAAGTGTCAGTCAAAACTTTTAGGACATGGGAATATTTTTTTTATTTCGTGACCACGAAATAACAAATTCGTGGCCATGAAATAAATAATTCGTGGTCACGAAATAAATAATTCGTGGCCACGAAACAACTAATTGTGATGTACGATCGTCAGTCCCATTGTTGTAATGGAAGCGAATAGAGATGATCTGGTTGTAATTGTCCAACATCTTGACATGAGCCACGGCGATTTGAGATAAAGAGTGTTTTAGGGTGGCCCGTAAAACAAATTAAGTAATAACCCCTTTCACCAACCCGATCCAAAGTTGCCGCCGTCCTGGGGTGGGTTACATAGGCACCCACGACATTCAGTATATCTTATGGCCACGCTGCAGCACCAATTATACCACATCAAATAAGGGGTCGGGATATTGTATAGGTGTCAGATTTGAACCCATCTGGGGTGGCCATTTAGGATCGGGGATGATAAAAGCGGGTGAACATTTAGTTTGTCTCAGGGGTCACCCTACAACACACTGTATTCGACCTAAAATGGGGGGTGTGTGCATGGTACCATGTATGGTCCCCTTTGATCAGTTATCATTTTCGCTCGAGTGGGCTGAAGGTGTGAAAAATTAGTTTGCTTTGTGAGCCACGGCACCCTTTATTTGATCTATATCGGTCAAGTGACCGAGAAATAATATGTACCCCATTTGACTCATTCTGAGTGGCGACCTTTTTGGATCGGGGATGGTTGAAAGTGGTGAATATTTATAAGCTTGTATTGGGCCCACCCTACAAAACCCCTTATTCGACTTAAATCGGCCAATATGCCGAGAGAAATGGCATTCCCATTCGATCCCTTGGCCTTGTGGTAAAAACTAATGAAATTCAGTTTGTCTTGGAGCCACCTGACCCGTGTTTCCCCGTTCTTTCTGGACTAGTTTATATAGGACGCCCAAATACCCATAGAGCCCGGGTCCCACACCATAATGGGTTTATAGTAGCTTCTCTGCGATCGTACACATTGTTTCTAAAACAGCATCAAGTTAGTGTAACCATACCGTAAAGGTATCTGGATATATGCAAAGGTCAATCAGTTATTTCGTGGCCACGAATTAGTATTTCGTGACGACGAATTAGTTATTTCTTGGCCACCAAATTAGTTATTTTGTGGCCACGAATTAGTATTTCTTGGTCACGAAATACAAAACAAATTCTCATGTCCTAAACCAGCCACCGTAACTTATGGATCATTCTGTTTTAGTATTAAATTTGGAGAAATCCGACCAGCATCAATGTAACAACTACAACAACTCATCTATGCCAATGATATGTTTAGCCATATAGATGTGGATAGGGCGGTATTGTTTAAAAATGTTAAAGAATGTTATCATGTCCATGTGCATTGCTATATATTGCTGGGCTTATATAGATGGTTGTTCTATAATTCCTGGTCGGGTTTATTTAAACTGGGAGTTTAAATTATGTTTATCTGATGATAAAGAAAACACTTTCTCCGTCCACTCGATACCTCCCCCGGGATACATGTTTCACATACTAAATTAATATCTTAGTCAACACAACAAATCTCTCCCTCAAATACTTTGCCACAAGAATAACAATAAATTGTCAGCATAAATAGGCAAAATTAGATAGTGTCTATAGTCAGATGGTATTGGTTATGTTCAAATTGTGACACATATATGAAACTGTACATATTTGTGCCCCATGGGCCATTGATCGAGAAACTTAGTCTAGGAAATTACCAGGAATTCACTTGAAATTGCAATTATAGCTTATAGGGTCGTAATTCGACGTTTGCGTTTCCGATACAGTTAATACCCAAATGTGAAATTTGAGATGTATACCTGGTCGTCGAAGTGAACCAGGTGTCTTATTTAAGGTTAGCAACGGTTGTTAATCAAATACCACAAGTGTGTAATAATCATTCATTGGTATTGCCTTAATTTAGTCAGTGTCTAATCACATGGTGCTGGATTTGTTCAAAGTTGGGCAAATGCATGTCTAAAACTATATAAGCAGCCATCTTCTGCATATAGGCCACTGATCATTATAAGATCGGGAGACTTTGCTACCGGTCCCGATAGTAACGATTACTAAGCACCTACTCGGAATGCAGGAAAATGCAACTATGGACGATAACTATTTTACTCATTAAGCTCTACTTTAGTGGAAATTCGAATTTACTTGATTTTCACAGCTATGCACGAATCGTGTAGATTAGCTGTGGTCAGAATATTGATGGTGAATGTTGAGTTTCAGTCGCTGCACTGAACGTAACTGGCGTGGGAAGCGTTGGTTTCTTGTTAACATCCGGAATTCTACTCTAGAGGTGTCCAGGCACATAACAAAAATCGGTCCGGAGGAGTCCTGGGGGTCCATATGGGTGTACCTAGCTGCCCGACTACAAAGACTTTACCGCTATAGTAAAGATCTCAGCTGCACCGAAATGTCCGTTTTTCAGTAGCACAAATCCTGCAAAAACACAGATTCTCTCAGTGCATGTGAGTTAATGACAACGAACAACTACCATCTATAACTGTGTATTTGCGACACTACATCCCGTTATGATCAACGATGTGGTTTTAAAACTGTCTAGTCAGTAGACAACAAGACAGACAAGACACTATCAAATAAAACAATGAAATAATATGTAATCACATCGTGAACAGTCTTGTTGTAAATATTATCATTTGATTCAACAGGCAGTAAATTATCGAAACTACGAAACCATTCGACACTTACTTTTGCCAATTACTGTATCTTGAGGCATAACTATATCATATATTGCAACTAATCAAATCACGGATAGTTTCAGTGGGTCAAACACGAATGTTAAACTTCATATATAGTTGCGCACGATTGCCAATAAGTGGTTATTACAGTCAACGTTTGAGCATAACACGAAAATCTCCATTGGGTTAAGTGTTAAATTTTGATCGCAAATTTAGCCAGCAAAAATCATCTGATCACATCCATTCTTTTTTAAACTACGTCTGTGTTTAATACTTAGTGCTTTTTATGAATATCAGTACGCGTATATCATCATAATCAAAATGGCGCCATTTATCCAAAGTACTAGAATCTCCATAGGCCTCAGTGTTAAATTTAGATCACAACTGTAGCCAACAAGAATGAACCGATCACATCAAATTTTTTAAAAATACATGTAATTGTCATATCTAGTAGATTGGAGAAGTTTCTAATCGCACCGATCACCATAGGCCAGATGTATCTTGAGGCATAACTATATCATATATTGCAACTAATCAAATCACGGATAGTTTCAGTGGGTCAAACACGAATGTTAAACTTCATATATAGTTGCGCACGATTGCCAATAAGTGGTTATTACAGTCTATCGTTTTCTGTAAATACGAAACGCTCTCTAAATGATGTTGACCCCGATTTAGGCCGACCCGCCAAAATTCAAGAATGGAAACAAGTCAATCCTGAAAAAACACCTACTAGGCATACATAATCCGTTTTCAGATCGTTTTTAACAAACCAAAAATGCTAAATGACATAAGGAATCCGACTATAATATAGAACACAGTGAGCATGTCAAGTCTGTAGACTCTCATATTTCTTAAAAAATTGCTTAAATTGTTATGCAGATATAAATTGTCGATAAGTGATGGCAGTGCGGAAACGGTTGTCATATATATTGGTTGTATATAGGGTCGCTGTTGCCGGGAAAATTGGTCGAAAATGTCGGACCAATTGAAGGTATGTTCGGGTTAACAGGGGCGTTTTGATTTTGCATCGCAACAGGGGTGGTTGGGTACAGGGGCGGCGGACAAAAATCTCCTTTATCGAAAACCGGCAGTAGAAAATAAGTGGGTTACATATCACCAAGAAGGTTTCAATAACAGAGTGAATCTTTTATGAGGAATCTGACATATTGTTTAAAGTTACCCACTGACGTCACCATTGTCAGGTCGGCGGTATACTATTACGGATATATTGAGTACATTATGAATGATTCACCAGACTAACAATGAAGCTATAACAGAAAATAATGTCATTTTACACGACATATTATGTAGATCGACTGGTCGTAAATGATGTGAAGGACATGCAATTTGAAAATCGTTCATTTGTTCTACATTAGCTTTGAAAATGTGAGCGAATCTCACTAACCTATAGACACAATTTTGAGGGTCCGTGAAGTTGGATCGAAGTTCGAAATTCGCGGAGGAGATTCGCGTGAAATTAGATTGAAGTTCGAAGTTCGAAATTCGGTGGAGATTCAACCCCCACTTTTTTTTGGCTCAAGTTCATTGTTGTGTTCCAATTTGTGCTCCCCTGTTCGAATTTTGGGTCAAAAGTGATTTTTTAAAACTTTTTCTGAGATACTGCTGGACTTAAAAAATTTAGCCACGGCGCTGGACTTAGGAAATTTGGCCTTCAATATTAAGGTTCCGAAGGGAAGTGTTATTGTATATGACTGGATCGAGCTGAAATATGGTATGTTTGATACTTTCCATAATAGAATCCAGCAAACTAACGCTCAGCTTCGAGAAATTACTCGATCTATATGTTTGAATTTCAATCTGAATTTCAATCTGGGAGAATTTCGATCTGGATTGAAGTTCGAAATTCAGATTGAAATTCAACCCCAAATTTTTCGTTGCTAAATTCCCTATGTATACATAACCACAGCAGCCACGGGACTATTCTTTTGGATTCCTCTTATGCCGCCACTGGTCCATCTATAAATCACAAAACAGGTCACATACATGTACGCCTGCTCAGCTGTTCAAAAATTGGGCTTAAGTCGTGCGTGGGGTCAAAATAATGAAAAAAAGCAGCCACGGGGCTATCCTTGTGGATTGTTCTTGTGCCACCATTAGTCCATCTAGAAATAAAAAACATAGTCACATACGCCTGTCCAGCAGTTCAAAAATTGGGCGTAAGTCGTGCGTGGGGTCAAAATAATGAAAAAAAAGTTAATTATCGTTGCTAAATCGCCCGCGAAGGCATAAACATAGCAGCCACGGTGCTATCCTTGTGTATTCTTCTTGTACCACCATTAGTCCATATATAAATCACAAACCTAGTCACATACGCCTGTCCAGCTGTTCACAAATTGGGCGTAAGTCGTGCGTGGGTTAAAAATATGCCATTTTTTGTTGGTAATTCCTTATGTATGGATAACCACAATAGCCACGGGGCTATCCTTTGTGGATTATTCTTTTGCCACCACTAATCCATCTGGAAATCACAAATCAAGTCACATACGCCCGTCCAGATTTTCAAAAATTGGGCGTAAGTCATACGTGGGGTAAAAATAGGCCATTTTTCGTTGCTAGTTTCCCTATGTATACATAACCACAGCAGCCACGGGGCTATCATTTTGGATTCTTCTTATGCCGCCACTAGTCCATTTAGAAATCACAAACTAGGTCATCTACGGCCGTCCAGCTGTTCAAAAATTGGGCGTAAGTAGTGTGTGGTGTGAAAATAATGAAAAAATTTCATTTTTCTTTGCTTAATCCAGCCTGTTCTCCTGAAAATCAGCTAATTATTTGCTTATAAGGAACAATATTTTAGGTAGATAATCTGCTTAGAATCGCCTCATTTTGATTCGATAGTGTGCTAAAAATGAGACCATATTAGTCACATTATCGACTCCTATAGATGCGATTCTAAGAAGATTATGTGCGGATAATGACAAAAATTAGCCAACCCACGACTTTTCAGGTTACCCTCATTAACATGCGTTTTCACTGTGGCTCATGCCATAAAATGAAATGAAGACTATGATTCCATTATCTGCTTATTTCAGAATCAAATAATCACTTTATGTACCTAATTAAAATTATAGGTCGTTATGTGCGTATTTGCGCGAGGATATGTTGCTAAATCGCCTGCGTTGGCATAACCGTAGCAGCCACGAGGCTATCCACTAATCGGACACTTTTGAGTCGATAGTGTGCTAAAAAATGAGACCATATTAGTCGCATTATCGACTCATTTAGAGACGATTCTAAGCAGATTATGTGCGGACAGTGTTCAAAAATTGGGCGTAAGTCGTGCGTGGTGCTAAATTTCTTATGTAAGCATAACCACAACAGCCACTGGGCTATCCTTTGTGGATTCATCTTGTGCCGCCACTAGTCAATCTATAGAAATTACAAACTAGGCCCGTCCAGCTTATTACAAAAGTGGGCGTACAGTATGTCATGCGTGGTGTAAAGATTGGCCATTTTTCGTTGCTAAATTATTTATGTATGCATAACCACATGCAGCAGCTCCGGGGCTATCCTTTTGGATTCTACTTGTGCCGTCACTAGTCCATCTACAAATTACAAACGAGGTCACAAACGCCCGTCCAGCTGTTCAGAAATTGGGGCGTGTGTCGTGCTTGGTGCACAAATAGGCACAACAACAACAGCCACGTAGCTATCATTTTGGATTCGTCCTGTGCCGCCACTTGTCCATCTAACAATCATAAACTAGGTCACATACGCCTGTCTAGTTGTTAAAAAATTGGGCGTAAGTCGTGCATGGGGTAAAAATAGTGTAAAAATTTTTTAGTAACGAAAACAATGATCTTTTTTCATTATTTTGACCCCATGCACGACTTACGCTCATTTATTTTAACAGCTGGACGGGCGTATGTGGCCTAGTTTCTGATTTCTAGATAAAAATTTGGCGGCACAAGAAGAATCCACAAGGCTACTCTCGTAGTTATATAGGCGACTTAGCAACGAAAAATGACCTTTTTTTCATTATTTCGACACTACGCACGACTTACGCCCAATATCTGAACAGCTGGAGAGGCGAATGTGACACAGTTTGTGATGTGCATGTGGATGGACTAGTGGCGGAATAACAAGAATCCACAACGATAGCGCCGTGGCTGCTATGGTTATGAATACATAGCGAATTTAGAAACGGAAAATGGCATATTTTTACACATGCACGATTTACGCCCAATTTTCTAACAGATGGACTGGCGTATGTGGAGGCAGAAGAAGAATCAACAAGGATAGCCCCTGGCTGCTATGGTTATGAATACACATGCGATTTAGCAATCGACGCACGACTTACACCAACTTTTTGAACAGCAGGTCGACCGATTGTGACCTAGTTTGTGATTTCCAGATGGAGTAATAGCGGCACAAGAGGAATCCATAATGATAGCCCCGTGGCTGCTGTGGTTGTCCATACATGGGGAATTTAGTAACGAAAAAAATTAAATTCCGCCAATAGTCCATCCACACATCACAAACTGGGTCACATTCGCCTCTCCAGCTGTTCAGACATTGGGCGTAAGTCGTGCGTAGTGTCGAAATAATGAAAAAATGTCATTTGTCGTTGCTAAATCGCCTGTGTAGGCATAACCACACCAGGCACGTGCGTAGCCTTGTGGATACTTCTTGTGCCGCCAATAGTTTATCTAGAAATCTAGAAACTAGGCCACATACGCCCGTCCGGTTGTTAAAAAATTGAGCGTAAGTAGTGCCTGGGGTCAAAATAATGAAAAAATGTCATTTTTTTCCGTTACTAAAATGGCTTATTTTAACAACACGCACGACTTACGCCCAATTTTTGAACGCTTTATTTGTGATTTCTAGATAGACTAGTGGTGGCACAAGAAGAATTCACAAGGATGTCTTCACTCCATACCCATTATATATACTGGGTAAACAAACAACAGCTAAGAGCATTAAGCTTTAAGTGCTACGCTAGGCGGTCGGACCTAGATAGTGTTTATTATGAAATAATTAACTCGCTCTGATGAATATATGTGCGCTATATATTCATGCAGACTATGTCAATATATATGAAGCGATGAAAATGGATCGAAACTATGCGGACTGAAAAAATATAATATGTATTATAGCGCACATTCTACCTTGGCTCAACGGAATCAGTCACCCTTCTCAGACTCACTTTATCATTATATCTTCTTTTTTTATGTGTTGGTTTGGAAACCTGTATCCGAAAAATGCTCAATATACCGGTCTCAGGGATAAAAACGTCGGATTCGTTTCCTTAGTCGTCATCCTATGAACAAACAAGATAGTATCCCACGTTTTTAAAAAGAACTATTTTCTTAAGAAAACCAAACAAACAGGTACAGAAAACCGTGTTTGATAGCTCCACCCGTTTCCGAGATCTCGTCTGCGCATGCGCGAAGCTGGCGTCGCACGGGATCGGCGACCCGATAAATTTCGTATCCGGGGCAAGATACATTCACATACCAAATTTCAAGTCGATAGCTCCACCCGTTTCCGAGATCTCGTCTGCGCATGCGCGAAGCGGGCGCCGCACGGGCTCGCCAATACGACAACGTCCACCGCCTGGTCAAACTACACACACGTACCAAGTCGATAGCTCCACCCGTTGCCGAGATCTGATCTGTAAACCAAATTTCAAGTCGATAGCTCCACCCGTTTCGGAGATCTGGTCTGAGCTTGCGCGAAGCTGGCGTCGCACGGGCTCGGCAACCCGATAAAATTCGTATCCGGGGCAAGATACATTCACATAGCAAATTTCAAGTCGATAGCTCCACCCGTTTCGAGATCTGGTCTGCGCATGCGCGAAGCTGGCGTCGCACGGGCTCGGGGACCCGATAAAATTCGTATCCGGGACAAGATACATTCACATACCAAATTTCAAGTAGATAGCCCCACCCGTTTCCGAGATCTCGTCTGCGCATGCGCGAAGCGGGCGTCGCACGGGCTCGGCGACCAGATAAAATTCGTATCCGGGGCAAGATACATTCACATACCAAATTTCAAGTCGATACCTCCACCCGTTTCCGAGATCTCGTCTGCGCATGCGCGAAGCTGTCGCACGGGCTCCACCCGTTTTCGAGATCTCGTCTGCGCATGCGCGAAGCGGGCGTCGCACGGGCTCGGCGACCAGATAAAATTCGTATCCGGGGCAAGATACATTCACATACCAAATTTCAAGTCGATACCTCCACCCGTTTCCGAGATCTCGTCTGCGCATGCGCGAAGCTGTCGCACGGGCTCCACCCGTTTCCGAGATCTCGTCTGCGCATGCGCGAAGCTGGCGTCGCACGGGCTCGGCGACCCGATAAAATTCGTATCCGGGGCAAGATACATTCACATACCAAATTTCAAGTCGATAGCTCCACCCGTTTTTGAGATCTCGTCTGCGCATGCGCGAAGCGGGCGTCGCACGGGCTCGGCGACCCGATAAATTTCGTATCCGGGCAAGATACATTCACATACCAAATTTCAAGTCGATAGCTCCACCCGTTTCCGAGATCTCGTCTGCGCATGCGCGAAGCTGGCGTCGCACGGGCTCGGGGACCCGATAAAATTCGTATCCGGGACAAGATACATTCACATACCAAATTTCAAGTCGATAGCTCCACCCGTTTCCGAGATCTCGTCTGCGCATGCGCGAAGCTGGCGTCGCACGGGCTCGGCGACCCGATAAAATTCGTATCCGGGGCAAGATACATTCACATACCAAATTTCAAGTAGATAGCTCCACCCGTTTCCGAGATCTCGTCTGCGCATGCGCGAAGCGGGCGTCGCATGGGTTCGGCGACCCGATAAAATTCGTATCCGGGGCAAGATACATTCACATACCAAATTTCAAGTCGATAGCTCCACCCGTTTCCGAGATCTCGTCTGCGCATGCGCGAAGCTGGCGTCGCACGGGCTCGGCGACCCGATAAAATTCGTATCCGGGGCAAGATACATTCACATACCAAATTTCAAGTAGATAGCTCCACCCGTTTCCGAGATCTCGTCTGCGCATGCGCGAAGCTGGCGTCGCACGAGCTCGTCGACCCGATAAATTTCGTATCCGGGGCAAGATACATTCACATACCAAATTTCAAGTCGATAGCTCCACCCGTTTCCGAGATCTCGTCTGCGCATGCGCGAAGCTGGCGTCGCACGGGCTCGGTGACCCGATAAATTTCGTATCCGGGGCAAGATACATTCACATACCAAATTTCAAGTCGATAGCTCCACCCGTTTCCGAGATCTCGTCTGCGCATGCGCGAAGCTGGCGTCGCACGGGCTCGGCGACCCGATAAAATTCGTATCCGGGGCAAGATACATTCACATACCAAATTTCAAGTTGATAGCTCCACCCGTTTCCGAGATCTGGTCTGCGCATGCGCGAAGCTGGCGTCGCACGGGATCGGCGACCCTATAAATTTCGTATCCGTGGCAAGATACATTCACATACCAAATTTCAAGTCGATAGCTCCACCCGTTTCCGAGATCTCGTCTGCGCATGTGCGAAGCTGGCGTCGCACGGGATCGGCGACCCGATAAAATTCGTATCCGGGGCAAGATACATTCACATACCAAATTTCAAGTCGATAGCTCCACCCGTTTCCGAGATCTTGTCTGCGCATGCGCGAAGCTGGCGTCGCACGGGCTCGGCGACCCGATAAATTTCGTATCCGGGGCAAGATACATTCACATACCAAATTTCAAGTCGATAGCTCCACCCGTTTCCGAGATCTCGTCTGCGTATGCGCGAAGCTGGCTTCGCACGGGCTCGGCGACCTGATAAAATTCGTATCCGGGGCAAGATACATTCACATAGCAAATTTCAAGTCGATAGCTCCACCCGTTTCCGAGATCTCGTCTACGCATGCGCTGCACGGGCGCAGGACGGGCTCGCCAATACGACAACGTCCACCGCCTGGTCAAACTACACACACGTACCAGGTTTCGTCCCGATCGGTCGAGAATCGTAGATTTTTATCAACGACAGACAAACATACATACAAACAGACAGAGGTCTTCAAAATATATATGAGACTAGCCGATGAGTCCGACGTTGTCCGGGCTATTAAAAAACCAAATTTCAAGTCGATAGCTCTACCCAGCCCGATGTTGTCCGGGCTATTCAAAAACCAAATTTCATGTCAATAGCTCCACCCGTTTCCGAGATCTGGTCTGCGCATGCGCGAAGCTGGCGTCGCACCGGCTCGGCGACCCGATAAAATTCGTATCCGGGGCAAGATACATTCACATACCAAATTTCAAGTCGATAGCTCCACCCGTTTCCGAGATCTCGCCTGCGCATGCGCGAAGCGGGCGTCGCACGGGCTCGGCGACCCGATAAAATTCGTATCCGGGGCAAGATACATTCACATACCAAATTTCAAGTCGATAGCTCCACCCGTTTCCGAGATCTCGTCTGCGCATGCGCGAAGCGGGCGCCGCACGGGCTCGTCGACCCGATAAAATTTGTATCCGGGGCAAGATACATTCACATAGCAAATTTCAAGTCGATAGCTCCACCCGTTTCCGAGATCTCGTCTGCGCATGGCTCGCCAATACAACAACGTCCACCGCCTGGTCAAACTACACACACGTACCAAGTTTCGTCCCGATCGGTCGAGAATCGTAGATTTGTATTAATGACAGACAAACAGACAGACAAACATACAGACAGAGGTCTTCATAATATATATGAGATTAGTTGTCCAAAAGTAATAATAAATCACTATTGCGTTCAAAATATCCATTAATTTGGAGTTTACTCTAATACCGCCCAGCAGGGGCTTTTGTACTATTTTTTCAAAATCGCCCAGCTGGGCCGCCCAGCTGGGCTTTTATAGGGTCTCGTTCTTTACCCATTAACTCTGCATGTGCCGTGAAGACAGTAATTTTCCTCTATACTCTGTAACGCGGAAAATATTATGTCTTCACTCCATACCCGCTACTGGGTAAACAAACAACAACTAAGAGCATTAAGCTTTAAGTGGTATGCTAGGCGGTCGGACCTAGATATATTACAAAAAGAACGGGCTGCAAGGCCAATCATTATAGTCATGCTATAGTTTCGATCCCAGAAATTTTAACTATAACTATATATATATAGTACTTATATATCGACATGGATATATATGATCAACACATTTCCGCATATTGCCATCAAAAATAAATATATCATAAATTTATCATAAATGCTCAATTTTGGATACTGCAAGTCTTGATTATATCGAATCACGGACGTAACCGTCCTTTGCACTCTCAGTGCGCCATCGACCGTGTCTCTTGAACATATGGTCGTTTCACCTGCATTTGCAACCGCGGTTTCCCCCGCCTGCTCGTAAAGAGTGAATACCAATATTTAAACTGTACTTCCAATATATATAGCATAGCATAAACGAGAAATATTTCATTCATTCCATTGCACATGTGTAACTAAATATTTTATTTAGTATGATGAGCTTTAACCCTTTACCCAACAAACCGGCCAAAACCGGCCAAATAAAGATTCAACAGCCTAAAATATCTTCGGTCTGTCTCAATAGAACCATACAAATATGGATATCATTGGAACCGGCTCCTTGACCACATTGTGATAGTTACAGTTATGCCCTGTGTCAATGCATTCTCTCTTATATATGCGAGCCTAAAACAATTTTTACCATTTTTTCTTACATTCTTTAACAATTATATAATTTTTAATGTGCTAAGCCAATGCATTCTCTTATATATGCGAGGCGACCTATGGTCGACTCGCTTATATAAGAGAATGCATTGGCACAGGGCCCTTCTGTTGGGTAAAGGGTTAAATAAACCACAATTAAAAACAAATGACGGAAGATAACTTCCTCGGACCACAAATTCCGTACCAATGATAGATATTCCGTACCAATGATAGATATTCCGTACCAATGATAGATATTCCGTACCAATGATAGAAATTCCGTACCAATGATAGATATTCCGTACCAATGATAGATATTTGGAAATGAACAAATAAGGACAAACACTTGTATCCATTTTGCTGAAAGCAAAAATTTATCCCCGTCTCCCAAATAATAGTTCTACTTTGAAGTACCTATATTGGGTTCGGAAAATTACACATACTGTGATATCGAATCCCACACACTACCGCCCCGACTGAGCTCTATGTGTGGATCAATTTTCAACATGCGCATACGATTCATATATGCACTGAACTAAATGACAAGGCATTACAACCTTGAACCTGAATGAACACTTTCCAACGCCCGAATGTTTATGCACATTCCTCACAGTGTTTTTGCTTCTATAAGAACACATCATATCCACCGACGACCCGGCCAAGCACATTAGCTCATCCGAAGAAGAAGTATTCCCTCTGCAAATCTTCAAAAACTAGACACCTTATGTCATCAGCTGAAACAAAATACATGCAAATATATAAACACCTCTCTTAATAAAAGTGATGTGAAACGTAAATTGAACCTCACAATTGAGTTCCCTGCGTCATTCTGTGGGAAGAGTGAATAAAATAACTCAGATACACGAAATCCCCCATCCTGAAGTCAGTTTGTACACATTATACGACCATTCGGCTAACTATTTATATTCATCAATCGTCCCGATTAATCTCACCATAATAACACGAAAATACAAACCGATGCGTTGTCTTGTGCAGTCACGGAAATGCCCGAGCACTTCCGACTCGATTGGGATTGAATCGGGTTTCGTTCTCAGAAATGGCTTCTAGGGAGGATGACCGTTCGCTGGAATAGCGTCATGCACATCAGAATATTAAAGCGAAAAACAAATTGACATCGCAATCGGTAGTCAATTCGACAGGGAAGGAATAGAAAGGGAATTGTTGCGTGAAATCACAAACGGAAGAACATTGGCCGAGTTAGTGGCAAAGATTATAATCGAACAGTGATCGAGAGGTAATAATTCCAAAATGTTACTATTTATAGAAAATTGTAAGCGCATTGACCGAATTTTTACATCAATCTGGCCGCAAGCACAGTACCGTGCAGAAAGAGTTGTCTTACTTTTTTAACTCAAAACTGTTTAATTACATTATACCTGTACAATAGTACAAATAATTGGTATTCAATATGCCAGTACAGAACATTTGTTAGCTCATTGGCCATGAAATGTTTTTAATGGCAAATTCTGTTGTCAAGCTTTAGTAAGCACTATTCATTCTGATGGATGATAACTATAATGGAAAGCCTTTTTCACATGTATTAGCTAATTGCACATTAGCGTAAGTGAATTACAATTAAGCGTAATGTATTACACTCAGGCGTAATGTATTACACTCAGGTGTAATGCACACATATAAAGCGTACTCCACTTACGCTTAACCGTATGATGTAGATAAAGCATTACTCCTCTGAGTAATATAATTATGACTAGTGTGCTTAAGCGTAATTGATTAAAGTGTGCTTAAGCGTAATTGATTTACGCTTAAGCTCACTGGTCATTTATTTTCATTGATAGATTAATTACACTTAATCATAAATGAATTATGCTTAAGCGATTATACGAGAAGCCGTTTTCACATTTATTCTGATTCTGCTTAATCGCAAATCATTTACGCTTAAGTGTAAATCATTTGCACTTAAGAGCAAATCATTTATACTTAAATACAAATCATATGCTCTTTAGCGGAAATAGTATGGGAGGCCCTTTTCACATTTATTATTTATTTGCACTTAAGCGCAAATATTTGTGCTTAAGCATAAATCATTAAGCGCAAATATTTGTGCTTAAGTGTAAATCATTTGCGCTTAAGCACAAATATGTGTCTATCAATTTAATTGCGCTTAAGCGCAAATACCTAACACTCCATCTGATGTGAATGATTGAGTCCATCTCATATTATATTAGCATGGGCCCATAGTAATAGCCCCATACAGACTCGAAGTTGAAGAAAAAACATATTTCCATATGCATATCAGCATCTCTGTCCCTGGTGTCCCAAGATTTGGTGCCTCACTCCCAGAGCTCATGTATATTTTATTATCTCCTGCACAGATATATACCATTTCCATGGCCATAAATAGGGAATTAGGGGTTACTGGGGTTTGCTTCCCTCATATGGTGTACTCATTGACTTGAAGTTGGGGAAAAACCCCTATTTTCATAATATCAGCATCCCTGTCCCCAAGAATTTGTGTCGCCATCCCAGAGATATAGTATATTTTATAAAAGAGACATATCCTACACAGATCTATATCATTTCCATGGTCATAAAACAGATCTTGGGGTTTCTGGGGGATTGTTTCCCTCATATGGTGGGGCTATATCAACTTTAGTGATGTGTTTAGGCCTGTGCCATGTAAAATTAATTCAGGGGGGATCATTGCATATTGATTTTTATTTGCGCTTAAGTGCAAATGATTTGCGCTTAAGCGCAAATATGATCTATTTGCTTAATTGCAAATGATAGAGGTTATTTGCGCTTAAGCGTAAATAAATAATAAATGTGAAAAGGGCCTCCCATATAATAGATCACATTTATGGCAATTTTATGCTAAAGCGCAAATATATTATTAGACACATATTTTTTGCGCTTGAGCGCAATTGATTTACACTAATAAATAATATATTTGAAAAGGCGATTTCCTCTAAACTCAAATTTACTCTGGCAATAAGACATCAATCAAACATCGGTTTAGACTCCCCCATATACTATGAGATGGACTCAATTATTCAGACAGAGGAAATCAGTTGGAGTTAGGTATTTGCTTAAGTGTAAATGAGTTCCGCGCTTAAGCGTAAATGAAGTACGCTTAAACGTAATTCATATACACTCTCATTGAACTCCCCTCAAGCTGAAATGGATGCAACCGCATTACTAATGCCAGTAACCTACATCAGGTTATACCAATATACATGAGGTATATGGGGAGCCAAATTAACATTTAATAAATAATAGAGCTTAAGCGATATAATTGAGCTTAAGCGATATAATAAGGGAAGATATAATTGCGATTAAGTTCAATAAGGAAATATCTAATTGCGCAAAAAGGAATATCGTATTGCACTTAAGCGCAATAAGGAATCTCTAAGCGCAATAAGGAATCTTCTTATTGCACTTAAGAGCGATAAGAAATATTCTTATTGCACTTAAGTGTAATTAGAGATTCCTTGATTGGGGGGGGGGGGGGCTTTAGCTCAATTATTTATTAAATGTTAATTTGGCTTCCTCCCATAGAGGTGAGATAGCTGATGAACCCAATTACACTCAAGCGTAATTCAAATGTATTACGCTGATCGTAAGTTAATTATGCTTAAGCATAAATAATTTATGCTTAAGTGTAATTAGCTACTATAAAGTGAATCTTGGATAAGGGGAGTACTCTAAATTGTTCTTTCGACCAGCTGTTTCTACCAATTAAAAAAAAATCTCATTTATTTTGAAACTAATGAAAGACAATGGTATATTTTTTTACTAGTAATATTCATTATAAACTTGTACAAATCTGAAAACAAACAAAATTTTAATATTTAAGAAATTTAGAGTTCCCTCTCTTACAGCAGCAACCACTATGCCAGGAAGACCAATCGATCTAGTTCAGCCCGATTGGGCTATTATAATTTATAGATCGATCGGTGGTTCATGCACTCTCTGCGTTTGAAATATTGCTAATAATTTCCATTTACATAAGTCAATAATGCCATTGCAGATAACTTCATCTTAAATTCGACCAAATGTGTTGACGTTTGATAAGAAGGGCAGGAATTCCCCGATTTGTTTATTTTCAATCGATGAGAAGCATGACGACCTGGATCAGCTGATCGGTTCGGAGGTGTGCCAATCGTATTTTGCATGCTGTGAATACCCATTCACGCCTAAATTTGCAAACAATCCATATATAACATATACACAGTGTGTACACTTTGTTAGTTGCCAATTAATTCTCGACATTTCAATTAGAAAACATGAGATATCGATGCAAAAATCAAGACATAATCACATTATCTAATTTGTGTTTTGTTGAATCTACTTTCGGTTATCGACATGTCCGCTATTGTTTTGGCTGTTCTCTTAACCGTGCGTGCCAGCCGATCGTCGTTTTTCGGGCGGTTCCGATTTCTTCCGAATATAATTCCATGACCTCCACGCGATGATTCGCGCCGAAAATGTGGTTGTATCTGAGAAGATTTCTTACTCTGACCGCAGTTTTCAGCAATTTAATACGGGGCGAATACCGCATCAATAATATGCAACCTTGGGGTTTTATTTCTAGTTTTTTATGACCTTTCTTATGGTATATCGGATACAGTTCTGTCTGACATGAAATATATACCCACCGGGAGTGAAGCTAATGACTTTAAATAAAAAATATTCAAAGCAACAAATGCAGAACGGATTTTATGAAAAAGTTCAGATATTGGCACTTTATCAAGAATATTAACCAAAAATATATAGCTTTTGACAAAATGTTTGAACTCGCCATCTGTATTTGCAAGTTTTTGCCAAAAAGCCGAAGAATCCCAGAATGGGACCACCAAAGAATTATAGGATTGTTCAGTTTCCACTGTTTGTAAAACTCTTGTAGTAGACTTGGTAATTTATTATACCCCTCCAACTTTGCATATATGCATCAGTACCAATCGGATTCTGTGCAGAAATGCATCAATGCCAATCAAATTATCATATATAGATCAATATATTCCCCATTTCTTTTCCAGATGATGGAAAGTCTCAGTACTGACACTCAAAGTGTCTGTGACTTTAGCTTTGCTAAGAGCATCAGCATTCGAAATTTGATCCCGTGGAATCCAAGCTAGTTTGAGATTATTATCAAACAGCGTGCACATGCGTTCTATGTATGAATAAATTATGTACAAAACCATTACTCTGATCCCCGACAGCATTTTGTATATCAGATTTAGATTTTAGAACCACATTCGTACCTTTTAAATTATAGGCGCGAAAAATTCTAAAGCACGAAAGCACGCTTTAATGCCTCGGGCTCTCTCTACGTTAAACTCACCAATGCCTCCTTTGCTATTCCAATCTTTCATTACCACATGTCAAGAAATCTGCCGATTTGGCTGCCATCAAGGCGTTATTATTATTATACTTCCATGGTGTAACCAAGGAAGTATATTGTTTTTCTATTGGGGCCGTTTTCCGTGTTATTGAAAATACTCAGAAACTAATTGGAGGAGGACCGTGAAATCTCTAGGGATCGTAGGCATCTAAGGGATACTGAAAATGAAGGTATCGCGATGTCGCCAGAACGCTTCGCCACGGAATGAAATTTAAAAAAAATAAATATTTTTCACTATTATTATTATTATTATTATTAAAATACTCAACACTTTTATAATCACTATATTTCGGAAAGTATGAGCAGTAGAAAACTAAAAGTTGGTAAGTATGTTGGGGCAAATGAGTTTTATGCCTTAGTCGCATAACGAATATTGTCCGCGCTTTCTTCGCATAGTTATCTCCCCTTATACGAAAACATGTCATTTTATTATCTCGGAAATTATAAGGAGCAGAGCATCGAAAATTGGACCGTATGCACAACTTGATATGCCCTACAGACCAACGGCATCAAAACTTGTGTCCGAGCTTTTCCTGAGGAGTTACCGCCCATAAATAGGCAAACCTCAAATTGGTTGTACTCAGCTGTTCTTTTGTATAATTGTAGATAACCGAATTCGGTTTTCTCAGTCCTCTTGGTAGTTGTCCGTTCATTGCGAAAACAAAAACTGGACAGGGTCGGTCATATATTTTTACATTGGGGTAGGGGAAAAATTTTCGAAAAAAAAAAAATTCTTTACGAAAGTAGTCTATTAAGGTATGCGCATTCCATGAGTGAAGTTGATCATAAAGCAAAACGAAATTTTGAAATCCGATTAGAAACACCAGAGTTGTTGGTCCTGGAAATTCGCATTTTTGCGCTGATCTGCTAACGACCGCAACTCCTCTGAAATTATCCGACAATAAAAGCCGTATCACACGCTGGTGTGATCGGAATAAAGAACGCAAGTGGTGCGCCAAAATCTGCCAGGTTCGGTTCAGTATTGTGGGTTTGGGGAGGGGGTGGTCCCAGGTCCCAATTTTTTTTTGGTCTCTGAATCAGATGAAACTTGGAATATAACATCTACCTTTCAAGCTGATTAGGAAACTGAAAACAGATCGTTAATCTGTTGGAAAATGTCGGAGATTTGGTCCCTCAAAGTTTAAAATTGGGCACATATGCTTGTCAATTTCAAAATGTTATTCGTCTCTGAATAAGTTTAAATCCATACCATTGCATCTCTGAGAGCAGCAGATCACAAAACTGAAAATAGTTTTAAAATCCGTTGGTAAATAACGAAGTTACGGGCCCTCAAAGTTCGCATTTTGAGCCGGGATTGACGATGTGCTAATCCCGTCACCCAGTTTCGAGGCAGGGGTGGGGTCACTCCCATACACTTCAGATGAAAATACAAAAGCCAGGATAACATATGGTCACACAACTGAACATTTTGTATTACTAAACTGCGATTCTTTCATCTCAATATTTTCTCTATTATTATACTTCCATGGTGTGTAACCAAGGAAGTATATTGTTTTTCTATTGGGGCCGTTTTCCGTTTTATTGAAAATACTCAGAAACTAATTGGAGGAGGACCGTGAAATCTCTAGGGATCGTAGGCATCTAAGGGATACTGAAAATGAAGGTATCGCGATGTCGCCAGAACGCTTCGCCACGGAATGAAATTAAAAAAAAATGTTATTTTTCACTATTATTATTATTATTATTAAAATACTCAACACTTTTATAATCACTATATTTCGGAAAGTATGAGCAGTAGAAAACTAAAAGTTGGTAAGTATGTTGGGGCAAATGAGTTTTATGCCTTAGTCGCATAACGAATATTGTCCGCGCTTTCTTCGCATAGTTATCTCCCTTTATACGAAAACATGTCATTTTATTATCTCGGAAATTATAAGGAGCAGAGCATCGAAAATTGGACCGTATGCACAACTCGATATGCCCTACAGACCAACGGCATCAAAACTTGTGTCCGAGCTTTTCCTGAGGAGTTACCGCCCATAAAAATGGACAAACTATACACCAGGATGAATAAACCAATGTTTTTTTTGTTTTTTTGTTTTTATAAGTACAGAGCTCAAATTTTTTTATTGCATATTCCGAATTGGACGATAGATTCGGACTCGAATATCCGCTGAAAAATGTTTTTACCCAGTACTTTCCGCGTTACGGGGTACGGAAATATTGCGACTACTTTTCTCGCCAAATCCAAACCGGCTGGTTAAAGAGCAAAATAATGTCGTAGCATGTACGTTGACATACTTTATGTACTTCCCATAAGTTTGACGGCTATACTATAAATGTAACATGCCCAACGGAGAATGCGTGTCAGTGTGGGTTGAGACTTTAGGAAAATTCCACGAAAATTGCAAAGGGGGGAAAATTCAAACATCGAGATAATTTTTTTTAACGAGAATATCTGATGGCTAGTGTTCACGCGCATCCAGAGTGCGATTTTCTCATTTTCAGATGGAACGGTTTACTCGTGACAACGCTATATATCATAAATATGTATACTTCTGTAGTCTATCACTAGCCGATTTTTAGCCCCAAATCCAAACGGGCTAATGTAGGAGCGAGTTTAATGCGGTGGTACGTAAGCCGGTATACTGTAGGTATGCTTCCAAAATTTGACCTCTCTAATATAAACGCAACCTGCTCAAGTGAGTGTTTGTGTTGGTGGCTTCAGATTTGGCAAATTCCACCGAAGATCAAATGGGGAAAATTACTCCGAAAATCATATATTGAGATAAAAACTTTTCGATGAGTGGATGTGATAAGTAGTATCTAAACGCAAGATTAGTACACTTTTTAATTATTTATATTGAACGGTTTAACCCTGGTAGCGTATAACGTTGTAACGGGTGATATATATTACTCAAATTCAAACCCTCTATTCATGACGCAAATTCAAACGGACTTATCAAGAATCAAGGCAAATGCATGAATATGCTCACCGATATACTATATAGGTATGTCCGCTCTACTGTAAAAGTAACCTATTGTCACGATTTGACCTGTCCAAAACACTTCCCGGACAAATGTTTTCCTAGGTATCAAATTTCGTCGAAATCCGTTCGTTTTACCCGATTTGCCCTTGAACTGATAATTTCGAAGGTCAATGTCAGGTCGGGGGTCACGACTTGACCCGCCCAAAAGACTCCCCAGACAAAAGTATCCCTAGGTATCGAATTTCGTGGAAATCCGTCTGTTTTACCCGATTTGACCTTCGATTGAGCTTTTTAAAGACAAATGTCAGGTCGGTGGGTCACGATTCGACCCGTCCAAAACACTCCCTGGACAAAAGTACCCACATTTATCAGATTTCGTCAAAATCCGTCCAGCAGTTTTCCCGGCCATAGCTGACAGACAAACAAACAGACAGAAGTACCAAAATATATATTAAATTTAGAAATATCAATGCAAGTCCAACATCGGATCGTAAGGCACCAATATGCATTCGCACGAAGAGGAACACACATATACGCATAACACTCACATGGGATGGGACGGAATACCATGGAAGTATATCTGATTCCATGGAATCTGACCATTATTTAATTTTGTATTCAAATATTAGCAATATTCCATATAAATGTATAGGCGATTCAATTCTGTATATGATCCGCAAATTATTCTCAGCTCACAATGAGCTTCGCATAATGAACAATAATCAGCAAATATTTGTAGACAAAACTACCCCTTGTCCATGCAGCTTCCCTGAATATATGTGTATACACACTGCATTCTACTAATAGCATATTTTCATGCGTATCTATATATTATCGTGCACTATTTTCCAAATGGAAAGTAAGCTGTGGTGGCTCTGTCAATTAAACGAGCACTGAAAACTCAGCTTCGGCTTCTTGAGAGCCATCTGACCTCGATAAAAAATCGAACTGGCATTCAAATTCCATGCCTGGCTGATTAGCCCCGAACTGTTCAAAAGTTCGACCGTCGTCAACAGACGTCATAACCGAATGGAAGCATTCGACATCTGAATCGAAAGATTCATTAATTATAAAATAAGCTTAAATGAGCTCGTACTCGGAACCGGGTGCGTTACAGAACACACAATGAACACATACGTCATCACCGAATAGAATAATTCGACATCTGAATCGAAAGATTCATTATAAAATAAGCGTAAATGAGCAACACAAAATGAACACCCGCTTTTGATAACCTGTTAAGTTTCATTTCATCAAATGATCGTTCCAAAATTATTAATTCAGTCAAACCTCTTATTTCAACAACATCATCCTAATGCCATCAACCCTTTATTGTTGTATGTAAAACTTTGTGTGAAAACATATCTCTCAAACGTTCGACCGTCGTCAACAGACGTCAAAACCGAATGGAAGAATTCGACATCTGAATCGAAAGATTCATTAATTATAAAATAAGCTTAAATGAGCTCGTATCTGGAACTGGGTGCGTTACAGAACACATAATGAACACATACGTTATCACCGAATAGAAGAATTCGACATCTGGATCGAAAGATTCATTATAAAATAAGCGTAAATGAGCAACATAAAATGAACACCCGCTTTTGATAAACCGTGTTAGTTACATTTCATCAAATGATCTTTCCAAAAATATTAATTCAGTCGAACCTCTTATTTCAACAAAATCATCAAAATGCCATCACCCCTTTATTGTTGTATGTAAAACTTTGTGTGTAAACAGATCGTTCTGTCAAACACTATCTGAGTTGACAGTATTTTGCCAACCAAACTGGTCAAGAATTCGACATCTGAATCAAAAGATTCGAAAGTAACGCACGTTTACTTTAACGTTTCTCTGGCCAAATGTTTCTTTACATGTACATGTAACAACCGATTAAAGCTATTATGAATGCTTTCATTCCTTCCATAGGATATTATGATAACTCCGCATTGCATGTCCCAGTATAAGTAAAATCGGAAAATTTAATTATAGCATGCATGGTTCCCAATCGCTTTATATTTTCAGCAATGATGAAGCCAAAATTTCAAGTTATAAATCAGTGTGAACTCCTGTTCTTCACAATTCGAACAAACCGCGATTCCGTCATCAAAAACAGTATCTATACTGATCGATTGATCCTCGCGTATCGTAAGTACTTCGAGTTCCATCATTACTTTGGTAGATACTAAACCGACTGAACGTATCACATATGGTACAACATTATATAAACAGTATTTAACCCTTGAATTACACAGTATCTAACTCCAGAAAGTTGATACCATCTAAATCCACGATATTTCCACTGAAACTAGCTCTGCAAATTATAAATGATGATTATGCCACGCGTGTGTAAAATTGTCTTGTTTCATACATAGACAAGACAAGATGATAGAAACATCTTCGTATTTACAATATTTCTTGAAAACATGATGATTGCTATGATAACAACCTAATACAAGTCATTTCTTGCCATTACGATGTTTTGCAATTGTTAAAGATTTACTACCATTGGAGTATTGCACGATTCAGAAATACCACCTTTCTCTGAGGTTTTTCAATTTCTTCTGAAATAAATTCCGAATTGTCCAAAGCGCAGACTTATTATTTTTAAGATTCATGCACTCAGGTTCTGACAAATGGGATAACATTGTCATTTCGTATGATAGATAACATTCAAATATGCCAAAGGCTGTTATGAACCAATTTCTCGTCGGTCGTGAATGATTTAATTCCCAAGATCATAGAACGAAAATCATTCGATTCTAGAGAAACTATATAGTTTCTAAAATACTTATCTGTGTAACTGAATAGATGGCTATTACTAAGATAAGAAAGCCCGACAAGGATCAGCTTTTTCCACAGGCAAAACCTTGCCCTTCATGCGATGTCCCCTCACTTCCGATCCCAAAATTATGGATATTTGACAGCTGGTGTAACATCTTCTTCAGGGTCCAAATCGTCTCGAAATCCAACACCTTATCCCCTTGCAAATATTGATCATTGATGCATGTTTGTTAAAAGTATCAGCTTTGTAATGGTCCAGCTCCGAATTTATTGCATAATGTGTCCCGTTACATTCTTATGCTTAATTTCACTGAAGGTTTGTCCATTTTTCCTCAAGCTATATATACGCTGACTAACAGATGAAGCGTCAGTAGTATTGGCCGTCACTCTGGCCACCCCATGGACCAGAGTGACGACGAGCGAGGGGTGGGCCATAGTAGTAGTAATGGGGGCCACTATGGCCCAGTATCCCCCAGACATGGCCACTATGGCCCAGTACCCCCCCAGACATGGCCACTATGGCCCAGTACCCCCAGACATGGCCACTATGGCCCAGTACCCCACAGACATGGCCACTATGGCCCAGTACCCCGCAGACATAGTGGCCATGTCTGTGGGGTACTGGGCCATAGTGGCCATGTCTGGGGGTGCTGGGCCATAGTGGCCATGTCTGGGGGGTACTGGGCCATAGTGGCCATGTCTGGGGGGTACTGGGCCATATTGGCCCCCACATCATTTATTTTTCAAAAACAAGAACAAGAACAATGAACAATAATATATTATTATACATCAATAATATTAACAAAGAACAATAATTTATGTACAAAACGAGGTCTCAGATTTGAAGAAACTTAATTGAACATCCTACAACATCCTACGCTGAATCAATAACAAAAGAGTCTATTTTGTGGAGTTGTTGACACATTCGTTGTTATCTGGTCGTCGTCTTCTTTGCGTTGTATGTATATCAGCCGTCGATGTCCTGGTGAAGTTTAATTCAACGGCAAATTTGCTTTTCTGTATAATCGACCATAGTGCTTTCCAAACCATCGAACTATTGTTCTGTCATTCTTGAAGAAATCCCGAGAATTGAATAATCTTTTCATCCTCTTTCCTTTCATCATGTGGTGGAGTGCGAATATACAATATAATCGACACACATTTGTCGCACGATGTTGATATCGTGTTGTATTCATAGTTCATGCTGATGAGTTCCTTTTTATGAATGGTAACATATATCGTCTCGGTGGTGGTAGTCCAAATGAGTCGAAGTATACAGCTGATCTTCCATTGAATAACATCAATGTCCAGTGTTCTCATGGCTGATCCGATGAGTGCGTGTTCACAATATATGCTTGAATATGCTGTGGTTTCTTCTCTGGTAACAGATCTCTAGCACAAACATGTGTGTTAAGTTTACACAACCAGGAATTGTCCAGAATATATTGAAGTTCAGTTGTCTGCATCGTTGTAATTCTCTTTGACTCGCTGTGACCACATCAGAGTCCACTCTGCGTCGAATTTTTTGCGGTTGAGCTCCAAACTGTTTCTCAGATGATCCCACATGACGTATGCTTCGGACTTCTCCTTGCAGTGTGGGTTTAACTCCATCAGCTTCGGGAACCATCTTTCCATAACATTGTATATGTCAAGTTTAATCAGCGCCAAGTCGATAAACTGGTTTGTCCAATCATCAGTTGTAGAGAACAAACACAGAACATGTTCACGTTGACTAGGATGTTCTATTTTACATCCTTCACAGTTTGCTGACACTTCCTTGCGAATAAGTTCTTGTAGTTCTTCAATCATAGCGTTGTTGAGTGTGTCCAAGATCAGGTTTAATCTCGGAGCAAAGTTTTGTGAACATTGGTATTCTTCATAGTAGTTCCATAGCTGTGATGTGAACTCCATCCTAATAGTCAGTAAGCATTTCTCTCAAAGCTGTGATCTCTATTTCACTGTCGAATTCAGCATACACCAAAACGTTGACGGCTGTAGTGAGAGCTGTCAAGAACTGAAGCTCCAAACGCAGGTTCCCTGTCTTTATAGGATGTAGATGTCCCTCGTCGCTTCCTTGGTCCGGTGTCAAGTCGAAACCCCACAAACAATAACCATTCATATATTCTTTTAAATTAATGCCAATTGATTTGTTAACACCAAACATTCATAAAGATTGATACAAAGATAAATATGATCTGAGACATTGTTTTGTTGCGAAGTTTGGTTCAAATGGACGGTTATGTATTGTATGACCGTCTTGACTAACTTCCAATTTATTCAAACTGAAATGTTTGAAGTGGAATGGATTGGTACCCAAATCTCCATTCATATCTTTATTTTCGACCAACGCAATAAAAAGTCTCTTTGGTAATTGTCCTTGAAATAAGTGGTCTTCAATTTTTGATCTAAGTCCAGTACTAATTGTGAAAGTTTTTATTTCTACTCGTCTGATAGGTAGTTTAATCTTTGACTGGACAATTTCTTGATTTAATTTATTTGAGACCGCTGGAAAGAGACTAACTGTTCTGACAGGAACACTGCTGATTCGAAAACAATTGGTCCATCCTCGGAGCCAATGAGGCAAAATTTTGATGGTGATCTGTTTAATCTGATACGAATTTCAATTCCATTTGGTAAATATTTTTCTTGAAGAAACAGATCAGTGTGTAAGCGTCCACATAGTTCAACAAATTTACTACCACCGATCAAACTTTCTCTAGAAGTTAATCCAGCATTGCCACCACCTTTGGTATTCTCTTCAAATTGTTCTGCTGTATCGCCATACCACATTTCTAAATTTGCTAATTGATTATCTTTATATTCTGGAGAGTATCCCAACAGATTTTCGAAATATGCTCGGTATGGGTAAGTGTCAGAATTCGAAGTTATCAATTTGTTGTTCAAGTAAACATCGATACTGCTGAACATGCTATGAAAGAAATTGTTAACAGGTGCTAATTCCGTACCAGCTCCCAAATTAGTTCCATCTTTTTTTGTAATTTTGAATTTCACATAAAGATAAGATTGATTAATATCTGTCCACTTTTCGGTTTGAGATGGTATGACAAACTCTATCGGAGCAGAATTATTCAGCGGTGCAATCGGATGATTTTCGATCCACTGCGATTCTGACATTGTAGCCACCGTTGGTGGAACATGTGTTATATCAAGTTCCGATTTATTGCATTCGCATGATCCATTTACCATTTGTGCCATGATTAATCAAAAATATCAAGAGCTCGACTGCTAGGATGTTTTTTCGACTGACTTTTTCGGCGTTTGACAGCTGAATGATTCATTTTTGAATTCGCTACTCGTTTTCTAGGTTTTTGTCTCGAGTTCAAAATTTGATTTTTAGCTTGTGTGCCAAAAGATTTTAAAGCTTTTTTACCTTCAGACATCAACGCTTCTTTCGGACTATTACCTTGATTAATAATTTCATCTGCAACACCAAAAGTGTGTTTTTTCGCAAGTTGTAAAGCTGTCCGACCAATCGGTTTTAGAAATGGTACAGCAGATCTCATAACTGATTTGAAAATTGAACCAATACCGTTACCATATTGCCGTGGTACACCTC
This sequence comes from Siphonodentalium dalli, assembly GCA_032622095.1. NCBI lineage: Eukaryota > Metazoa > Mollusca > Scaphopoda > Gadilida > Siphonodentaliidae > Siphonodentalium > Siphonodentalium dalli. Next base: position 162,379,246 of record CP136062.1, read on the forward strand.
TATACACGGGAAACATTGTTTTTTAGAACTCCTCTCGTTTTCTGAAATGCAGCTTCGCCAAAGACTTACCACCAATAAACTGAATTGATTTTCCTGTGCCGCCACTTATATTTACACTAATTTTGTCAAAGTATGACTTTGAAACTGGAACATAATGTAAATTTAAAAATTCATGTTTTACATGTAATCCGTCGGTATCTCTTTTAATTCTGAAACAAACAACTCGTAAAATTTGTACTTCAACATTTCCAACAATTGTGAAATCGGCAATATCAGAATAAACAAACATTTGATTATGACGAACATTCAAATCTACACCAAACGGAAATCTATTATTTGAATAAAAATCTTCAGAATCGTTTTCAGTTTTGTAACCCAACTTGTGCAAAAGACTTTGTGGTAATTCAATTCCTAGTTTTGTGATACTTAAACTCTTGCGAATAATTTTCACACGTTTTGTAACTTTTGAGTACTTGATGTGAAATCCGAATTCGTTTTGTATTGCTTCTCCAAGTGTTTCATCAATTACATCTTGCATTGTATCAAGTAAATCTGCCGCAGAGGAATACGAACCTTCTCGTATCTGCATTTCAATTGCACGAACGCCATCAGGTCTCGTAAATATCTTTTCTTCAAAACGATTTTGAAGAACAGACAGTATTATTGCATCAGTTGTAATCAATTTGAATTTACACGAATCCCCTGTAACATTGTATGTTTCTGAAGGTATTATCAGTTCGACTAATGCAACTTCCCATTTTTCTTTATCAATTTGAATTGGTTTTGGTAATTGTACAGTAAAACAACATTGAGAATTGTTTGGATACATTACCATTGAACTGTCGCTCGGAATTGTAATGTAGAAAGAATTCATACTTTCAAAATTTCTGCCGACTGATTTTTCAAATATTTCAAACGCGGTGTTGGTAAAATGTATCCCAAAGAACTACTGAGTAAAATTAACCACAGTTCGTTATTTTCACTTTGTAAAATTAAATGAACAATTGCTGTAGAGATTATACCAACAATTATAATAATTTGTGTAAAATATGTTACTTGATTTTTTGCAATTTTTTCTCCACAGAATTGAAATTGTGATGGAGCATCCAGACCAACTGAACCATTTTGAAACATGTTAAAAGTTTTATACCAAATTTGTGGCAGGAATCCAACTGTCAAATTTTTTAGGATAACCAGCCCAATGAACTTTAATTTCTCTAACTGATTTACCAGCAACTTTTCTTGAACGTTTACCAACAACTGATTCAATTTCGTAAACTTTATTATCTTTTATATGTTGAATTTCTTTACCATAAAATGATCCTGCGATGTTTTCACCATCTAAATCTACTAATTTGTAAGTTAATGGTGTACTTTTACAAACTCTACTAATTTTGAAAATTTCTTTTGTCCAATTTGGAAGATATCCTTTATCAAAAGTTCTCTTTGTTTTATTTATTCTAACAAAATCTCCAACTTTCAAGATCTTATCTTTTTTCGTTTTTAACTTTCCATAAAGATTTCTGGAAACTTCAATTTCATTTTCTCGAGTTACTAAAACTGGTGCCATCTTAATACTTCTATGAAAACTTTTGTTGTAAGAATTCACAAAATCGTGCAAAACATCATTGTATTTCAAAGTTTGATTATGTGTAAAATATTTCCACATCTTTGTTTTCAATGTCCGTTGAAAACGTTCAACTATACTTGCTTTTGTCTCTGGATTCTCTGTTGTGAAAAAATGAATTTTCTTAGATTTCAAAAATTGTAAAAATAATTTATTTTTGAATTCTGAACCTTTGTCAGATTGGAATGAAACTGGTTTTCGTTTTGATGATTTGAGAATTTTCTGAAATGTTTTAACTAAAGTTTTACCAGTTTTGTCTTTAATTTTTTCAACCCATGCAAATTTTGAGAACACATCAATAACACAAAGTAAATATCTGTAATTGTCATTGTGCTTTTGCAAAGTTTGCAAATCTGCCAAATCAGCTTGCCACTGAATATCAATTCCTGCAACAATAGTTTTACGTCTGCGAAATTTCCGAACAATTGGTTTGTGCAAAGTGTATGTTTTTTGCCATTGTAACCATTTATTAACATCTGAAAGTTTAATTTTGTTATTTGTTTCTTTCGCATTTTTAAAAAGTTGATTTGCTCCACTGAAACCACCAACTTCTTTTGGATTGTAGTAAATTTCAGTTAGAAGTTTGTCAAATTTTATGTAAGTGGGGTCCATCCTTTCAAAATAGATTTTCTGGTTTTAGGAAAACTTTGAGGTGTGAAAATATCAACTGAACGTTTTCTTGACTTGTCACTGCTAGGAGTTGCATGAGGTGTATGAAACTCACCACCAGTGTGACCTTCTTTTAAATGTCTTTGTATCCACAACCATCGATTCCTGTTACCTACATAATCTTGTGGTACATTAAGTTCCCCCAATCCACGTAGGAATGTTTCATAACCAACTGGGTCAAAACCTTTTCGGTGACGAACAACATCGTTTATCAAATCAATTATATTTGATCCAGTAACTGTTTCTGTTCCATAAATTAATTGTCCACGATCATCCCATCTAAGTTTAGGATTAGTTGACAACAATGTTAAAATTTGTTGTGCTTTACCACGAAGTTTAGATGGCACACTTTCCAATATATGTTCACTCATTTTCCCAAAGTTTTCAGATAACTTTTGTTCAGGTAAACTGAATTTTGAATTTAAAGATTTTTGTGAAGTTTTCAATTTGTACAAATTTTCTCCAAATAACTGTGACTTTTCTGATTCAGAAATATTTTTATCATAAACTGATTTCAATTCTTTGTAAGAATCTGAAACATTTGAAATTGCAGGATCAGGAGGTAATTGAGGTTTATTCATTTCTGACATTTTCCATTGTTTGAAATCTTCCAACATTCTGAATGGTACAATAACCATTTTCTTCATATTTATTTGAGATTTAGTTTTTCAAAATATTGTTAACAACTGCACCTAATGTTTTGCTAATCAATGGAGCAAGAAATAATAATGGTAAAAAGCCACCTTTTTGATTCAAAATTTTCTTCTTTTGTTGCAAAGGTTTGTTCTTGTCTGCAAGATATCTGATATGTTTACGCTTCGAATGTAACTTGCGGTTCTGAGCTTCATTCAGTTTTACATTACCTTTTAAAAGATTTTGACAACATTCTGAAATGCAATCCATCACTTGTTTCGGAGCATCGTTGATCATTTTCTTTTTATATGCAGATGGAACTTTACTCATTGCAACAATCAACTCACCATATTTTTTTATCCGCGGTGCTTTCCTGCTCTTAGTTTTTGAAGGCATCTTCACAGTCTAAGTAGTTGTCTCAAAATGAGCAGAAAAATTTTATGTTTCATCTTTTATCTTTTCTGATTGAACCATTCTAAAGCTTCGAATGCAGATTTCGATGCATCAGACAACGGCATAAATTTTGAAAATTCAAGATCAATAACTGGTTTTTTTTGTAACGGTTGATGTTGAGGGTTCTGCTGAGAAGGTATAGGTGTAAATTTAGAATGTTGATTTTGTTGAGTTTGCATCGGTGTAAACTTTGAATGATTTAGAGAAAGCTTTGTTTTACGTTTAGATTCTTTTTGACTACCCCTTTGTTGTGTTTGCATCAGTGTAATCTTTGAATGTTTTGGAGAAACCTTTGATTTACTTTTAGATTGTCTACCAGTTTGTTCAAATGAATTTTTCAAAAGACTTCTAATTAAAACTCCTCCAAGGAACCCACTACCACCTCGTTGAAAAATTAATTTGCGTTTTGTTTCCATATCAGTTGATCGATCAGAGATTTTTTTAAGAACATTTTTATTTCTCTGAAAAAACTTTTTTGTCTGTGATGGTAATTTCCAATCATTTTCAAGAAATAATTCAGCTGCAAAAGTGAAGAAATTTATAATTTGTGACAGTTCATCATGACTAAACATCTCGGCGGACGACATGGTTCTAAAATGAGAAAAGTAACAACAACTGAATTTATACTTTTGAATAAATGACAGGACCTCGGTCATTAGCTGTCAACCATTTATGGAAAATATCAGTTCTAATTCGCAAATAATTTTCTGTTCTAGGATGAAAATCTACTAAAATATATCCATGATTTATTGAAGTTGCATCTTCGTATGCTTGTTTCAAATGATTGGTTTGCATTTGATGAGCCAAAACTTTTATTTGATTTTTATCTCGAACGCTTTGAAATAAAACCATGTAGTGTGCATTCAAACTTATAGTTCTGCTACTTTTTAATTTTTGGAACATGTTTTGAGTAATGTAAATTATTGAAGCATTTCGATGGTGACCTTTTCTAGTAAACCAAAGCATTATTTTGTCTTCATCTTGTTCCCCCATCATGTCATCGAAAACAACAAGATGAGGAAATGATTTATCTGATACAATTTCCTCATCATCGTCTGGAATACCATCGATAAACTCAACGTTATCAATTTCTTTTATACGACTGTATGTGTCTTGCCATTCTTTGTAACACCAAACTATTTTCTTTGGTGGTGTTTGGAATAAATCGTGTTTAAATTCAATAACTTTTTTAACAAATTCTGTTTTACCTGATCCACTAGGTCCGCTGATAAAGAAATTACACGGATGTTGGAAAAGTAAAGATTCTTCCATGTTGTCACTTTGATGTCTAATCAGAGAGTGAACTTAACGACGTGCGAATTTAGTTTTTAAACAGAAATCTCCATAGCTGTAAATATTTCCAAACATTTCAATAATCCAAGTATTATAGTCTTCTATTCTTCTGTTTGTTCTGTAAACAAAAAAATCATTTCCTATAATGTTTTTAATTTTTGCATATGTTGACATTTTTTTTGTTAACAAATACCCATATATCCTAGGAACTGATTTAAAGGTTCCCCTAGCAAGAGGATAATTATCTTCATACTTTGTATAATGAATATAGTCATGTTCATCAAAAGTTTCTAAATCTAAATGGAGTTCATCACCACCAAATATCCAAAAATCAGATATTCTTTCAATGAGAAAAAATGTTTTGAATTTAATAAATGATTCAATATATTTTTGAGAGAAATGAGAAAATATACTTGTCTCAAGATAGTCCAATCTCTGTAAACATTCGTCGACATCACAGCATCGTAGTATTGCTTCCTTTTCTCTTTCAAACCAGACTTCTTGTAATTCCTTCTTTATCTCTGGAATAAGTGTTGACTGTGCCACCAAATATCAATAAATCTTCTCAGCAATTTCTGGAGGTACTACGCCTGTCAACATCTTGACATGAAATGACTCAACATCTCCATCCGTATGGATATGTGTGAATACCATTGACGAGTTTTCGTTTTGTGTACACCGATCTGAAAGTTTTGGTTTGACACTCACGAATCAGTTGATGTTCTTTTGTCTTTTAATTCTGGAAGGATACTCAACAACAGTTTTGAAATTTTCACGATCATTAACACATTGTACCATTGTTTCAAAATTAACTTTTTGACTTGTGCTGTAATCAAGAGTGATACCTTTTACCTTACATTTGGTGTATCTTCTCCCATCTTTGATGTATTCATATCCGTAGTTCTTTGGCCCAAGTCCAACAAATTTGACAATCTTTGCATCTGGATGTTCGTCGCTCCATTTCCCCAATCTTCCTTCGATAGTTTTGATGTTCTTCTTTGATGGATCACTGACATACATACAGCTGTCTGTATCAAAATACAGCACTCTATCTCCAAGTTTTAAAAAAATTTATACAATTGTAATCTTGCATACGCTGTAACAAAAGAAGCAACAACAACATTTGCTGAATGATGAGGTTCAATATTATCTAAAATATCAACATAATTTACCAGAATGAATTTGTCACCATCAAGAAGTGTAACATTTTGAACAATTATATTGTTACTAGTAAGCAATTCAAAATAACGCGATGGCTTATCCACATACTCTGTTTTTGACATAAGATTTCTTTGTGCATTCTTACCCCATATACAATTAATCATAATTTTAGATATTTGGCGTTTTCCTGGATTCTTCTCGATGTTCTCCAATTTTATACCCTCAGCTGCATAATAATCCTGTACAAACTTTTGCTTCTGTTCTTCTGTCTCAACACCAAATGGATAACCACTACATTCCTGTTTGATCTTTAGATGTTTGTCGATATAGGATTTGTATATTTCATCTGTCCAATCTGTCCAATGCCAAATTTGGTACACATCAAGTATTTTGTAGCCAACATCCATTGCTTTGAATAATTCTGGCGTGGTCCACACTCCGGTTATAGCTCGATATTCTTCTGAATGGTTACATGTCTCGTCCTCATTGATGGCACAAGTGTTGCACTAAGTAAAAACCATTTTGTTGTTACAATGAATCGGTAGAACTGGAATATACAATTTCGATGGTGGTAAAATTGTACATTTAACAAGTCCCGCATAGTCTCTAATGTGTTCTTGATCGATCTGCTCTTGACTCAAAATTTCTGGATGTCCAACAGGGTAGAATTTATATTTGTTGCAAAATGGATACAACGAACAGACATCGATGAACTTGATTTCTTTTGTGGAATCTTGATCAATTTCCTCGTACAATTTGATGGCATTTGTACGTCCACCAAACAATGCTTCTCGTGGCCAAATGGGGTCTCGATGTTTGTAGAAAGATTCCATTTGTTGTTTGAATTTCACATCCGATTTCATTCTTTCGTCGATCTGATGCCCCCAAATTGATTCAACTCTGTAACCAAGACTTTCCAGTTCATCTTTCTTCTGTTGAGTTCTTGTATATAATTCTTCCATGGTGAGCATCGTATAGGGATTCTTGTATTGTCTGTTGTTGTAACATTTTGGACATCCATGAAACAGACATCCATTCATCTCAAAAACCGTTCTTGTGGCTTCCTCATATCCATCGACGTAGTGTCCACCAATCTTGATTTCTCCTCCATTCAAAGCATGCTTAATTGTTATCATACTTGACAATGATAGATGTTGAAGCCAACGTATCGCTTTCATGGAATAGTTTTTAGCACATGGGTATCCACCATCTGGAACGATTCCAATTGTTTTCTCTGGCATTGAATTCTTCCTCCATGCCAATTTGCAAACTTGCGCCAATGTTATTGACTCAATGAACGGGTCAATCTGTTCTGTTTCCAATATGTATTTCCTGAAATTTCCACATCCACGGCGAAGAATATCCACGTCTGATTTGCAGTACTTCTCCATCTCTTCTTGGAAGTTGAATATCACGTAATTTTCTATTTTCTCATTGTACCATTCAAAGAATTTCTCTCGATTTTCCACGCTCATCATGTCTGGTTTGTAGTAATCAGAAGCCAAGTAAGGTCTAATGTAATTTTGAAACTTTGGTGAATTCGCCCAATGTGGAAAGTGTCCTTTCGCCATCTCATTCACCTGAAAAGTTTGTGGAAACGTTGAAAGCGGCATCATCAGAAAACTCAGAGAATCAATAACTTTCACGCTGTTGCATTTTAAACTGAGAATTTTGATTCCATTCATGATCAGTTCTGGTTTATGAATTCCACTTTGTATGAGTGCTTGAAGTAGAAACTGTGCATCGTATCCCTGAGCATTATGTGCTATTGCAACACATCCTTTGTGATCTTGGTGGAATAACCAGTTTGTGAAGTCTGTTAAAACGTTGTCACCCTTGAATACAAATTCTCTGGAATCCGGTCCACATGTTTCACATTTTTCTTCGATTGGTTTGCACATGCAATCTCCACAAGCGGTATGTGCAACACAGAAGTTTGGAATATGAACACCTGTGTCTTGTCTGCATTCAAAGTCAAAGAATACATATGGAATCTTTGCAGGTTTCTTTTCCGGTGATTCATATTTTGGAATGTAGCACCTGTGATCTGCTTCAACGATTTCTTTGCAATGTTTGCATTTCTTCAACCCCGCACATATATGTCTGCTTGATTTATTGGTGAGAATTTCTTCAACACAATTGTTGCATAGTTGAACCAAATCACATATTTTTCTTTTCTGTTTTCCTTCCGTCTTCAAATGGTTGTCGAAACAAGATTTACTTCTGAATGATCGTCGACACGTTCTACACTTCACCCAATTTGTGAAATTACACTGTGTCAATTACCAGCATGCACAAACAAATCTGCATCGATGATCGCCACGACTTTTGAATCCAATGTCACAGAATTCGCAGTAGTAGTTGGTGCCTAGAAATCCTTTGATTGATGTTATGGTGTTGAAGTGATTGTTGTTGTAGTAGATGTGTACACATTTGCTCTCCGAACACATTTCTGCAGGTTCAAATAGAAATCCTGCGCCAGCAAATTCATTGTGAATTTTCACAAAATATTCTGGATACAATATTTCTTGAATCTTGTGGAACTCATTGATACTGCAAACTGTATCGTGTGGAATGCCAGCATCTGTTTGTGCTGTGTATATTGATTGTCTTATTCTTTTCCATTTCTTTGACCAGCACACAGATCCATCACTATCTGCCTTACACATTCCGACGACAATAGATCTTGCCATACACATAACATCATCAGCATTTTCAATCCGGACAATACTTCTTTTTACTTTTGTCAGCTTGTTCTTGTCTGCAAATGGTCCATAATGTAGTGAGTGTCGTGTACCACCTTCCGGAATATCTGTAAAGTCTGCATTTGATTGAACCACATTTTGAATATTATCCATGAGTGTCCCACCATTCAATTCACTGGCTTTTGTGAATGGAATGAAAATGCTCATATCAAGTCCTGGATGATTTATCGTAGCTCTGATTCTTGTCTTCTCATTTGCTGAACATTTCTGTTTCAATTCTTCTGTCAACTTCTCAAATATCTCTGGAATGTTCTCGATTGGATCTGTAAATTTCTCGAATTTCACACCAAATTGTCGTGCTGCTGATTTAAATTTTCTGGAAAATTTCTCCGAGTTCAGCTCCAATTTGAAATATTTTGTTGGATTGAACACAACACGCTCTCTAGCCAGACTTTTCTTTCTCTTCCCACCAATTTCTCTATTCTGTCTTCGACCGCGTCCAATCTGCCCATCACTAGAACTTTCTTCACTTTCTGCCCCATCAGTTTCCATATCGCTCTCTTCAATAACTGCAGGCCTTGGTCTTTTTCTAACAATATCTTCTTCGCTGGTGGCGTCGTCTGAAACAGGTCTTTTAATTCTCTTAAACATTTTTTTCTTGAGTTTTGTCAGCAAAAAATATTGCGACTGGCTTCTTCGGAGTTGAAGTGTAAAGTGTAGAATTACACCTGCTTTTATAGCATGAAAATGCTATAAAAGCAGGTGTAATTCTACACTCCGAAGAAGCCAGTCGCAATATTTTTTGCTGACAAAACTCAAGACAAAAATGTTTAAGAGAATTAAAAGACCTGTTTCAGACGACGCCACCAGCGAAGAAGATATTGTTAGAAAAAGACCAAGGCCTGAAGTTATTGAAGAGAGCGATATTGAGCTACATAAAGAAGATTCAAAAAAATCTACACAACCACAGACTAGAAAAATTCAAGATAATCTTGTCGAATTGAGACGGATCTCTACCGATTTGTTTAAACTTTGTAACAAAATGCATTGGCAAGAGAAACAAGAGAAAAACAAAGCGGATAAAAATTGGAAACCGCCATATGGTTACTGTTACAAATGCGGACAAGACTCCCATTGGTCCTTCCATTGTAAAGCAGATTTCGGCGACAAAAAAAATGTGAAAACTATACAAAAGTCTACAAGCAGTAACAAAACAAGAACAAATGCAGATATCAAAACTGAAGAGATGTCTACAACATCAGATGTTTCCAAACAAGACCGACCTGTTGATCCTACGAATGATTCACAGAACAAATCTGAAGATAAACATCCAGAAATTTAAAATTCCAAGAAAACTTCCAAGAAAAAGAAGCTGAGACCATTCTACATTCCAAAAACAGATAAACGAATCGACACAAACAATTGAAAATTATGTTGTGTGAATAAATTATGAATTGAACAATCGTGTTTAGTTTTTTTCAGCTATGAAAGAGTAACCTTTTGGGAAATGTGTGTGGCCCTGAAAAGGGCCGTTTTCTCTTTTCCAGGATTCATAAGAATTCTGACAAATCAGGATATATCCCGTTGGGATTAATTGTCACAGACCAAATAGGATTTGATCTGTGCGCCGCACCAGCCTGAGCAAAGCTGTCAATCGCTGCATTGCACAGATCTTTCTTCTTGATCTGTGACAAGATCTCCACGAGATCAAGATTGCTTGATTCTTGAACATCACATACTTTAGGCAATGGTCGTCGGCGAGCCAAAAAATCTCTTATTATCTGCTTCTGAACCCTACTTTGTTTAGGAGAATCCTGCCATTTCTTATACCTTCTTATTTCCGTCTCCTCTGACGAATCTCTCTTCCTCCGCAACTTCTTGAGAAATTTCTTTAAAGACGGCATAATGAATGAAGTTCACTGAAAAAGTGAAAATATTTGTATACATTTGACACGGGCGACAATGAAATCACATGTCGCGTTGGCGTTAAAATTGACAAATATTTCCTGACGTTGTGATTTTTCAGAGACGGATCAACATGCATATTTCACTTGATCATTATTGTATAGCGATCAAACAAATGTTTTTAATTTCGTTAGATCATTATCTATTATTTGGTACACATAATTTGATATATCTGTTACCTCGTTAGGAAAAAATGGAATGTTTTTCTAGTTTTTGTTTTGGAATTGTACATATTTTATACATAAAAAACTGAACACAAGAAACATACTGAACATTTTTCTTGATCATTGCATTTGATAACTTTACTTGGTAATCGTTTATGAACGAAGATGAATTCATATGTTAAAACATCTTAATTAATTGCATATACTATCATGAATTTAATCTATAACATATCGAAATGGTGAAACTAACAGATAATGCACTGAAAAGAAACACAACGTCAGGAAACATTTGTCATTTTTAACGTCAAAGCATTATGTGGTTTCTCTACCGCCCGCGCAATCATGATATATGTTCAAGCACGGCAGCGAACAATTTATTCTGCATTCAAAGATGACTGCTGTAAACATAACCGATCCTGACGAGATGATGGTCCGTGGGGTATACTGTAAAGCAGTGTACGGCGAAGAAATATCTCTATTTTGGAGGGCACTCAGCATTGGGGTTTACCGATGGATGGATGGTTTACCGATGGATGGATGGTTCTGAGAGATGCGGTAGTTCTGAGAGATGCGGTAGTTCTGAGAGATGCGGTAGTTCTGAGAGATGCGGTAGTTCTGAGAGATGCGGTAGTTGACCTGGCCGAATCAAGATTGATGGTTGAATTAGCGGCGACTGTTATACAGCGACCTATCGTCATGTTTGATGCTACCAAAGGCGGCTACAAATCAACACCAAGATTCAAGTCATCAATACCTCTAGTGTGGATCCCCCACGCTTGCCACGAGCATTATTGTGAATGCGAAATATGGATGAGGAGAGGAGACAAATCAATTGAAGTTTTGTCGAACAAAGAAGTTCAATGTGGCGGATTCTAAACTATAACAAAAATAAAACGGCCCTTTTCAGGGCCACCAACTGATCGAAAAGAAACTCTTGATAGCTAATTGATATTTTCCAAAGTGAGATTTTCCTTTTGAAAAAAATAATTCTAAGTCCATTTTCATTTTTTCGATCAGAAATGTCACATCAATGACAGGAACATCTATCCTCAGGGGGCAACTATGGCCCAGTACCCCCCAGACATGGCCACTATGGCCCAGTACCCCCCAGACATGGCCACTATGGCCCAGTACCCCCCCAGACATGGCCACTATGGCCCAGTACCCCCCAGACATGGCCACTATGGCCCAGTACCCCCCAGACTTGGCCACTATGGGTACTGGGCCATAGTGGCCATGTCTGGGGGGGTACTGGGCCATAGTGGCCATGTCTGGGGGGTACTGGACCATAGTGGCCATGTCTGGGGGGTACTGGGCCATAGTGGCCCCCATTACTACTCAGAGTGACTGCCCACCACACTCGCTCGTCGTCACTCTGGCCCAGTGCATTTTTTAACAAAAGCGAAAGTCTTCGAATAAATTCGAAGACGATAGCGTTGTAAAATGTACTTGCAGAAATTGTCGTTCAGTGAAATGTTATGAGATAATGGTAAAATGGTACAGATAAAATTTTCCCGAGTCAAATCGGTGTTTTATTCATAGAAATATGATGTTTTTGACAAAAAAGAAACACAGCTGATTTGACGTTCGGGGAAAATTGGTAGAAAAACGCATGACGTCGTCAACAAGGCCCGCGCATCCCATATATTTGATCCTCGAAGATGTTAACGTTATTACATGCGTAATTTTGTAACGTTAGCGTTATTTTGAAACATGGATCCAGTAACGGAATTTCTCAAGACTATTGATGTGCAGTACGACCATGTTCCTGCAACAAAGCAAATGTCGACTCCACTGTATGCAGTCAATATAGCACCACGGGTAGAACAGCAACAGGTACCAATGGTGTATCCGCGAACGGATCAACAACCAGTGGATACACCGCCGGTGAAAACACAACAAATGACTCAACCAAGTTATCAACAGTTCACAATGGGAAGAACAGACAAAATTGTTACGGAATATTTGGCAGGAAATGAAGGATATACGAAAGCATTTAACACAGAAAACTGGTTGAATGTACAATCAACTTGAAACCTCACACGATTGACATACCAATTGAGGTACATGGTTTCCAGAAAGAACCTACGAAACGATCAACATTTGGATCACTCGGGAAAGATTTAACAGTGATGAAGAAACAAAAGAAATGATTTTTTATATTATTTTAAACGGCCCTTTTCAGGGCCACTTAAAATTCACGAAAGATACGCTCTGTATTATGCTATATGATGATCATATTATAGATATGAAGGGTGGTAGTGGGTTTTTTATTGTTAGTGAAGTATTCTTTGATAAATTATGTGAACATTCTCTCCAAGTTCATGATGAATGAATTTGGTTTGAAGAAATTATGTGAACATTATCTCCAAGTTCAGGAAGAATGAACAAATCGTACAGTAGCAATTTCAGAGCATATCTTTAAAAAAAATTGTGAGGCCCTGAAAAGGGCCGTTTTGGATGGTTTCAAAAGAAACCACACGATGTGTTTGGGTTTAAATACAGCTGAAAGTTGTCTTGGGAACGTCGCAACCAAATGGCACAATTGCATGGCCGGGCTGTCTGTATCCCCCAGAGCGGCAATAATTCGTAAACTCTATGCCCTGAGAAGATTATGATAGACCACTGTAGTGATGTAACGCAAGTCGCACCATCAATCTTGATGTCCCCAGCAATCTGGTATGCCGGAACCACCTCTGTTGTCCGTCATCAACATAACGGTGTACCTATAGATATCAAAACAGTTATCTATAGTCCCCGTTTCTGCTAAACTCAAAGCCTTCCATATCATCTGATGTTCATCTCCAAACACACCTCGCACCAGCATCCCATCCTCCAAATAGCTCCGATACAGATCTCGGTAATCCATTTCGGTATGAATGAAGAATGGTAATATCTGGTCTTTTTTATTGAAAACGCGCGGACGTCGCCGACGACGTCATGCGTTTTTCTACCAAATTTCTCCAAACGTCAAATCAGATGTGTTTCTTTTTTTGTCAAAAACATCATATTTCTATGAATAAAACACCGATTTGACTCGGGAAAATTCTATCTGTACCATTTTACCATTATATCATAACATATTTCACTGAAAGGTAACTTCTGCGAGTACATTTTACAACGCTAGCGTCTTCGAATTTATTCGAAGACTTTCGCTTTTGTTAAAAATGCACTGGTAAAATAGCACAATTTACCAACACATCTATTTTTCTCGGTATTATTCTAAGTTCAATGTGTACAGCGAAGGGGCCACACTTACCACACTGGCATTAGAATTCGAAAAAAATCGATATATTGGTAAATTGTGCTCTTTTCTGTCAAAAATCCCTTCGAAGCGCTCACCTTACTCTTTGGAATCTAACACAACCTCTGGACCGATGAATCCGACCCTGGGTTGTCACTCTGGCCCACCCCTCGCTGACTGTCACTCTGGTCCATGGGTCAGAGTGACAATCTAGGTTATGGGACCGGTCACTGACACACTCCACGTCGCTCGAGGTATTCCGAAAAAAAGAAACACACTTGAATTGACATTCGGAGAGATTTGGTGAAATACGCAATGACGTCGTCGGCGGCGTCTGCGCGTTTCATATAATATGGAATGCAGTGTAACGTTTTTTTTATCTTCAAAATGTTCTCTAAACTAAAAGAGAAAAATGTTTGCTAAAATTCTCTGTCGATGCTCGATTAAAGTATTGGCAGAAGAATGTTAGAGATTCGGAGAGCCATAAGTTAGCCATTAGAGCTGGAGTTCAAGAATTCCTCCAAAGACGGAGACCTAGTCCTCCCAAAGTGTATGTGGAAACTCCAGAGTGGAACCCCACGTATAAGGAGGGAGCATTATATCCAGACTTGTCTGAATTTAATCCTCCAAAGCCGCTACCAAGGTGGATTACCACTGAGGCAGCAGAATACGTGCCGGATCCATACTGGAGGCCCACATATAACAAGGGAGGATTTTATCCTGATTTGTCTGAATTTTATTGACTCGGCAAACAATTTAAACGGCCCTTTTCAGGGCCACCCAAATTTTTCAAAAGATACGCTCTGAAATTGCTAAAAACGTAACAAGTAATTAAATCAATAATATTTTATTCACCAATTTTAACTTTTCTTGGAAGATTATCGCGATAAACGTCTTTTTCTCTTTCTGCTAGGCAAAGTGATTAGCTTAATTTCAGTATCGTTAGCGCCTTTGGCTACAGCGTTTATCACTTCCATCTGCGAAATCTCCGTGTTTAGAATAGTGATTTCATCATTTGACACCTCGGTTGAGGCGTATAATTCACCACTCTCAGTTTTCACATCCGCGATCTCGTTAATTGACATCGCGGTTGAGTTGCATTGTTCCCCACTTTCAGCTTTCGCATCCGCGATCTCGTTAGTTGATGTCTCAGTTTGATCAATGTCCATTACATCACTTGGTGTGAGATAATCGTTGTCTGATGTGTGCGTCCAAGTATACTTCCCAGGAGTAGATTCACTCGCCATCAATGATGATTTTTTCATCTGATCAATCTTCTTTTTCGTAGTGCCATCACATTGAAAAGCCCAATCTGCACTCGAATTGCATCTAAAACAGTTACCGTATGGTGGTATGCAATTTTTCGTAAATGTTGTATGTTGTTACTCTGCAATCGTGGATCCATTGTGAGCGTTCGGTGCGTTATTCAGTCGTCAGTGAAATGACGACGTGATGAAAAAGCGCGTCGCTTTTATGCTCTGACGCGGCGACTGACCCATGGGCCAGAGTGTCGACGAGCGAGGGGTGGGCCAGAGTGACAGCCCAGGGCCGGGCTCGTCGACACTCTGGCCCATGGGCCAGAGTGACGACGAGCGAGGGGGGTGGGCCAGAGTGACGGGTAGAGTGGTAGCCAGCGAGGGGTGGACCAGAGTGGTAGGTTCCCAGGGTAGGATTCATCGGTCCAGAGATTGTGTTAGATTCCAAAGAGTAAGGTGAGCGCTTCGAAGGGATTTTTGACAGAAAAGAGCACAATTTACCAATGTATCGATTATTTCTCGGATTCTAATGCCAGTGTGGTAAGCGAAGGGCGCTTCCCTTCGCTGTACACATTGAACTTAGAATAATACCGAGAAAAATAGATGTGTTGGTACATTGTGCTATTTTACCAGTGCAGTTTTTTCGAATAAATTCGAAGACGCTAGCGCTGTGAAAAATGTGTATGCAAGAGCCATCTGATAGCAGGTTTTGGGTGGCCCTGAAAAAGGCCGTTTTTCGTTAGATCACAATAAAAGTGGATAAGGGGTCTTTAGGAACTCAAATCCATCCTCTTGATCCAACTCCCGAAACACAAGCGAACACTCGATGCGAGGTGGAAATATACCTTGCGGTATACTCACACCCTTCAATGGGGATACGTCTAATCTGCACTGCTTCTTCTCTCTCCAAATCACGAGCTTTCTCTGCAGAAGGGTTGCCACCACCCCACGTAAGACACCTGGGGTGCTATTCACCAAGCGAGACTATTTTATAAACCAGGTAGTTTATATGGTAGCGGCTGAACGCAAAGGTATCTTCGCTTTAGCGAAAACGACACACGTTGTCGATGGTGTGATTGATCCAATCTATCAGATTTGTCACTTGTCAATTGACGCCGTCTTACGACTAATTCATGAACACTCACCGGCCACAATCGGCATGTATAGCGGTATAATTTTTGGGTACAATTGTGTGGAGTCTCATGCTTGCGTTTATATATCTGCAGAATGAGTTTCAATGATATTAATGAGGTTTTTTAATTAGCACAGTGTGAAAATGAAGAGCCAAGAAGATAACGTCTCAGAAGAATTTTGTTTGTGTTTTGGTTCTGTTTGGATATTTCCTTGCCATTATTTCCAAAGAATTTTTTTTTCCATCCATCATTTTTCCGGCGCTGGTGAATGGTGCCGGTTTCTTTGTTCTTTAATATTTTGATTCTTCTCTCCACAATGCCCAAAAACGTTTTACGCTCGTCGGCAGTTGGGGGGGGGGGGTCTGGAAAACAATTGCACATATAGGGCCCAAAAAGTTTTTTTCGGACCCCGAGGGACCCACCACCCATTTATGCAAATTTTTTCCTCCAAATGTTAGGGACCCATGTGCACCCCCTTTCTTTCTCATGTTTTTATCCAAATTTCAAGAGTTTGTTTTTAGCCATTCTTCAATAACTGTGTTAACTGCCTTGCAATCCCATTACACTGTCCTTTGTTGGTGCAAACTGTGTAAAATTAAGACTCAAGCAATAACATGCTTAATCGGTAAAGCCCAGGTCAGAAAAACGAAAAATAAACTGTATTACCGCATTATAGCCTTAATATATCGAGCGTGTTTGATGTAAACATATTGTATTCCAATCAAAAAATAACATGTTTAGACATTTGACAAATAGTTTACAGTAAAACAGAATAATACATATAATCGGATGATTGGAAAGGGAATTAAACAACAAGCCCAAGGGCTTTTATTAAGTTTGCTCCCCTTTTGTTTCGCGCCCACTCTTCATTAAGTGTACAGGGGGGTCGGACGGGAAGAAGCGTGTTTAGTCTGACAGAGAACACTGGCCAGTGTAAAAAGTGGTAAACAGGTCAGGGATTCTACAATTATTTGTGCATGATCAAAGAACTCTTTAGTCTTATCCACCGGGGTGGGTGAGGAGGAGAATTGTTTTGGTTAGGTATACACATAGATATATGGTTATTATACCCCCGATATTAGTCGGCGGGTATATAGTTGACGTCTCGAGCCGTCCATGCGTCCGTCCATAAAGACATTTTGCGTTATAACTCAAGAGTCGGTTGTCATATTTTGATGCTCTATGACATGTGACGGACCAGAAATGGGGAACGAATATGCATAATATCACGGATTGTGAGCACCAATGCCTACCAGAGTTATCCATGGGCCCTGTTTATGAAATTCAGTCCGTACAAAGTTTTTGCAATATAAGTTGAAGTGTCGGTTGTCGAATTTTGAAGTGGTTTGGTATGGTGATAGACCTGAATGATAGGGGAAGAATGTATGCAGATATTACTGCATATCACAGGTTTTGCCTGTCGATGCATACCAGAGCTACCAACCTGGTTCCATCCGTAAACACATTTTGCATTATTATAACTAAACCATTTCTATGTATATTTGTGCACTAGAGTCTGCAGTATAGTCTCAGTCAGATTTTATTCTTGATTTTAGTTTGAACTTTGAAGAATGTCATTTCTCAAAGCATCTGAATGCATCACATTATTTCAGTTCATCTATTTATAAGCGATAACAGTGTACAATTAGTATAGTTTAGTCTTGTTGAGCAGTATTTAAGCTTCAATATGAAGTTCGTAAATTCAAGGAGAATAGCGTCGCCTTCGGTTGGGATTGTCTGAACAATAAACAGTAACGGTCATTCATCATAAGCAATTCAGTTTTATTTGGATAAGTGTTGCAAATTAACATTACTTGCAACCATTAAAGATGAGAAATAACCAGAAGGAATGAATTTGATTGCATGCCAGAACAAGACAGTATTTCAGACATTAGAAATTTATGAGATACCCTTTTCAATGTCATGTTATGCAACAATCTGGTTAATGATATCTAGTCATCATTGAGTATTCACCATGTAGTATTTGTGATACAGTTTGTTTTTATTTTAATACTTTTATTCGGGTAATACAACTGGGTAATATATTAATTTGTTTTACTAAATTACGGTTTTCCACTGTGAAGTGGGACGGGATCCTGTGAAATCCAGAAGGTTGCTAAATCTGAGGCTATATAGTCACTATAGCTGGCTATATAGCCATATTTTAACAAACATGATACTAACATGCTTACAAACAACATTACATGGTCAGTACTTGTAAATTGTTTGAAAAAAAAACCCATTTTGGAAAAAAATTTACAAGCACGATTGTTTCGGCCTCTGGACCACCCACCACCCCGTCCCTATATACGGAATTTTTTTTGTAGACCCCCCATGTCGTCGGTGGTATATTTTGCCCCACGTAATTTTCCTCGATTGCTCATTGTTGAAATGAACCAAACGTGTACTGTTACACGCAGCATGTTTATGTGACCGATGGTCAATCTATGATTGACGCCAATCACATTGATTGGATAATCCTATACCGCGCGGCGATGTCTTCCCATCGATATGTCCACCGACAGCTTCGCATTGAGCGTCGCCTCGTAAAACTACCTGGACTATATTATAAACCCAGCCGGTGAATAGCACCCCTGGTGTGCTATTCACCGGCTGGGTTTATAATATAGTCCAGGTAGTTTTACGAGGCGACGCTCAATGCGAAGCTATCGGCGGACATATCGATGGGAAGACATCGCCGCGCCATATAGGATTATCCAATCAAGGTGATTGGCGTCAATCATAGATTGACCACCGGTCACATAAACATGCTGCGTGTAGCTGTACACGTTTGTACACATTTCAACAATGAGCAACCGAGGAAAAGGACGTGGGGCAAAATATACCACCGACGACATGAGGGGGTCTACAAAAAAAATCCGTATATAGGGCCGGGGTGGGTGGGTGGTCCAGAGGCCGAAACAATCGTGCTTGTAATTATTTTTCCAAAATGGTTTTTTTTCAAACAATTTACAAGTACTGACCATGTAATGTTGTTTGAAAGCATGCTAGTATCATGTTTGTTGGCATATGGCTATATGGACATCTATAGTGACTATTTAGCCTCAGATTTAGCAACATTCTGGATTTCACAGGATCCCGTCCCACTTCTCAGTGGAAAACCGTAATTTAGTAAAAAAAATTAATGTATTACCCAGTGTAAATATGTTTGGCAACTCTAATGCGTGTTGACTCACGATTGAGTTCATTAAAGCATACCATATATTACCCGAATAAAAGTAATAAAATAAAAAAAACTGTATCACAAATACTACATGGTGAATACTCAATGATGACTAGATATCATTGACCCGATTGTTGCATAACATGAAATTGAAAAGGGTGTCTCATAAATTTCTAATGTCTGAAATACTGTCTTGTTCTGGCATGCAATCAATTTAATTCCTTCTGGTTATTTCTCATCTTTTTAATGATTGCAAGTAATGTTAATTTGCAGCACTTATCAAAATAAAACTGAATTGGTTATAATGAATGGCCGTTACTGTTTATTGTTCAGACAATCCCAACTGAAGGTGACGCTATTCTCCTTGAATTGACGAACTTCATCTTGAAGCTTAAATACTGCTCAACAAGACTAAACTACAATACTAATTGTATACTGTTATCGCTTACAAATATATGAACTGAAATAATGTGATGCATTCAGATGCTTTGAGAAATGACATTCTTCAATGTCTTCAAAGTTCAAACTAAAATCAAGAATAAAGTCTGACTGAGACTATACTGCAGACTCTAGCGCACAAATATACATACAAATGGTTGAGTTATAATAATGCAAAATGTGTTTATGGATGGAACCAAGTTGGTAGCTCTGGTATGCATCGACAGGCAAAACCTGTGATATGCAGTAATATCTGCACACATCATTCCCGTATCATTCAGGTCTATCACCATACCAAACCACTTCAAAATTCGACAACCGACACTTCAACTTATATGGCGAAAACTTTGTACAGATTTAATTTCATAAACAGGGCCCATGGATAACTCTGGTAGGCATTGGTACTCACAATCCGTGATATTATGCATATTCGTTCCCCATTTCTGGTCCGTCACATGTCATAGAGCATCAAAATATGACAACCGACTCTTGAGTTATGATGCAAAATGTTTGTACGGACGGACACACGGACGGCTCGAGACGTCAACTATATACCCGCCGACTAATATCGGGGGTATAATAACCATATATCTATGTGTATACCTAACCAACACAATTCCCCTCCTCACCCACCCTGGTGAATAAGACTAAAGAGTTCTTTGATCATGCACAAATAACTGTAGAACCCCTGACCTGTTTACTACTATTTACACTGGCCAGTGTTCTCTGTCAGACTAAACACGCTCGATATATTAAGGCTATAATGCGGTCTAGGGCAATTTGTGACATACAGTGTACCTACACAATGCTTTATTATTGTTGTTAGATACTGGAAACACCAGGAAACACCTGGAAATACAGTTTATTTTTCGCAGTTAACACAGTTATTGAAGAACGGCTAAAAAACTCTGAAATTTTGATAAAAACATGAGAAAGGGTGGGGTCCTAACATTTGGAGGAACACATTTGCACAAATGGGGTGGTGGGTTCCTCGGGGTCGGAAAAAACCTTTTTGAGCCCTATATATGTGCAATTGTTTTCTAGGCCCCCCCCCACTGCCGACGAGCGTAACACTTTTTTGGGCATTGTGGAGAGAAGAATCAAAATATTAATGAACAAAGAAACCTGCACCATTCACCAGCGCCGGAAAAATGATGCATGGAAAGAAATTTCTTTGGAAATAGCAGGGAAATATCCAAACTGCAGAACCAAAACACAAACAAAATTCTTCTGAGACGTTATCTTCTTGGCTCTTAATTTTCAAACTGTGCTAATTAAAAAAACCTCATTAATATCATTGAAACTCATTCTGCAGATATATAAACGCAAGCATGAGTCTCCACACAATTATACCCAAAAATTATACCGCTATACATGCTGATTGTGGCCGGTGAGTGTTCGTGAATTATACGTAAGACGGCGTCAATTGACAGGTGACAAATCTGATAGATTGGATCAATCACACCATCGACAGCGTGTGTCGTTTGCGCTAAAGCAAAGATACCTTTGCGTTCAGCCGCTACCATATAAACTACCTGGTTTATAAAATAGTCTCGCTTGGTGAATAGCACCCCTGTTGTCCCAAGCCATTCGATGTGTTCTGTCTCCCGTCCACTGAACAGTGTAGGATTGCGAGCCCAAGTTGCATTGACAAAAGTGAATAGTTCAAAGAACTTTTCACCTGTACCATACACTGCCCAGGAAAGGGTCTCCCACACCACAATGTCCGTCGGGGCCGATACACGGATGACACTGACATAAGATCCGAGATCAGTAACAGCGTATTCCATCGTGGAGAAATGATATGCTCTAAATGGGGTTTTGTTATATGTAAAACGCGCGGACGTCGTTGGCGACGTCATTGTGTATTTCTACCAATTTTCCCGAACGTCATTTCAAATGTGTTTCTTTTTTGGTGAATTAAGATCTTCATCGACATTGCCGAAGACGATCATTAAAAAACAGACACTGTTTTTCAACAACATAACTTTTATTTTTGAATTAAGAATTAACATATTTACAACTGATCATGAAATTATCATATTTACAATCAATAACTGGTAATGCAAAGAACATAATTTACATTTGGTAACTCATTTCATCATCAACAATCAACTATTTACAGAATGATTATGATTTTTTTTACATAGATAATGAGTACATTTTATCAATAATGAAATTCACAGTAAGTCTTACAAGTTTGTGAAATACATGTTTTAGGTAATATTTCTGATTCTTTTCGTAAGGGCTCATAGTTTCTATGAAACCAATCAAATACTTTTCTATCATTTTTGAAGTAGTCACCATCAAAATTCATTTCAACTAATACCTTTATACCATATCCGTTTTTCAAGAAATGTAAATCAAATATGCAGTAGATACCACACACGTTTGTACCGTGATGTTGAAACCGCCCAACGTTTATTTTACATTCGATCGAATTTCTTTGAATAAATGATTTGATATATTTATCAATAACTGGTATCCCAAATGAATCGAAATATGTTGCAATGTTTCCATTGAAGAAAATTGCAACCCAGTGTTCTCCTGGTTTTTCTGACGTATGTGTATTTACTATGTATGCTTTTACATGATGAGGTTTCTCGTGTGGTAACTGATCGTTTGCAAACAACACACCATACAATGAACAGAGGTAGGATGATTTATCTACTATATGCTGAAGTTCGCTAGTGTTCATCTTCGTAGTATTTTTTACTTTTTCACACCACAAGTCAACAAAAACCGAATCAAATTGGTTACAGTTTGCATGAACAACTTCCTTTATATCTTTCCAAAGTTTGAATGCCTCAAATTTCTCTTGTGGTGTAAATGATTCTATTTCTGGATACCATTGTTCCATAACTCGGTAGATGTTCAATTTAAGTAGTGCTATATCAATGAACATATCTACCCATTGTATAGGTGGTGTCCAAAGACAAAGTAAATGTCGTGTCTGACTTGGATGATCTATTTTATAAGATATAATAACAGATTATTAAAAACATGGATGGATTGCATTTGGAGGAAAAATTGAGAGTGGAAGTTGGAGGACTCGATTTCATTCCATATGTTTCTATCATTGACAAAGTTCGGAAAACTTTCGAGAAATGTTTCGTTCATGAAATACAAAATCAAATTTCAAAAGAAGTGACACTCAATTGTGAGGGATGTAAAATAGATCATCCAAGTCAGACACGACATTTACTTTGTCTTTGGACACCACCTATACAATGGGTAGATATGTTCATTGATATAGCACTACTTAAATTGAACATCTACCGAGTTATGGAACAATGGTATCCAGAAATAGAATCATTTACACAAGAGAAATTTGAGGCATTCAAACTTTGGAAAGATATAAAGGAACTTGTTCATGCAAAATATAACCAATTTAATTCGGTTTTTGTTGACTTGTGGTGTGAAAAAGTAAAAAAATACTACGAAGATGAACACTAGCGAACTTCAGCATATACTAGACAAATCATCCTACCTCTGTTCATTGTATGGTGTGGTGTGTGCAAAAGATCAGTTACCACACGAGAAACCTCATCATGTAAAAGCATACATAGTAAATACACATACGTCTTACATATACATAAGCATTAGTAAATTATGCTCTTTTCTGTCAAAAAACCCATTCGAAGCGCTCACCGTACTCTTCGGAATCTAACACAACCTCTAGACTGATGAATCCGACCCTGGACTGACACTCTGGCACACCCTCTCGCTGGCTGGCACATGGGCCAGAGTGCCAGTCCCAGGTTTTTTTCTTTTTTTTTCTGGCCCACCTCAGTTCTGGGACTGGCACTCTGGCCGATGGGCCAGAGTGACGACGAGCGAGGGTGGTGGGCAGTCACTCTGGCCCACCGCCTCGCTCGTCGTCACTCTGGCCCATGGGCCAGAGTGACGACGAGCAGGGGGTGGGGGGGGGGGGGTGGCCAGAATGACGGTCAATACTACTAGCGTCTGAGAAGAACTATTTTCTTAAGAAAACCAAACAAACAGGTACAGCAAACTGTGTCCGACCGCGACGACAACTGGCACTACATTGACCATTCACGCTTTTTGCGCATACCTGGTCACTCAATGACAATCATACATCACACCAGCGACTGAGTACCAATCACACATATCGATAATCACTGACCAGACAATATACACGCGACAAAGCGTTATTTACCCATTAACTCTGCATGTGCAGTGAAGACAGTAATTTTCCTCTATACTCCGTAACGCGGAAAATATTATAGCCCCGTGGCTGCTGTGGTTATCCATACATGTATATCAATACATTGTTTTCATTATTTGACCCCACGCACGACTTGCGCCCAATTTTTGAACAGCTGGACAGGCGTATGTCAACTAGTTTGTGATTTCTAGATGGATTAATGGCGGCAGAAGAATAATCCACAGGGAAAATGTCCTATTTTGACCCCAAGCACTGCTTACGCCCAATTTTTGAACAGCTGGACGGCGTATGTGACTTGAATTGTGATTTCTAGATGGTCTAGTGGTGGCACAAGAAGAATCCGCAAAGGATAGCCCCGTAGCTGCTGTGGTTATCCATATATGGGGAATATACATGTAGTAACGAAAAAATGGTTTATTTTACCAGAAGCGCGATTTACATCATTAACATCATTGGATACCCATCCATTTATTGGGAATTATATTCATGTGGGAATTATATGGGATTTCCTATTTGAGAATTCCTGCATGTGAACATGGGAAGTAACTACTCATTAGAAAATGATCAGTTATCAAAGGGTTAATATATCGTTATTTACATGACAACATAAATTTTGGTAAGTCCAACATATGTGACATTATATGCGACATGCTAAGTTTATTTATTGAACTGAATTGCTACAAAAGTATGAGTGGCAATATATAAGTCATCATCTAAGCTGAGGAATCACCATTGACTGTTATCCATATATTCATGTCCATATATGTGTAGAGATGAGCATGTGGGGTTTCGAACAGGCGGCTTGGCATGTCTTGTGTGATCTCTTATTTGGATATTCCTGCATGTGAATGATTGGGAATCAAGCATGTACCCTTTAACAAAGACCAGTTAACAAAGGGTTAAATAGTCTGATCTCCATGACAACATAAATTTTGGTGAGTCCTAAATATGTACTTTATTTGTGTTGTGCTCAATTTATGTATTGAATGAATTTCCAAGTGTGAGTGGCAATAACATACAGTCATTTGCAGGGATGTTCAGGCGAGGGGTCCAGCTGACAGGCTTGGTCTGTCTGTGGAATCTCATGTCTGCACATTCTTGCAGTTGAGCGCGGGGCAATCAAGTAACTACCAATTTGTAAATGTTCAGTTATCAAAGGTTAAATAGTCAGATGACAACAAATTCAATTCTGGTATGTCCCAATTATGTTACTGTACATGTACAGTTTATGTACTGAATGGGTTACTTTTTCCAAATACAAATGCGTTATTGGACTGGACGTTGAGCCTGAACCCTATAGTGTAACATTCTAGGGTGCCATAGTGTAACATTCTAGGGTGCCATAGTGTAACATTCTAGGGTGCCATAGTGTAACATTCTAGGGTGCCATACTGTAACATTCTAGGGTGCCATAGTGTAACATCCTAGGGTGCCATAGTGTAACATTCTAGGGTGCCATAGCGTAACATTCTAGGGTGCCATAGTGTTACATTCTAGGGTGCCAACTTTATAGTAAGAATTAAATAGGTAGAGCACCATATAACCACACTCAAACCCAAAAACGTGGCATGTATCAACTTGGGTCACATAAAAACATGGCATAAATGCACTACGAGATAACACGTAGTCGCACAAAGCAACGCCATCTCATGGTATTTTGGCTGGGTGCCGACTACGAGTTATCTCGTATCCACACTTTACCACGTTTTTCTCACGAGTAGTTCATCAGATGATCATGTTGGATATTGTAAATAACAAACATGTGCTCATTTGACCGTTTGGAGTAGCCTGCGCTAGTTCTGGCTACAACGTAACTTGTTGTCACAGTCAGGAAATAGATATCCCACATTCCAGGTTTAGACGGGCGGCGTTGGGTGCCGACTTCGAGTTATATCGTACCTAAATTTTGACATATACAATCTTAAATGTGTGATCGTGCTACTTCAAAATTGATGTCTACTATTCATATACATGAACTAACTCGTTATTCTGGAGTGCAGAATGTTAGGGGCTTTTGTTGATCATCATACAATGCCAATTCAGACGGCACAATGGAATTAGGGGCCAATGCATGCGTCAGTATAACCATAACTTCGGCCTAAATTAGGTTGCTTTATTATAGATGCAGTGGCAACACTCATATCACATATATATTTGAGCTTCCTTGGATGGTTGAAATCATTTATACGTGGGGAACTCAATTTCTTAAATTCTACACCAAAATATCTAGACCCCATATAAACTACGAGATAACTCATAGTTGCACCTTGGAATATAGTGTAGTACGAGATAACTCATAGCCGGCACTCAGCGTTACACAAGTATTCAGGTGAAATAAAATAAAATAAATTAAAACAAAATATGAGGTATATAACAGTGTTACATTAATTATTATATACATAGTCATAGTTTAGTTATAATAATGAATTGAGTTGAGTTGTTATATAATAATGAATGAATTGAGTTGAGTTGTTAATCAATTAACGATCGATAGTACACATGTGAATAAAGAGATTGACTGTTGTGGGTATCATAGTCTTAAGTTTATGCAGGTTATTTTTATTAATTTCTAGTTAGGTTGAAAGATAGTAGGCTATGGTGTGAAATAAATTCTGGTTTTAGAGCTTTTTGAATAAATGTGCTCACTTGTATAACAAATGCCGATGTTTTGTGGGTTCAATATAGCAGCGAGAGTTACTATTTGAGACCTGGTATCTATATGCCGTTCCAGTAATGGCGCGTACACATGACGGGCAAGAAAATATCATGTATGCCCCATGTGACTTTCTTGACCAATGAAAAAAATAATACAGGAAAATATCCGATGGAGGCAGTGAACGAGTATGTTGCCGCCTGTGTGTAATGTGTGTTCACCTTGATTGGTGGTAATCGGTATCCGTAAAATATTGTCCAAGGGATTCGCTGTAACCGTTCACGCACTCGAGTTATGATCAATCAATAGTATCGTCTGTTTCAACAACTGACATCGTAATTCCATTTTAGATGGGTTGACAGAATCGCTGAAGTATTATATGGATATATGGAGGCGTATATCTATAGAGGGTTTCCGTCAATCCATGTGGTGTTTTCAACTGCACCCCCTTGAACCAGGCCAACCTCCCAGCATCACATACTTCAATTTGCACCCCTCCCCATCGCCTTTGAATTTCCGACCTGGTACCTCATATGCTTGTGTTTTTTTAACTTGAATTTTGACTGGACACCAGGGAGGGACCTAGAGGAAATTTCAAACCGATAGTTTGACCAAAAGTAGGAAGAGATGCAAATGTTGGTATAAAACAATAAATTCGACATACATTACTGGTTGGAAATTCAGGCAACCAGAACAATTTCAACCCATTTTTGGTGTAATATTGTGTCAGATATGAAATTTCCAACTGCATGGTGAACACTTTACCATTATATACAAGGTATTTGTGCATGAGAGCAACGTGGCTACAGGTAGGTGAGTGCCTCATCCCACCGACTCTACGGTAATACACGTCAACAGTTGGAAATGCCATAATATTATGAATTGCCAATATGGACTGTAGGTTGTTTACCGGACGCAATTCACTTGAACCAGCACGACTAATACTGTTCTGATTGAGCTCAATTAATGCCATCAAAACCGCCGCGTTCTCACGGGCTTAATCTTTGCAACAAGAAAATATCAGGGTACAATTGTACCTGATATTTTCTTGCAGATATTTTCTTGCAGGTACATGTGAACGCACCATAAAAAGGGGGGGGGGGGGTAATATAATTTTCTCAATTATATTGTAAGCTGGACAGATCAGAATGAAATGGGCTTCATCTTCCACCTGGCATGTACAATGTTTACAGAATCTTTCATTGCTTGGTTTTGAATATCTTCCCGTTTTTACTTCAAGTGAGTGAGCGCTAATCTGTATCGGTGCTATTGCTGACCTAGATGCTTTCGACAGTCAAATAATGTTTGCACACTATACAATCTAAGTTTACCTTTCACTCCGTAAATAATACTAAGCATTTATTTTCCATTTTAGTCACCCATTTGTCATGCAATATAGTTTTGAAATTATAGGGTTTCATTTTTGATATTTGGATCTCTAGTTACATTTCTAAAGTATTGTAATTGTTTGTACATGAATATTTTTTATTTCACATTTTTAGGTCTTCATTAGAGGCAGCTATTAGTAGGGAGTGTTTGAAGCCATTTTTGTCAATTTCTAATAGTCTGTAGAATATGATCATTTGGTTGTAGAGTTTGACTGACTGCAGTTATGCCCAGTTCACAATGAATAGCTAATATTGGTGCGTTGGAGCGGACTCCGGAAAGATATCTCCGAATCATATTTAGAATTTCTGGAAGCATGTCTTAGTGAATTTAAATATGTGCATTTTAAAATCAGAGATAAAATATTCAGCACCATATGTTAATATAGGATACTGACAGGGTTACCCGGTGTTGCACAGGTTAAAGTGATGTGAAAATCTCTGCATGCTGTGGAATAGAGAATACTCTTGCTCAAAGTATTCTCATAAATTGTATATTTACATAGCATCACAAAACATGATTCTTACACAGTCATGGAATATAAGTAGTGGCTCACCTTGTCGATTGTCATTTTGTTTGTCGCGATTATTCCGTTCCATCAATAAAAAAGTATTTATTTATTTACAACTGCGTATACTACATGAACATCATAAACACATTAGTTTGCTAAAATAAAATATGACAATTGGGTTTTACATATAGAGATGTATCAATCAATCTCGTGGGTTGGACTAATATCTTGAGGACACCTGGCTGTCAAATCTCCATGAAAATACAGATGTTTTAAAGAAATTTCCAGGTGCTCCTCTGTTCATGGTGCTATATATTGGCAAAATGTTCTCAGTTTAAAAGAAATGTTGCTGCGCACGTATATCAGCTACATATGCCCGACACAGAGCGAGATTTTAAGTTGTTTATGTTAGTCGATGAGTCTGTTCTAAAAATCCGCTATATATGGCAGATATACCCTTGTCAGATGTCAGTATTGGAGGATCCTGACAAGTCATGAGCTACTGACTTTGTTTTCTTTTATTTCAGAAGAAAATATATTTGACTGCACACTGTTACCACTACTTTTGAACAGGACTTCGATACATTTCCAAGTCTCCTGACAAATTGTAACTTTTTGTGTGGAAACTGTATTGAATGGAACAGACTCAATTGTGTTATAATATATACATGAGCCATTATAATATGGAATTCTCTGACGGTTCGAGGTCTCAGTTTGCAAGAATATATGTATCTCTTAAATATAATGATAAATATACTTTTATTGCTTCTTCTGTGTATCTGTTTTTGCTAGCTCATTATGTGAACGCCCTGATTCCCATCCCCACACAACTATGACAGTTGAGATGATATAATTGTTCAAGTGACCTAAGTGGGTCAAGATATGTCGAGATTGTGAAATTGGAAGGCCAAAAACTCCTTAAAACGATATGGAGATGGCCTGGGTGACTATATATAACCTGTAGGTGGATATCGGCGAATAGCAATCTTATCAATGTTAGTGCATATCCTCTCGTCGCCATCCGTGACCCAAACGACACCAAATGTGATTTAATTCACCGTATTATTAGAGAAGGGTGTGTATGAATTTGGTGGAAATTAGTGCTAAATATATTTGTATCAGCTTTGGTGCAACTACCATCCTCATGCATGACTTTAACGGGCCACTTTTGACATATTAGACCCATGGATGCATGATATACTGGAGATGATTATACATAGATTTTGTGGTAATCAGCAACTAAACGAATGCTTTTCATAGTTATGACCCCCCCCCATCTCTCACCCAAACGGCAGCAATTCGGCGTCTTTAAATCACACGATTACATATTCCTCGTATCATGGAGAAGAATAATATATCAATTGGTGGAAATATGCACTAAAATAGTTTATTAAATAAATTGTTGATGCCCCTCTGCAACGCTGACACGAACAGCGCCATATCGCGGATGTGACTCTGTATGCGTTTGGTGGAAATCGGCGACAAAATTAATTCATCACATTTTTTAAATTTTGCCGCCCTTCCCCCATTTTCTTCCCCTGACACCAACAGCGTCATTTTAACCCGCACCATTATCTTCCTCGTAAAAAGTTAACCCTCTTAGACCGCCTTGGTGCCATGTCGATTATACCCCGTGAAGTTATATATAGAAGATATACAGACAGACAAAAAGACAGACAGCACAATTTGATTCCTCGTATCATTTGACAAGAACGTGTATGAATTTGATGGTAATTGGTACTATAAATAGTTTTATCAGTTTTGGTGACCCTCCCGTTCCTATTTCGGACTCAAGCGGCGCCACTTTTGTAACCATTAAACCACATACTTAGACTCATTATGGAGCTGCATATACATATAAAATTGGTGAAAATTCGTATCAAATTTAAGGGCTCCATATCTCTCACCAAATGGCACCAATTTGATGTATCTAAACCACACGATTAGGTTCCTCGTATCACGGAGAAGAATATGTATCAATCTGGTGGAAATCGGCGCTAAACATATTGTTATAATTTGTTGTGTCCCTCTGACCTCTATGCATCGCTGACTCGAATGGCCCCACTTGTAACATCCTTAGACCACACAATTACACTCCTGATATCATTGAGATGATTATTTATAAGTTTGGTGCTAATAGGCGACTAAACACATTTTTATCAAATTTGGTGCCCACCCCTCCCCTCCGCATCTCTCATCCAAACGGCACCAATATGGCGTCTTTAAACACACGATTAGATTCCTCGTATCATGGATAAGAATGAGTATCAATTTGGTGCAAATTGGCACTACAAATATTGTGTATCAATTGTGGTGCCCCTCTCCCTTTCAGTGCACCCCTGACTCGAAAGAGGCCACTTTTGACAGACTTATCGCATAATTAGATTCCTTGTATCATGAAGAAGAATGTATATCAATTTGGTGGAAATCGGCGCTAATATTATTTTTATCAATTCTCCCCTTCCGTGCATCACTGACTCGAACGACGCCACGTTTGACATATTCAAACAAGACCATTAGATTCTTCATACCATGGGGATGATTATATATAAGTTTCGTGGCAATCGGCGACAAACTAAAAATTCTGCCCCTCCCATTTTCTGCCGCTGACAACAACGGCGTAAATATAGAAAATTCTTACCAACAACATTATCTTTCTCGTAAAAAGTTACCCATAGTAGACCCCTTTTAGTCGGGGAGCCAATAAGGTCCACCTGCACCCCCCCCCCGATGATTACAAATAACTTTATTTTTATTGTTCCCTATGGTATCCAGATAAAGAATCCGGAATTCTCCGAAAAATAAAGGTGGCCCTACTAGGTGCTAGAGCCATTTGAATCCAAGATGGCCGCCATTTCCTCTAATTCCGACCAGCTGTATTTAATCGTTGTAATAGATCGGTTGTTAGCAAAAGACACAGACAAAATATATGCCATTTGTTGGTATGATGTCCTTCTTCAAAATGACGGCAAAAAATTTCGAAAACAATTCAAAATGGCCGCCGAAAAATGACGTCATCTGCACGAAAATAGGAAATTTAATTAATATTTCACCATATCTTCCACTTTTCTTCACATTAATCATTAGTAAATGGCAATGTTTTTGAGACAGTCATCAAGCGTGATATTATAGCGTCATTTTAAGACATTTGCCATTGACGAGGGTTCTGTAATAGATACAGAAAGAGGATTTGAAAAAGAGGGGTAAAATTTTCGATTTTTTGCAAGACGATTTTGATAGTCATTTTATCGACAAACCACACAGGCTGTTAATAGAATGTCAACAACTATGTGCTTTATTTTATTGGACGGATGTTTTACTTCAATGGGAATGAAATTGGTGTAGAATAATTTCCAAAATGGCCGCCGAAAATATGAAAAATGGTAAATATTGCCCCAGGGTGTCCTGCAATGGCTTACAAGTTGTGGTTAATATATAAAATTGGCTAATCTGTATTATATACATTGCATACTAACATGTCTGATGCACCATGGATCATTGTTTCTATTGTCACCACTGACATCACCAGAAATATTGGATTTTTCTCTCACAAACTTGACATAAATTTCGACAAAAATTCACTTTTCAGGGTTGGACAATTGTTTTAAGTAAAATGCAACTATCATTGGTATCAAAGGTATTTATTGTATTGCTCTATCTTAAATGTGTCACACTACGGTGTTTATAGACCAAATTGCTCAAGATGGCTTCCAAAATGGCAACCAAATTTGTAAAAAGTTAATTTTTTACATATATCCCGAACATTATTCTCTGCGTTATCCGACAAGGTAGTAAATTGTGACTCACTTGGTTATTGTACGTGTTAGTTAATTAACTGACAACTACGTTCTATTATGTTTGTCCCAGTTCCGTATGGGGCATGACAAATTCATTTTAAAGTTGCAGTATGGAATTTTGCGGAGAACCTCTTTTGTGTTTCTTGCCATATTATTGAAAGGAAATGGGCAGAACTTTGAAACGGAACTGAGATGAACCATAATATGTGGCTATTCTGGTCCATTATGATAAAACATATCAACTGGATACACGGTGGATGCCAAGATGGTAGCCAGGGAGTTACTATATGGTCATAGATGAGGTGAATAGGTATACAGGGAGTTATTGTATGGTCAACGGTGAGATGAGTACATGTATGTATACAATTAGTGACTGTATGATCATAAATGTAATGAATAGCTATACATGGAGTGACTAAATGGTCATGTGTCAGGTGTATGAGTATACCGGTGTTCCTGCTTGGTGACGTGTAGGTCATGTGTAGGTTATACGGGTATACACATGTGTTGCTATATGGTCATGGGCGAGGGGTATGTGTATATAGCGAGCGGCTATATGGCCATGGATGATGTGCATATGCATACATGGAGTGAATATACTGACATGGCTGGGGAGTATTAGTATATCTTGAGTGGCTATTCTGCTATGGTGTGACAAATAGGGATACGGGAAGTGACATGGCCAAGGGTGAGGTAAATATATATACAATGATTGACCATGATCATGTACGAATGTTTTGAATAGGTACACACGGTGTGACTATATGGCCATAGGTCAGATGAAGGAGTATACCAGGTGCCATGGGTGAGGGTATGTGTATGAAGCGAGTGGCTATATGACCATTGGTGAGGTGGATATGTATACCCGGGGTGACTCTATGGTCATTGTTGTGGTGTTGATGTATATATTGAATGTCTATTTGACCATGTGTGTGTGGAGAATAGGTATACATGGGATGACCGTATGGCCAATAGTGAGGTGAATGGGTATACAAGGAGTGACTCTATGGTTATGGGTCATGTTTAGGATTATACCCGGTGTGACTGCATTGTGACTCATGGCTGTATGGCCATCCATGGTCATGGGTCAGGTGTACGTTTATACAGTTGGTCACTATATTGTTATGTCTGTAGTGTTTATGTATATATGGAATGACTGTGTGGTAATGGGTGGCTATCGCTTTTCACGTTTAAAGTTCCCCCATGTACACAAACACTATCATGGTGGATAACTCTTTGATATGACCTCTCTATTGATTAACATATCCTTGCGTTATTGTGGAAAGCGATAGCTACCCAAATTACACATGTACAACCCACCATGACCTCATATGTACATAAACACCACACAAATGACAATATAGTCACCCACTCTATACACATACACCTGACCATACAGCCATATTTGGTTATACTGGTACATGCCACAAATGACGATACAGCCATGAGTCACCATGCATGAACACCAGGTATACTCCTACACCTGACCATATAGTCACTATGTGTATACATATTCACCACATTCACGATCATAAAGTCACTCATTGTATACCTATTCACCTCACCGTGGACCATACAGCCACTACATGTATATCTATTCGCCATACCCATGACCATAGAGTCAATCCAGATATACATATACACCTCATCAATGGTGAGCCCTTCCAAATATACCAATACCCGCACACACGACCACTCATAAGTTTAATACTTGCATATACACATCGCACATGACAATTCAGCAACTCAATGTATACTTATACACGCCATCCATGATCATTCATCTACACCCTATACACCACCGATGATAATACACCCACAACATATATCAATATACGACCCACCCGTTACCAAACGGGCACTCCCTATATAGCCACAGGTATGCATATAACTTCAATCTTGACCGTACAGGCATACCAGGTGCACCTATACACATTACCCATAACCATAAAATCACTCCCTATTTATCTACGCACTCCATCCATGATCATACAGACAGCACAAATATACATATACACCCACATGTCACAATACAGCCACACACGGTACACATATACATCCCACCACGACATTACAGTCACTCCATATATACATAAACAACTCACAGATGACCATGTAGCTACTCTCGTTATATCTATACACCACAGCAATGCCCATACGGTCACAACGGCCACACACAACAATACACCGTACAGTCACTACATGTATACCGATTCACCTCACACATGCCCATACAGCCACTCCTTATATTCCTATGCATCTCACCATGGACACCCCACTCATAACCATATAGTCACTCCTTGTATACATATTCACACCATTCATGCCCATACAGTAACTCCCTGTATATATATTCACCTCACCCTTGGCCATGTCACTCCTCGTGTCCCTATTGTCACACCATAGCAGAATAGCCACTCAAGATATACTAATACTCCCCAGCCATGTCAGTATATTCACTCCATGTATGCATATGCACATCATCCATGCCCATATAGCCGCTCGCTATATACACATACCCCTCGCCCATGACCATATAGCAACACATGTGTATACCCGTATAACCTACACATGACCATACCGCCACATCACCAAGCAGGAACACCGGGTATACTCATACACCTGACACATGACCATTTAGTCACTCCCTGTATAGCTATTCATTACATTTATGATCATACAGTCACTAATTGTATACATACATGTACTCATCTCACCGTTGACCATACAATAACTCCCTGTATACCTATTCACCTCACCTATGATAATATAGTAAGTCCCTGGCTACCATCTTGGCATCCACCCTGTATCCAGTTGATATGTTTTATCATAATGGACCAGAATAGCCACATATTATGGTTCATCTCAGTTCCGTTTCAAAGTTCTGCCCATTTCCTTTCAATAATATGGCAAGAAACACAAAAGAGGTTCTCCGCAAAATTCCATACTGCAACTTTAAAATGAATTTGTCATGCCCCATACGGAACTGGGACAAACATAATAGAACGTAGTTGTCAGTTAATTAACTAACACGTACAATAACCAAGTGAGTCACAATTTACTACCTTGTCGGATAACGCAGAGAATAATGTTCGGGATATATGTAAAAAATTAACTTTTTACAAATTTGGTTGCCATTTTGGAAGCCATCTTGAGCAATTTGGTCTATAAACACCGTAGTGTGACACATTTAAGATAGACCAATGCAATAAATACCTTTGATACCAATGATAGTTGCATTTTACTTAAAACAATTGTCCAACCCTGAAAAGTTAATTTTTGTCGAAATTTATGTCAAGTTTGTGAGAGAAAAATCCAATATTTCTGGTGATGTCAGTGGTGACAATAGAAACAATGATCCATGGTGCATCAGACATGTTAGTATGCAATGTATATAATACAGATTAGCCAATTTTATATATTAACCACAACTTGTAAGCCATTGCAGGACACCCTGGGGCAATATTTACCATTTTTCATATTTTCGGCGGCCATTTTGGAAACTTTCTACACCAATTTCATTCCCATTGAAGTAAAACATCCGTCCAATAAAATAAAGCACATAGTTGTTGACATTCTATTAACAGCCTGTGTGGTTTGTCGATAAAATGACTATCAAAATCGTCTTGCAAAAAATCGAAAATTTTACCCCTCTTTTTCAAATCCTCTTTCTGTATCTATTACGGAACCCTCGTCAATGGCAAATGTCTTAAAATGACGCTATAATATCACGCTTGATGACTGTCTCAAAAACATTGCCATTTACTAATGATTAATGTGAAGAAAAATGGAAGATATGGTGAAATATTAATTAAATTTCCTATTTTCGTGCAGATGACGTCATTTTTCGGCGGCCATTTTGAATTGTTTTCGAAATTTTTTGCCGTCATTTTGAAGAAGGACATCATACCAACAAATGGCATATATTTTGTCTGTGTCTTTTGCTAACAACCGATCTATTACAACGATTAAATACAGCTGGTCGGAATTAGAGGAAATGGCGGCCATCTTGGATTCAAATAGCTCTAGCACCTAGTAGGGCCACCTTTATTTTTCGGAGAATTCCGGATTCTTTATCTGGATACCATAGGGAACAATAAAAATAAGGTTATTTGTAATCATCGGGGGGGGGGGGGGGGTGCAGGTGGACCTTATTGGCTCCCCGACTATTTGGTATTATCTAGGTGGTCCCCTGTGAATTTCTATAGAACACAGACAGACAGACATTCGCAAATAAAGATATAGATATTGTGGAATCAATAAGCTTGAGCCATGTTGAAATAGAGAGATTATCATAATTGTTTTATTTATTGCATAGCCCAAATTAAGCTTTGCCTACTTTATCAGCTAGGTTATTTGCACCAGCTGTCAGTTTTCCTTTGTGATTTAAAAGAATTCCCAGGGTTTTGTGTTTTTCAACTTTTTCTAACTGAATTGTTCCAAAGTCAAACTGGGTATTGTCATTAAGTTTTTTCTTGCTATGAAGTTTCTGAGAGTAGTACAAGGTCATCAGCATATAATCGATGATTGAGTTTCAAGTTTTCTAGTTTTACTGGGTCAGTTTCCTCTTGTCTAAAATATAAAAATATGTTCTGATATCATCAATCCATATATTGAAGAAATTCGAGCTGAGGCTATCACTTTGTTGTACACCAATTTTGCCAGTGAAAGTATCTCACAATTTTCGTTGACATTGCACTGGTATGAGGTGTTTGAATATAGACGAGATATCAATTTCAGGTATTTGCATCCGATTCCAGCTGCCTGTAGTTTTTTGTATTAATGGTGACCGATCCATTTTGTCAAAGGTCTTTCTAAAATCAATAAAAGCTGCGAAAAGCTGTTTGTTTTCAAGATTTACATATTTGTTCATTATGGTTTTTAATACAAATAAATGGTCAGTTGTCTTACATCCAGGTCTAAATCCTATTTGTTTAGGGATTAACCTTGTTTTTCTATGAAATCACCCAATCACGTATTTGTAACAAACTTGAGAATAACTTTCCCAAACAGCTCGAGATACTGATTCCTCTACAGCTGTTGCAGTTTGTTATGTCTTCAGTTTTATATATTGAGGTAATGTATGAGATGTTCATGAGTTAGGAAAATGTCCTATTTCAAGAATTTAATTGAATAATTTGACCAGTCATCAGCATCATTTCACTGCTGTTTAAGTATCTCGTTATCATTTCTTTTATTGTTTTTCACCATTTTTTATGCCATATCTGATTTCTTTACAAGACGGAAATCCAGTGGAGAAAAGTGGTCCGATGTTTTTATTTGAGTAATAATTGGCTCTTCAGAATCAAGTAATCTTTTATAGTGATTAGTCCATTCATTAACAATGAGCTAAGTTTGTGTCATTGTTGTCCGTTTTGTTTATCAAATTCGAAAACATCTTCGAGTCTTTACTTTTCAAATTATTTATGTCGTCTGCTAGTTTTCTTTGATAGTTTTTCTTCAGTTTTCTTATTTCATAGTTATAACGTTTTTTGGAGTTATGATATGTTTGTTGTAATTGCACATTGTGGGGATCTCTCTGTAATTTTCGTCCAAGACTTCTAGTCTCCTTTCTCAGCTGAAGACAATCAAAATTCATCCATGTTTTATTTTTACATTTATAATTTGCATCAGTAGTATTCTTGCGTTTTGTTTAAATTTACATGATCTCTCTGATAGTTTAGTGCAAATTTATCATACTACTGTGTTTAGATGGTAAATATCAGTATGCTGTGGTTTTTCAATATAGTCGTTAATATCTAATATCTCATCAGTAAAGTTACCATTGAGTAGTTGAGGTCTGTTCTCATCATTTTTGAATGAGCCCTTAATATATGCTGATTCTGTGCTGTCATTAGTTTAATAGTGTTTCATGTATTTTGACTTTTTGAGTTAGCATAACATTTAGTTGTTATAATGCAGTGATTTGAAAATTCACTGGGAGGAAGATTTTTTAATTAATTTATTCTATTAAATAGCGACATAGAAGCAAGCATATAGTCAACTGTGCTGTGTCATAATGGTTAAAAAGGTGAAATATCCCAATGAGTCTGCCATTTAGTATTCTCATTTGTTGCCCTTTACATATGTCTGTAAATAATCGTCCCTGTAAGTTTGATATTATGTCCATCATATAATATAATCTTTAAGTGCCCAGTTCTAGCGTTAATGTCCCTAGCAATTGAAATTACACCATTCTGCTTATATTGGTTTACTTGTTTTTCTAGGGCAGCAAAGTTTCTTTCGGAAAGCATTTTACTCATTTTTGGGGCTTTATGTTGAAAAATCGCAAATAAATATCTTTCTCTTCTCCCATAAGTTGTCCCTTTACTTTCAACCATATATATACCTTCTACCTTTATAATGTTTGCCTAACTGAGCCTTACATTATATTACTATCCCGCCAGATTTACGCCCTCTTCTTTTAACTTTTACTGATTTCATTGTACAAAATTCGTGAAAATGCTGGCAAGCTCAATGGGGATTCAATCGTTGTCATAGTCTCAGCTAAAGAAATAATGTCATATTTAGTTAATGAACAAATGTGACCCGCCATATCAAATCCAGTCGGAAGTCGGCATTTTTTTCACCCTGTGCCAATGCATTCTCTTATATATGCGAGTCGACCATAGGTCGCCTCGCATATATAAGAGAATGCATTGGCTTAATTTTTTATCATGTTTTTTAAATAAATGTTTCTTACAATTTTTAGGACATAAAATAAAAAAACATCCATTACTCTGCAGGGAGCCCCACACATATATAGAAGCACATAGAAGTGTGTCGTCTGCTCATGTTTGTCTGGGGCTCTGTATGGGTGAAATTATAAAATTGTTAAAGAATACAAGAACAAATTATTAAAATTGTAAAAAATTGTTAGGCCAATGCATTCTCTTATATATGCGAGGCTACATATGGTCGACTCGCATATATAAGAGAATGCATTGGCACAGGGTAAAAAAAATCCCGACTTCCGACTGGATTTGATATGGCGTGTCACAAATAAATGAATTATATTTGGCTTTATGGTCATTTAAGCCATTGACATTCAAGTATGCACGACTTAAACTTGCCATGATTTTCTGCTATAATATTTTGTAAGCAGACAGCCGGGATGGATGAAATCTAAAATAATTTTAGTTTAACTAAGTGTATAAATTTCGAGTAGGAAAGAGTTGGGATAACTTGTATCATACGTCTGCAAAGAAAGTTTAATACGGAATTATTAGTTTGAAATAGTTTCTCTATAATTATACTTCCATGGTGTATCCAAGGAAGTAAATTGTTTTTCTATTGGTGCCGTTTCCCGTTTATTTGGAAATACTCAGAAACTAATGGCAGTAGGAACGCGAAATCTCTAGCGAATGTAGGCATCTAACGTCTACAGAAAATAAAGCTATCCACATATCGGTCCAATGTATCCTGACGGAGTTATGGCTTTTTTACGATTATTTTTCACTATTATTATACTTAACCTTTTTTTCAACGCCTTAATCTCTGAAAGTATTAGGAGTAGAAAATTGAACGTTGGTAGATATATTGGGTAAACGAGTTCTGTGCCTTTGGCTCATAACGAATATTGTCCTCGTTTTACCCGCGGAGTTATCTCCCTTTATCTGATAAATGTCATTTTATCAATTCGGAAATGATAATGAGCAGATCATCGAAAATTAGACCGTATGCACAACTCGATATGCCCTACTTCCCACGGCCATCAAAACTAGTGCCCGCGCATTCCCTGCGGAGTTACCGCCCATAGATAGGAAACCTCTAATTTATTGTACTAAGTTGTGCTCTTATATCATTCCAGATAACTGAATCTGGTTTTCAGTCATGTTGACCATTGTCAGTTTAGAAAATTGGACAGGGTCGGTCATATATTTTGACACTGGGGTGGGGGCAAAATTTTCCCCCAAAAATTTTGGTTGTTGACATTCATCTGTAAGTATATAGATTGCCTGAACGAAAACAAATCCATACCAGAAAAGATTTTTGAAATCCGAGAAGAGATGCAAGAGTTACGGACCCTCAAAGTTTGCAATTTCGGCACCATGTGCTTGATAACACATCTACTCGTAAGATGTCGAGCATTGAATGTCATCTGATACGCCAATGTGTGCGGACTGAAGAGGGTACGCAGTGGGCCAATTTTGCCAGTGTCGATTCAATATTGTGGGTCTGGGGAGGGGTGGTCCGTGGTACCAATTTTTTATTTTTCTCCGAATTAGATGAAACTTGGAATGTAACATCTACAGCATCAGCCGATCTAGAAACTGAAAGAATTGACAGAGTTACGGGCCTTCAAACTATGCAATTTTGGGCCCATGAGCTTGATAACACATCTCCTGTGAAGATATCGAACTTTGGATGTCACCTCATATGAAAATGCGAACCGACTG
Organism: Siphonodentalium dalli; assembly: GCA_032622095.1. Taxonomy (NCBI): domain Eukaryota; kingdom Metazoa; phylum Mollusca; class Scaphopoda; order Gadilida; family Siphonodentaliidae; genus Siphonodentalium; species Siphonodentalium dalli. The sequence goes on from CP136062.1 coordinate 162,420,106, forward strand.
TGCCAAATTTTGCGAGTGTTGTTTCAATATTGTGGGTCTGGGGAGGGGTGGTCCATGGTGCCAAATTTTGTTTCGTCTCAGAATCATATAAACTTGGAATACATCTACCATACACACTGAGCACGAAACTAAAAACAGATCGTAAATCTGTTGGAAAATGGCGGAGATTTGGGCCCATATGGTTTCCAATATCCAAAGTGTTATTCGTCTCAGAATCAGATTAAATTTATAATATACAATCTAGGTCAGCAGCAGATAACAAAACTGAAGAGTTTTAAAATCCCTTGGAAAATAACGGAGTTACGGGCGCTAAAAGTTTGCATTTTGGGTCGGGGTTGACAAGTTCTCAATCCCGTCACCTAATTTCGAGACAGGGGGGTCACTTCCAAACACTCGATATCAACACAGACACATGTTAAGGGCAACATAGAATCACCCAACTTCATATTTTCCGTCCCCAATCTGCGATTCTTTCGGCTCATGATTTTCCCTATTATTATACTTCCATGGTGTAACCAAGGAAGTATATTGTTTTGATTCATGAGTCGTAGACGAGTTGTGAATCAAATTTATCAAACAAGTTTCATAAAATCTTATATCTCAACATAACAAGTTAAATCTTGAATATCACATGAAAAAAACTAGAGCTTTATGCCTTTTTAACAAATCAAAATCCTTAAAAGAAGTTGCAAAATGGATACATTTACATCATTGGCTGAGACGATTCACAACCTTGTACGACAGTATTGTGCGCTCTGGTTGGTGACGAAAAAGAAAATATAGTCCCCCAATTTGCCTCTTTGTTCATGTGTCTATTTTCATTAGTGTAACTAAGTTGGACAATAATTTTACTTTAATGAACAAAGCAATTATTTTGCATTGCCTGGTGATGGTGTCATGCGCATCTTTTTAAAATAGTATTTATCCGCCGAAATCAAAATAAATTTTGTTGGTGCAATGCCATGTATTCACGGGAAGCACACGCATATTCATCAATAGTGTAGATAAGGAATATGTAATGGCTTGTTTAATGATATAATAAGGGGGTTTCATGTGATATACCAATATATACTATACCAGTGACAAGGTTCACAAATATGATTTTGGGAAAAACACATCATCTATCATATTTCTCATAGAATCTCAAAATGGTTCATCTCAGTCACTATATATTTCAATGTGTCTTAATGGCCATGAAATTTGAAACCTACCGACAAAAAGTGGTATAATTAATTCTGAATTGGTTTACAACTGTGTGGTACTTAACCCTTTGATGACGGGAGCTGCGCTGGTGCAGCATTACAGACACTGTGCCAGTGCCTTTACCTTATATATGCGAGTCTCAGTCTCCCATACTGGCTTACAAGGGCAAGGTAAACATATTTAGGCCAATGTATTCTTATATATGCGAGGCACCTTATTTATTTAGCAGTGAAGTAAGATTTACAGCATTTCGTAAAACCATATTACTCACATCTGTGATGTCATAAAATGATATTACTTGGTTTAAGGGCATATTGAAGCGATATTCACATAGTTCGATAACAGGCCGTTCATGACAAAAAAAGTCATATCTAATTCATAATCTTTTATTATATCAAACTGTCCAATAAGAACTTAGAGCCTGCTATTTTTCTCGGATGTAGCTGGGGTAGAATCCCTCATTCCTTCAACACTGCCATGTAGCAGGACAGGTGATCCAGAACATCTCTGCAAGGAAATAAATATGTTTGTACCATCTCATTGGATTCTCCATTCAGTTATACAAATATACATATTTAAAGGTACTCAATCCGATCAGACGCTCCTAAATTACTATTTCTTTGGCTTCGGTGGTAAAAAATATTTGATTCGAGTCGAGGAACCCACCAATCAAAGCTCATAGTGATTAGATATCGATATTTGAAGTTTGTTATTTATATTGTTTGTGGACCAGAAGCACGTCGTCAAACGGACGAAAATGCGGATGAAGTTATTATTACCACTTGATTTTAGAGTTATCCATCTTCATCCGCATCTTCGCCCCCGTTTGATCACGTGCTTGTTGTCGACAAACAATCGAAATAGCAAACTTCAAAAATCGATATCTAATCACTCTGAGCTTTGATGGGTGGGTTCCTTGACTCGAATCAAATATTGTTTTCCCCTGAAGCCAAAGGAAAAGTAATTTAGGAGCGTCTGGTCGGATTGAGTACCTTTAACAATTCCTAAATTTATATATGTAGTTGATAAACAATGAGGTCTGTCCATTATGCATTTAGAAAGTTTCAGGTGAGGGTGTCATAATGGACATCTTACTTAAATTAAAACCCATAGAAATTTACTTAGAATCGTCAAATAAACAATCATTCATTTGACACCTATTGAGTGAACACGCACGCATTACCACATGCATGCAGCACTGTAATCGAATAACCTATATTCACCATTGTCACTGTTTAACTCCGTAATTAATCACTATACCCGTTATTGAATTTAACACTAAAATAACACCATTAGAAAATTGGCTGATTTGGTCAAATAATCACTCAGTCATAACATTTTTACAATAATAAATTTGGCCACTTTCTTGAAATGTGACAAGCGGTGCATGACAATGCAACAATGAACTTGATGACCAATCAGACATGAACTGGTTTCTATCTCATTAATTAATCGCTGTAGATAAATGCTGGACGTTGGTTTTCGGTTGAATGTGTAACAATACTTTGTACAACAATTGTACTTTGAATCAGTGAAGGCTCTTTAAACTGTGGGTTGTCGCATATATGAAAAAGCATGAGTCCCTGTAATTTTCATAGCATCGTGCATCTTTAATATAACACTGTGTATGACCTCGGTTGACCAATTTACCAATCATGTCTAATTCCTGGGCCGAATGCTCGCTCAGTCAGAACAGAGATTAGCATAAAGCGTGCGCGTTCACTCACGAGTGTTGTCACGCCGTGCATCTCGGGTGAACTCATGTAATTGCGATTGGTCCATGCTGAGAATGTTTTGTTGGGCTATATAGGTGGACAAAAATAATTCTAAGGCAGTCCGACAAAAAGATTCCCACACTGTCCGCACTGCAAAGAAATTTAAAGGTATGTCTTGCTAAGTGTTTTTCTCTTTGGGGGAGGGGTGGGGGGCATTTATTCCGTGATGTTACAGGGAGATGGGTATATCCTTGTTAGGGTCCATCAGTGGTAGTATTCAGCACATTATCATGAGAACGAGGCCTTTTCTTTTTAGCTGTTTCTTCTTTTTTTATTAGCAGATTGAAACTATATTTCAGAATCCGATATTCACATTTATAAAGTATTGTAAGTTATTCCGAGTGGTGACCTGAGTAACAAGTTTCGACTTGGACTCATATCACGACTGGGTAATAGATCATTAAATGGTATATCTACACATCAATTGTAATCAGTCTTAATTAAATATAGCTTATTACTTATTAAGTTTTGGGCTTATAACTGACTCCAAATTTTCCCAAATATGGAGTTCCATCGCTTAGCGCGTTAATGGTAACAATGAACCTCAATCTATTCTTAATTAACGGTCCTCCCATTAAAAAAGAAATAAAACTCTATTTTTGTTATACCAATTGAGTACGATTCGCTACAGATTGGCGCCCGATATGGGACCGTTAAGAAATACAGCTCCATTTTATCTAGCCTTATGCACCTTTGGAAAGCGCTATTAAATATGAGCATATAATGTCGTTGTAATAGTATTCACCATATAAATATACAGTTATGAAGGATAGTTAATGTGTGTCGAGTAATATTTATAACATACTGTTTAGCAGTGAGCTGTGGATTCTAACACCGTTTAAATGGGTGAAAAGACAATAGCAACGCAGCATTTTTTTTTTTAATAGAAATGAGCCCATATAGGCATTATTTTAAGCCGACTTACGATTACGCTCTTTATGAACTTAAATGGGAACCCAGATATTCATGGAGACATATCCTTTCATAAGTCCCATTTTAAGCCCCGCCTATCAAATAATATGGCCGCTGTTACTATTTATAGATTTTCAGTAGGCATATTTCTGATGTGGGTTTTCCTTAGTTTACAGATGATTACTTGTGAATGGTTTATGTTTGTTTCGCAATTCTTGTTCTGTTTTTTTATGTGACTCACTGATGTCGAGATACAAGTTCAGATTTGGTGTTGGTGCGTTTTTGTATTGTTTTGTTTTTTATCAAAATTATGGGACTTTTTGACTTAGAAAAATCACATTTACTTGGTTGTGTTTATTGTTCATCGACTTAAACGAAACAGTCTTGTTCGATCATCCATCAACCCATGTCTTTGTATTATTATTTATATTTGTGTTTATATATATATATGTATATATATATATATATATATATATATATATAAATACCCAGGTTGATGAAGTACAAATCGGAATTTTTATTTTTGTTCTATGGCCTTCTCCCCTCAATGGTAATTTAATATGAATTCTTTAATCCATTCATTTGATAGTAACAGTACGAGAGGAATTTGAACAGTTTAACAATGAGTTGAAACATCGACACAGTAGCAAGGTTAACACACATAGCCAGTCAGTACAGACTGAGTTATCTTTTAACCATGTTCCAACTCCACATATAACTGTGTTTGTGATGCCAGATATTTTTGATGGCCAAACATCCGTTGAATTATGGATTGCTAATTTTGAGAGTTGTGTCTCTCTAAATGATTGGACGAATGATCAAGCCACAAAGTTACTTGCTACTGTTCTCAGATATGCAGCTTTAGAATATTTCATGTCTCTCACCAGTGGACAAAAAGTAAACTTACAAGAGTTACTATCTGGGTTGAAGGTAAGATTTTCTCTAATAGAAAATGTCACCATATTCCGTGGACAGTTTTGGGATTATGAACAGTTACATCAAACTTTTCCAGAAATAATAACTCAGTTATGCATTCTGGCAAAGAAAGTTTTCCCGATTTTACAGATCAAGATCGGGATTTGTTAATCAAAGATCAGTTCATATTATCTTTGCAGGATGCCGATATTCAGTTACAGGCTAGGCGCGCAAAACCCAAAACTAGTAATGAAGCTATACTCGTAGCAATGGAAGAGCTATGTTTACAAAAGTTATGTCCGATTTCAATGTCTATGGAAATTGAGCATGCTAATAGACTGAAAATAGATCTTGAGAATCTTGAGAAACAAATTGATTCCATGTAACAACAAATGCAATCCTGGAATGCATTGCATAATGGTCATTACCATGCAAATGTTGAAATTCCTGTTAAAACTTCTGCTGCTAATATAGAGTCAGAGACTGGTGCTAACCAGCAAGTAGTAGGGAAAGTAACTCTGAATGGACGAATTGGCAATTTTTTTTAATAATTTTTAGTGGACAGTGGGTCTGCAGTCAGCCTCATTAGTCTAAAATTATAATATTATCGTACGTGACATGTAATGGAGCAACCACCAAGTTGATCATTAAGTCCAATATTACAATAATTATAGGATGTTACGTACAGGGTACTACATGTGCTAGACCAGTCGGAGAAATGTCTGTGTCATCAAACTAAAATACCATGTTACAACTTGGATTGATATATTCGTAATCTATATCTATATTTGCGAATGTCTGTCTGTCTGTCTGTCTGTCTGTCTGTCTGTCTGTCTGTCTGTCTGTCTGTGTTCTATAGAAATTCACAGGGGACCATCTAGATGATGCCAAAGGGGTCTACTAGGAGTAACTTTTTACGAGAAAGATAATGGTCGGGGTTAAAATTTTCTGAAGTGACGCCGTTGTTGTCAGGGGCAGAAAAGGGGGATGGGCAGAAAATAAATTTGGCGGCGATTGCCACGAAACTTATATATAATAATCCCCATAATATGATGAATCTAATGGTGTGTTTTAAATATTGCAAAAGTCGCGCCGTTCGCGTCAGGGGTACCAGGAAGGGGGAGGGGCAGAATGTTTTTCTATCGCCGATTGCCACGAAACTTACATATAATCATCCCCATGATATGAAGAATCCAACGGTTGGTTTAAATATGTCAAAAGTGGCGTCGTTCGAGTCAGATTTGCACGTAAGGGGAGAGGGGCACCAAAATTGATAAAACTAATTTTAGCGCCGATTTCCACCAAATTGATATATATTCTTCTTCATGATGCAAGGAATCTAATTGTGCGATTTAACAACGCCAAATTGTTGTCGTTTGGATGAGAGATTGGGAGGGGTTGGCACTAAATTTGATAATAATTGGTTTAGTCGCCGATTGCCACCACACTTATACAAAAGCATCTGCATGGTATGAGGAGTCTAATGGTGTGGCTTATATCTGTCAAGAGTGGCCTCATTCGAGTCAGGGGTGTATTGAAAGGGACATGGGCACCAAAATTGATGCACAATAGTTTTGGCGCCAATTTCCACCAAATTGTACGTTCTTATCCATGATACGAGGAATCTGATCGTGTGATTTAAAGACGCCATAGTGGTGCTGTTTAGGTGAGAGATGGGGAGGGAGGGATTGGCACCAAATTTGATAACAAAAACATTGTTTAGTCGCCGATTATCACCAAACTTATAAACAATCATCTCCATGATATCAGGAGTGTAATTGTGTGGTTTAAGGATGTCACAAGTGGGGCCATTCGAGTCAGTGGTGTATAGAGATGAGAGGGACATTATATCTATATGTTTAGTGCCGATTTCCACCAGATTGATACATATTCTTCTCCGTGATACGAGGAATCTTATCGTGTGGTTTAGACACAACAAATTGGTGCCCGATGGGTGAGAGATATGGGGACCTTCAATTTGATACGAATTTGTATACTCGCCAATTTTCACCAATTTCATATATATGCATCTCTAATCTCTAATGAGTCTTAGTGTGTGCAGCTTGAGTCCGAAATAGGGACGGGAGGGTCACCAAAAACTGATACAAAAATATTTTTAGTACCAATTACCATCAAATTCAGACACGTTCTTCTCAAATGATACAAGAAATCAAATTGTGCTGTCTGTCTGTCTTTCTGTCTGTCTGTGTGTTCTATATATAACTTCACGCGGTACAACCGAAGAGGCAAAAGCTGATACAAATATATTTGGCACTAATTGCCAACAAATTCATACATGTTTTTATCTAATGATATACCATGAATTAAATCACATTTGGTGTCGTTTGCGTCACGGATGGCGAGCGGATATGCACTATCATAGATAAGATTGCTATTCGCCGATATCCACATATTATAAGTTACAGGGCGAGTTGTTGCCGGATACGGTGTCATATGAGGCAAAGTGAGATTAATATCGGGCGAGGCGCTAGCCGAGCCCGATATTAATCTCGCTGAGCCTCATTTGTCACCGTAGCCGGCAACAACGAGCCCTGTAACGATTTTATCATGTCACCCACATATCATGTTTTCCGTGTGAGAATTTGAATTACTTATACGAAGTTGATTACCTGCCAGTAAGTAAATTTTTTGTCTATGGCTATTAACTTGTGTAACGTCACAGTGACGCGTCATGGGCGTTGAACGTCAACGCATTGAATCAATGACTAATCACCAGAAGCAGGACAACAAACTTGAGTTTGATAATTAATTTATGAGTGTTTAGAATTTCTCAAATATATCACATGCAGGTTTTCGTATATGGTACTATGTCTTTAAATTAACATAACTTGATTTCCGACAGATATCCCTTTTCTTGGTGCCAAAATACACCGAAAATATACCCGAGGCGGCAGAGTTCCATGAAAAACAAAATGGCGGACATCGACCCCATATGGGAACCTAGCCCGTCCCATATGGATTCCATATGGGACGGGCTACAAAGATGACGATCCCATGTCTCCTGATATGCTTCTACCAACGGAGCGTCCTCATTGGTCGATCCAACCAGGTGACATGATAAAAGTTATATATAGTCACACAGGCCATCTCCATATCATTTTAAGGAAATTTGGGCGTTCGCATTTCACAATCCCGACAAATTGTAACCCACTTATAAGTCACTTGAACAATTATATCTTCTTAATTGTCATATTTATATGGTGATGGCAATCAGGACATTCACACAATGAGCTAGCAAAAAGAGATACATAGAAGAAGCATTAAACGTATATTTATCATTCTATTGAAGAGATACATATATTCGTGCAAACTGAGAGACCTCGAACCGTCAGAGGATTGCATATATATTATAACAAAATTGAGTCTGTTCCATTCAATAGTTTCCACAAAAAAAGTTACAATTTGTCAGGATATATGGAAGGCCTGTTCAAAAATAGTGGTCACAGTGTGCAGTCATATATAGTTTATTCGGATATACAATAAAATGCAGTTAGTAGCACATGACTGTTCAGGATCCTCCCAATACTGACATCTGACAAGGGGTTTAGAACAGAATCATCGACTGACATAAACAACTCAAAATCTCGCTCTGTGTCTGGCAAATGTAGCTGATATGCGCGCGCAGCAACATTTCGTTGAAACTGAGAATATTTAGCCAATATATAGCACCATGAACAGAGGAGCACCTGGAAATTTCATGTCATGGAGATATGATAGCCAGGTATCCTCCAGATCTTAGTCCAACCCACTAGATTGATTGATACATCTCAATATGTAAATACCAATTGTCATCTTTTATTTATGCGAACTAACGTCTTTGTGATGTCCATGTATCATATTATAACGTATGACGTATACGCAGTTGTAAATAAATAAATACTTCATTGTTGGTGGAACGGATTAATCGCGATAAACAGAATGACAATTGACAAGGTGGCCCACTTCTTATATTCCATGACTGTAATAATCATGTTTTGTGATGCTATTTGAATATACAATTTTTGAGAAAACGTGTAACACTTTGAACAAGAGTGTTCTCTATTCCCAACAAATATCCACAGCATACAGATGGTTTCACATCGCATTAACCTGGGCAACGCCGGGTAACCCTGCTAGTTAATAATAATCACACAACGAAGGAAGGCCAAAGTGAATCTTATTTGATAGGAATACATATCAATGAACTTATTTTTTAAGAAGCCACATACATGTATATACCTTGTGTGTGATTTAGCTGCGGTTCGTTAATTACGCTAGCGTATATGGTCATATTAAATATATTTGTTTAAGCATAAACAAATCGTAGAATCGTTAATATTTGTTAAATGTATGTTGATTTTAAATTGTCTGGTTATGCAACATTTTAGTTATTGTTTCGGTAAATTCATTGTGTTTTCGAGTCTATTGTCTTGTGTTGAATACAATCACTCGTGTCGCTTGTACTCAAGCGCATCACTCGTATCGTAACCGCTTGTTTCCGGATGGATTGAGTCTGGCCTGAGGTCCACCAATATGTGATTACAACCGATCCAATATTAACATATTGGACGGCTTGTGGTGACATATTGGATAGCTTGCATCAACATATTATAGGATGCCGATACAATTGGCCAGATACTGTACTGACAGAATAATAGAGTGACGTCATAGTGGTGATTTATTATTCAGATATTACTCCTTTTAATTGAAGTTTGATTTACATACATGTATAGTATGTATACAATTAAGTTATTGTTATAGGCTATGACATACACCACTGAATTTGGTCAGACAATAAAGTATTCATTCATGAAATTGTCTATCATTTATTTGGAGGGGTGTTTGAAAATACAAGTACAGATGATATAGCATTGGCAGTAGTTAGTTAGAAAAAATTAAGCGGCAGCAACACGGACTGTCGTTCAATCAGTAATTGTGAACTACTATAATGAGAATTGAGTAGTCTGGAATCTTCCCTGGAATAAGTTATCCCTTGCGCATCTTCAAGTACTCCAATACCCCCTTCTATGTCTATGAATGAAGAAAACTCTTGCTTGAGTGTAATCATTATCAATTCCGCGCAGTTCTTGGACCTTGGAGCTGAAACTTTAACTTTTTCAGGATTTAGTCGGAAATATGGCTTTTTGCCATTCATCGGAAAGCTCTAACTGAGAGCTTTCTGATGAATGGCAAAAAGCCATATTGCCGACTAATCCTGAAAATTTACCCATAATTCTTCTGTGGTTAAAGAGTCGATTATTTAGGGCATTACTGTATATTTATATGTCATGAATTTCTTCACTTATTTTGATCCGGTTGGCAGCCAGGACGGTGAAGAAATAAATAATTACTAGATATAATTTAAGACTTCAACAACCAGGGATGCCAGAGAAGGGGGGCATCTGGGGACACTTGCCCTGGCCCAGGGGAGACCAGTGGTCACCCGAAAAGTGCCCACCTGATTGGTTTGCCCCTTGACCTTTGGTGCTTCTGGCTTTCCTGTCAACAACAATGGGACATCAATTTTAAGGCTTTTTTTATCTATAGCTGATCATTCAACGAAAAAACAGTTTTAAAAAATGCATATTGATGTACACATGTACTTTACTTTTATTAGCAGTAACCCATATTATAGTGCACATTCTAAATATTTAAATAAAAGGTTGCTTACCCCACATCACCCAACATTATGTGGCTTTCACCATGTTCGCAAATGACACATACTGGTAACCTTTGGGAGGTCTATTTTTCAAGTTTGCAAATGCAAATTTTTGCAATGATGTTTGCTTGATCGCCATCCAGCTTGATAAAGTAATGTCCTAAATAATCTACCCCTTAACCACAGCAGGATTTCGTCTGACATAAATTGTGCACCTTTTCCTAATCACTGCATTATGAATCACTGGGGCCCACCACTCCTGCTAAATCCGTCCGAAATAGCATAATCGTGCGCATCGATAAATGCTGAGTTGCCCTCTCTGCAATGTTATAAAAATTAGCGTGGCGGTATGGGCAGCCATTCGGTCGGAAATTACATGAAATAAAAGTTAATGGTGGCCTGTAAAAACAATAGTCTCCATTTTTAAACCAATGGTCGTTCTTTGATTCTATAAGAGACAATTCCGTTTCAATAGAAATAGATTCAAACCAAATAGTCTCCATTTTCAAACCAATGGTCGTTCTTGGATTCTATAAGAGACAATTCCGTTTCAATAGATATAGATTCAAACCAAATAGTCTCTATTTTCAAACCAATAATCGTTCTTGGATTCAATACGAGACAGTTCCGTTTTAATATATACAGATTCATAATCAATGTTGACCAATGCAAAATTAATGTTCTATTTTAATTTAATAGCGTTCACTGTTCAACTAATATCTAATAACACACAATTAGTAAGATTCGCGCATATTCAATAAACGTACATTCCGTTTCAATGGCCATATTTTCTTCATCAATAAAGATATTTCAACACCCAATAGTCTCCATTTTCAAACTAATAGTCGTTCTTGGATTCAATAAGAGACAATTGCGTTTTAATAGATATATTTTCTTAATCAATAGAATCTATTTCAAAACCAATAGCCGTTCCTGGATTCAATAAGAGACAAATCTACTATTTCCGGTCAAACCAATGAATAATAATTGAAGATTATTAACATCTGTTTACAAACCAATGATCATTTCTCGAATTAATAACTTCCGTTTACAAACCAATGATCAATTCTTAAACCAATGAACGCTAGGGTCGCCACCAATCTCAAATTAACGCTAGGAGCGCCACCATGAATCATGTTGGAGTCACCAAACTGCAAATTCCGTGACGTCAACATGGGATACCCCCCCTGCCAAAAAAAAATTGCATGTTCTCGAACATTTTCGCGTCAGAAAGTGACCCTGAACATGAAAACTGCGATGATATACGGACTGTGGACTATATCCTGTACCTGTAGCAGATACCGAAGATCCAATTGAGAGTTTGTTTTTAATATTGTCATTATTATTGACCCAGAAGATCTGAATTAAAGCAACCGAATTTGAGGACTGTACTAGTATGATGTTGATCACTTGATGTATCACTCATTCACTGTCAGTATCTGAAATCACTGTCAGTTTTACCGTGATTATCACTGTTCCCAACTGACCTACATGTACCAGCTCAGAAGCCAGATCATACAAAGCGTCACTCAATCACCGTATCTTGGAGTCATGCTCTCAAACGATATGAAATGGTTGCCACAGATAGACAAGATCACGAAGAAGGCTAACAGCACGCTCGGATTCATCAGAAGAAACCTTAGGAAGGCACCATTCAAGAGTAAATGCGTAGCGTATGAGACACTCGTAAGATCGTCGCTGGAATACGCAGCCGTCATGTGGGATCCTCACCAGCAGCAGAACATCGACGCCCTGGAGAGAATACAGAAAGGAGCTGTACGGCTTATGACCGGCAATTACAAATCGAAGGACATGGCCAAACTGATGAATGACTGCGAGATAAGACCACTCGAAGAAAGAAGGAAAGACCAGAGGCTGGAGCTCTTTCACAAGATGGACAAGGGGCAGGTGTCGGCTGTAAACACTCAGTGCTTAATTAAACCAAAAAAGGTGGGCAGAAAAATCCGAGCCAAGAAATTTGCAGATTTCAGTGCCACAAATATAGTGTCAAAACAGGAATGTAATAATTCACTGTCCTACCGGTAAGAGCCACTGGTGACAAACTCTGCTGAATACTCAAATTCATTCTTCCCACGGACAATTATTCAGTGGAACACTCTAAACGAGATGGACGCATGCGAAATTCAAAATAGAACAGCAGCGGACAACTCAACAGTCCCGCAAAGAACATAATTCTCTCTCTCCCGGCGTTCTACACATCCGCGAGGATCATACGCCGTACACCATCCAGATCCAGATGCAGGGATTGTCTGTCAAAATCCGGTGGAGAACTTAGGATGTGTTCGACAAGTACTAACAACAGCAGTATGAATATGATTATGTCAACAATAACAACAACAACAACATCTCTAACATCGTAAGATAATCGTTCGATCTACTGTGTAGTGCGTACTAGCAATGTACATTGCGACGACTTCTTCTGAAAACAACCATTGAGTGGAACCGCTTCAAACAGTCAGATGTTGAGTCAGACGATCGGTAATATTGAATGTCTGAAGGATTTATTAAATATGGATTCTATTTTCTAGACGTTTCATACGAGCGTCGTGGAATCGGATTCTGAACATTGCTGGAGTATTGATCAAGTAAACCTGACAGTGCGAAGAGCATAAGCCAACTAGAACAGAGGTCATGTCAACATACAGGTTGCATTATACATGCATATATTGTGACCACATAAATGATATATACAACTGCAGTGACTTCTTCATTATTTCAGTATTTGATACCATAACCATGGTCGTTCCATAGTAATCCATACCATAATTTTTGGTTTTACATAACGGTAGGGTACCGGATTGTTTGGTTACTTTTTTTTATTTCGTACTTTGTAGAAAATCATTTATTTGTTTCCATATGGTGTGACATACATGTAGTAATATGGTACGAAATGATCAAGTGATTTCCTACATGGTACGAAACGACCAAACAATAAGGTATGAAACTACCAAAAATATGGTACGAAACTACCAAAAATATGGTACGAAATGACTTAAGATGATACAAAACGTCCTGTACCCATTTATATATCCTCGGCAAGGGGAACAACGAGACAGTGACCCTGTAGACTAGCAGCGCCAACATCGTTGGTTTGATATTAGGCCCTATATCACCCTGAGGTAACCTCATATCACAATCAGCCTGACGACGAAGGCTGATATGAGGCTACTTATCAGGCCTATAATTTCAAACCAACCAAGTAATACCCTACATGTATCTATTAATTACGGTAGTTCGCCTCTTAGTAACAGTGTAATGCCCCAAAAATAATGCTAACCAGTCAAATATAGTATACAATTGCCCAAAACCTGTTATTTATCAATATTTTGTTCAATGAAATTTTGCGGGTTTGTCAAATATCTGACACAACAAAAGCCACTTGCTTTTTGAGTTATCCATCTTCATCCGTCCTCTTCCGACTTTTTATTGGGCCACTAAAAATTATCGATGGTAAACAATAATAGATTTCAAAAATCAATATCTGATCATTCTCAGCTTTGATGGGTGGGTTCCTCAACTCAAATCACATATGTTTTACCCGAAGCCAAGGAAATAGTAATATTCAAGCGTTAATTCGGATTATGCATCTTTAACTTTGTCGCGACAATTTCGATTGGTTCATTTTGTTTCGAAAAAAAAAGAAAGAAATATGTTAACAGGTAAATGTTGGGTTGTCATCATCACGAACGTTAAATCATGATCATGTTCACTCTCATTAAGTTAACACGATTAATATAATTTTTCACATGTACGAATAACCATCATTTTTGGGAATCAATGAAACATACCAATATATGGTGTGAAATGACCAAAAACATGGTGCGAAACAATTAAATGTGTCATTCAAATCAAGGGTACAAACTGGCCATAGTAGGAAAAGTCGTTTGAGCCATCCAACAGAACTGGGTGAATCGCTTGGGCGATCGGTTTTCCACAGTAAGGATGCATCTTGGAAGAGGGGAGTCAATCTAATTAACTGTTATCTATAACCAATACTTAAAAACAATAACAATTTATTCTGATTTCTTTTGAAACACACAGAATAATTATTTACTGAGAATATTCAATATAAACATATACAAATTCTCAAACAAAGGGAATTTCAATGTTCAAGAAATTTAGAGTCCCCTCTTACTTATGGGAGGCCCTTTTCACATTTATTATTTATTTGCGCTCAAGCACAAACATTAAGCTTAAACATAAATCATTTGGGCTTAAGCGAATGTCATTTGCGCTTGAGCACAAATATGTGTCTATCAATTTGTGTGCGCTTAAGTGAAAATCATTTGCACTTAAGTGTAAATGCTTTGCGCTTAAGCGCAAATACCTAACACTCCTTTACTTCCCTCTGATTGTGAATGATGGAGTCCATCTCATAGTATATTATTATGGGCCCATAGTAGTAGCCCATACAGACTCGAAATTTGAAAAGTCAAAAGCATCTCTGTCTCTGGTGTACCAAAAATTGGTGCCTCATTCCCAAAGCTCTAGTATATTTTATTAAAGGGACATCTACTGCACAAATATATACCATTTCCATGGTCATATAAGGGGAATTAGGGGTTACTGGTGGCTTGCTTCCCTCGTGGTGTACACGTACTTATTGAATAGAAATAGGGGGAAAACATATTTTCATATTATCAGCATCCCTGTCCCTAAGAATTTGTGCCTCCATCCCAGAGATCTATTACATTTTATAAAATAGACATATCCTGTACAGATATATACCATTTCCATGGTCATGAAAGGTACTGGTATCTAGGGATAACTGGGGATTGCTTCCCTTGTATGATGGGCCTACAGGTATATAGACTTGATTTCAAGCCTGCAAATAGCGTGTCTGTCATTTGTAGAATGAGGTCCCCAGAGGGTGAATTTAGTGACGCTACACCGCATAGTGGGCTAGCATCACTAAATTTACCCTCTGGGGGCCTCATGCTGCTTAGGGCCCTCAACTGCTATTGCAGTCCTCGGATAAGATTGAAGTTCCCCAGTTGAAGTTGGTGATGTTCACCCATTTGGAGCCTCGATTATGGATTTTATCTTCTGCAAATTAGGGGATATAGAAACTTCCCAGATGGGAAAACGTAACTAAAACAATGTTAATTTGATACCATAGAACTTTACTTCCCAGAAAATGAGGCCTAAGCAGAATGAGGTCCCCAGAGGGTGAATTTAGTTATGCTAGCCCGCTATGCAGGGTAGCATCACTAAATTCACCCTCTGTGGACCTCATTCTGCAAATGACTGACACGCTATTTGCAGGCTTAAGCGCAAATGATTTGTGATTAAACGTAAAATATTTGCACTTAAGCGCAAAAATTCATAAGTAATTGTATGTCATAATTTGCAAAGTTCTGTCCAATTCTTGTTAAAAATATGACTAGATTCATAACGGTGATATTTGGTTAAATTTCATACCGAGTTATGTATAATCGAATTATTGAGGGATCGCGGGAGGGACTTGGATCATACGAATGACATATATTCATTGCTCCAATTATCTCTTAACATGAGCAATACAAAATGAAGTCACATTTCCGAACCAGTTCCATACAGCAGAACCTGATCTAGAAGATATTAGCGAAAAAACGTAAAATTCCCTCTTTCAGCTGTCATTTTAACGACCATCTTGGGCGGGGAGTTCCAATTTTACCCTTAAAATGTGGCATTATATCTCGCAGTCATACGAACTGAATATGCCTAATTTTAAATCGTATATTTCATGGTGAGATTAATTGCGACATTTATTAAATAATATAATCACGAAACGCTCTATAAATTTGGAAAACCCCTTAAAAAGAGGGGTTAATGTGAAATTTCAGCGTGGCTCCATATATAATATTAAAGAAGATGTACATATGTGCAAAGTTTCATGCTTTAGTAACAATTTGAACAACTGACTTGAAAATTTGACTTAATCTATTCCACTATATGTCCTATATATTATAGTGAATATTTATCGTCGTTTGATTTGCACCGAGTGAACTCATATTCCAAATCGTCACATCGACATGACATTGGGAACTCCCATGTTTATTTCTATATTTCCGACGTCCCGGATTTTGCGAACAAAATTGGTGGCCAGCGCCCCTAGCGTTAATTTACGAATTGCTTATAGGTTTGTGTTTTAATCATTAATTTCAAATGAGCTCATTGGTTTGACCTGAAATAGTTGATTCCGCTATTAGATATTAGTTTGATAACGATAATCATTGATCGTGGGAAATAGTATGTTGGTTTAAAATATGTCTATTGATTATTAGTTTTACAATAAGGTCTATTAATTTTACAATAAGTTATTAGTTTTACAATAAGTTAATGACGGTTTTAGATATAGGTTTTACTATAAGTTATTAGTTTTACAATAAGGTCTATTAATTTTACAATAGGTTATTAGTTTTACAATAAGTTAATTACGGTTTTATTTATTAGTTTTACAATGAGTTATTAGTTTTACAATAAGGTCTATTAGTTTGATAACGATAATCACTGATCGTGAGAAATCGTCTATTGGTTTGAAATATGGCTATTGAAACGGAATGTACGTTTATGAGCAAAGCTGTATTAATTGTTTGTTATTAGATATTAATTGAACAATGAATACTATTAAATTAAAATAGAACATTAATTTTGCATCGGTCAACGTTGATTGTGAATCTATATCTGTTAACACGTAATTGTCTCTTATTGAATCAAAGAACGACCATTGGTTTGAAAATGGAGACTATTGTTTTGAAATAGATTGTAGTTGTTTTTACAAACCACCATTAACTTTTATTTCGTGTAATTTCCGACCGAATGGCTGCCCATATGACGGCACTAAAAATGGTAAGTATTTTCTTAAAAATCCAAATTATTCTTTCAACAATGAATTGTAATTTTCAATATCACCGTCTGTATCCGTGTGTGTTGAATTTGATTTATAGCGCTCACGGAAGATTGAACAATCAGGAGTTTATCACTTTGTTTTCAACATTTTAGCGTAACCTAGATTCGGCGATAAAGTTTGTTTTAGACCAGAAATGGGACATTCCAATGGGCAAACCATAGTTTTATGGTAAGATTGTTATCTCCGGGACACGAAAATGCAAACTTATACACGAACAGTCTGAACAGGTCCACATGTGGCTCATTAAAATACAAGCACACTGTGGCTGCAGTGCGAAATTTTTATGGCTCCAGTTCGAAAACGAGCAGAAATGATAAGCTCCAGTGCGCACCCACAATAAATAATTTCGATATTGCACATAATTAATCGAGAATGTAGTAGATTATAGCCGCTATAGCCGAGCATAATGACATTTTTCCTAACCTGCAAACCTGATATTTTGGCATGAATGGTGAGTGTATGTCAATTATGAAGACTGCCTTTTTCCGACAAACCAATCAATATGGTCGATATATTCAAAATGGCCACCACTTTTACGAAATGGCCGCCGTTTTCAGCTTTTACTCAACGTATACGACGAATGTGACCTCTATTCCTTATTTGAACATTTTAATATTTCACTCAAATAAAGGGTGTTGTATGATGGTCACAAGACTATATTTCCGCACACACCCTACCCAAATCCAACATGGCCGCAGTCCAGAGGGATTTAAATAGGGAACCCTTGCCAGTTCTCAGCCCTTTACCGATTTACGTCGAACAAAGAGTGGTATAGGATTGCCCCAAGACACCACACATATCCACGAAACACATCCGATTAAAATAGGGGACCACTGGGTTTGAAATTTCCAACTGTTGGAAATTTCCAACCAACCTGAAACCACCTATAATGTTGGTATATTTCCAATTGATAGCAATTTCAGACCAAAATTTGGACAAAATATAAAACAGATTTGCGAGAGTTGGTCTAAAACAAATACCCCACTAAATATTTGTTGGAAAATCAACCAACCAATAATTTCAACCTAAGTGGTGTAAAATTTCCAACAAATGCTGTTGAAATTTTGACAAAAGTTGGAGCGTTAGACCCCCCCCCCCCCCACCGCAAACTCCCCCCTGTCGCCATGTTCCTGGGGAGGAATACACCCCTATGATAATACCCCCAGCGTCATGTCCCTTCATATGAGAAAAAATAGCTTCATGGAAACCGTGAAGCATCGAAATCAACATGAAAGCACACTGAGGTGACGAATTCGGACAGGTGCAATTTCGCCGAATGCGCACCCGTCGTTTAGCTTGTTATTGCAAAGGCACCGCATCAGTTTGTGATATTTTATAAACCTTGTTTTAACAAACTTACGATCCCCACATGACAATGATTCTAATTGACAATATTAAAAACAATACCAGGATGACAATAAACTGATGCGTATAGTAAAATTGAGCACATGCTCCACTCGGAATGCTTTCTGATCTGTTATAGTAAGAAGCACTGGAAATGATGAGGTTGCGATAAAATACAAAGAATTTCAGGTTTATTGAATCCTGCGGACCGAGATCCGCTTTACATATACATAAGGGCCTTTTATTGAAGGGAAAACGTAATTTTCTTATTTAAACTGCTCACAATAACGCTCCATGAGCTCAATTTCTGGGCATGGTAGACTTTCTCTCGCCGGAAACGCACAGGATCCTCGCGATTGCGCACTGGACGATTATCCGATTTCGGACGGATTTGGCAGGAGCGGTGGACTCCCAGTGGGAATGTTGCTATTCCAATCTGAACAAATGTTCCCGAAAAAAGCAGCGCAGAGATCGTGTTAATTACAGGCAAAAACTTGGTGCCAATAGGGTTAAGGTGCCAATTTAATTAGTTCATGATAAGTAGTCATGTATTTAGCAAGCCTGCAAATAGTGTTTCTGTCATTAGCAGAATGAGGTCATCGAATGATTTTGTAAGGTGGAGGTCCGCTTCATTTCTAGATCATTTCTAGATCATATCTAGTGTTTTAGTTATAGTGACATTAAAGGGGTAATGTACACTAAATCCTCCTCTTATACTTAACAAAATATATGCAACAAATGAATGAATTTGAGCAATAGACTAAGGCAAAATACTACTGTGTGCTCTGCGAACAATACAAACAACATGGTAATTATAATGAAAATGAATTTATACTGGAGTCATAAATTCAATTTCATTATTTTTACCATGTTGATTGCATCGTTCATAGAGCACATGAGTGTTTGTTGTACTAATCGATGGCACAAATGTATTCATTTGTTGCATATATTCTGTCTGTTGAGTATAAAAGGTGATGGTCCCATAATTGGCTGGATTTAGTGTACAGTATCCCTCTAAGTTATTAATAGTTTGAGGCTATATCAGGGGGGGGGTGAGAAAAAAAAAATTCTGCACGTATGCCGGGGTGGGTGGGTGGTCAAAGCCACCAACAAGCAATTTTCAACAAAAAATTTCCTGCTTGTTTTTTTTAGTGTTTTGGGCTTCAAAACCACTTTGAATGAGAGAAATAATGTAATTATAACTGGTAAACTGACTGCAGGCAGTTATCGTGCTGTATTTTGTTGCAAATTTTGAAATCCAAGATGGCCGCTGGCAGTCATGTTTTTTTGGCCGAATGACCTCAAAGTGACTCGTTCCTATTTACATGCCCATGTTAACATCCATGATAAATAGTATGCACATAAATTCATATACAGCTGGCGGTGGGGGTGGGTGGGTACAAAAAATGATCGAAAGGGAAAAAATGCCATACGTGCCTGAAATTTTTTTCCACCCCCCTGACATATATGCCATTATGCAAGGTATGCGTATGGCTATAAAAGACCATATATAGTGTATAATCATTATTGTGGCTTTAAATCTATTATTTCTATAATGGTTCTATTCTATAAAATGTATAAACTAATAAACAAAAATATACCATATCTCAATGTCATGAAAGATCTATATATCAAATGATGTATATACATGTAGGTGCACATTTATTCCAGTTTCAATCCATGGCCTAGAAAAAGTTTGGTATGGCGGTTAATATATTTGAAAAAAATCTACTTTGATAAAAAAAAATAGTGTGTTACCAGGCGAGTCCAAATTATTCAATTCGGATTTCAGTTTCGATAATTCGAAGCTGAAGATCATAAAGATATCCAAATTAAGTAAAGGTGGGTTCCTAGCTCCAGAGTATAGATACAGTATTTGGATAAAGTAAAAAAGAAACGCGACATGGCACAATTGGATAACCAAATTATTGTTAGCCTAAGTTTGTGGAAGGGATAATATATTTACTGTGTTTATATACTCTGAACAAGGGCTTCCTGTGGCATGGTAAAATACGCCCGTGGTAATTCCAACAAAGGTCCAAATACCATTCAGTTCAGACTTACAAAGGTATAGGAAACGAACATTTAGTGCAAATTCCAACAAAAAGGGCCATAACTCTGGTGAAATTAGGTGGGCGAAACCTGAATTCGAATTTGACCTGTATTTTAGAAGTGCCAGTAAATTCACATACCAAATGCCATTCCATTCAGTTGCGACTTTCTAAAGTTATCATCCTGAAACCAAAAGCGAGCGAGCGGACTGATAGACCAATAATTTTTTTTTTAGTGTCATTTTATTTTACTTAAGTGAAATAAAGCGCCATCTACATGGTTTTATTTTACTTAAGTAAAATAAAATGACACTTTATTTTACTTAATTAAAATAAAATGACATTTTATTTTACTTAAGTAAAATTAAAACGCACACTAATTTTACTTAAGTGAAATAAAATTACCATTATGTTACGCCCTTTTTATATTTTACTTAAGTAAAAACGAATTTTACTTAAGTGAAATAAAACAGTTTTTATTTAACTTAAGTAAAATTCTTTTTTACTTAAGTAAAATAAATGAACATTTGGGTTTATTTCACTTAAATAAACGCCATCTACCGGTCATAGATGTCATTTAGTTTACTTAAGTAAAATAAAGTGCAACCGGGTGTTAAGAGTTATTAGAGACCTTTCGCATCCGCACGTTTACGATTACGAATACGGATAGCTATTCGTAGTCGTAAGTCTATCCGTATGGCCAAAAAGTCCTTTCGCAAAACGACTACGCATAAGAGTTTTGACGAACACGTACCATCATTATTTCGTACCACTTTTACAACTCAAAGCGTGTGTTTTGGTATACAGCCCCTTAATAATTCATTTATCGTCTCATTTGCAACAATGCGATAATCATGACCTGTTTATTGTCAATAATTTGACCAGTCACAACCTACGACCCGGGATTCTCGTGATATATTGTGGCAATACAGGTATAAATGCCAGGTCATATGTGGTGGAAATTCAGTTCGTTGTTATCATGGATGACCTGATAGAGTTATGCTGATGGGGGAAGAGGGGTTCCTGAATTGGGACCTCACATCAACCACGACGCCACCACTTCAAGACCCTACCAGTCCATAATTTGATTTCAATGCGATTTCGGCTTCACATGCCTATCACCTCTTTGGGTTTAGGAAATCCGACATAAGGTTGATGTGCTCGCTGATGTGCATCACTTCTGATTTGGTACTACCAAATCGAAACAAAGTAGAAGTGATGTACATCAAGTGGCTTTTTTTTAGTCAGATATTTGACAAACCGGCAAAATTTCGTTGAACAAAATGTTGATAAATAACAGGTTTTGGGCAATTTTATACTATAGTTGACTGTTGTTAGCATTAATTTTGTGGCAATTACTCGATTCTGATAACAGAAGCGGCATTTCCAAAAAAATGTTGTTGTTGGAATCTGATGATATGGGGATATCTAATCGGATTGAGTACCTTTTAAATGCCGCATTTGTGCGAGTTGTGTTTTTTAAATTTAAAATAAACGCAAAGAACAAACCTGATAGAGACTCCTGAGCTCTTGTGATGTCGGTGGGTGTGCCAAATATTCTTTTAGTAACACCAAATCCATATCAGCCGTGTATTTTTTGGCAACTGGTTTCTTAGTGCACTTCTATTACTGCAAAGTTTTGTGTCGCAGCCAGCGATGACTATCCGTTGTGAATAGCGATCTTATTTCGCGGGAATCTCGAGATTCACGACGACGAGTAGAGTGATTGCCAATCTAAACAGCACACCGAGGTCGTAGCTCAATATAACTGGATGGTTTACGTGATATACATATACAGTCTCGAACGGATTAAAGTAATATATTGCAGAAAATAAATTTCAGGTGTTATTTGAGCTTATTATAAACCATGAAATCGTAACCGTTATTACGGATAGTAAAATACTACAACGATTAGAAAGTACACACATGTGGGTGACGTGGTACCCTATCCGTAGCCGTAATCGTAAACGTGAGTTTTGCGAAAGGTCTCTATTAATGATTTCCCCCCAATCAGTTTAGAGACCATCGCCAAATCCCACCAAACCACAGGTTACCCAAACTCCAGGCAGAGTTATCTCTCATCGCTACGCTGAGATACGCAGTGATAACGTAGAGGGCGCTGTATGGGGTTTGCAGGTTACCTTGTTATAAGGACAGCGAGTGTTTTATGATATATAGATGACAGATTATATCACCAACATTATGCAATAAAATTGAAAACATTCCACACCCACTGCCAGTACAGCTATAATCAGAGAAAACTGCTAAAACGTGTGATGCGTTTGTGTTGTTTGATGCTTATTCTGTATCTGTATTATGTTCAGCGTAGGATCCTTCCGGATATAAATACGCTGGTGCTGGATCAATATGATGGTGTTTGACTGCTGGATGATGTTGTCTCCAGCAGTGAGGCACATGCACTTTCCTCTAGCTGATTCCATTCCAGGATAGTTTTTGAGAAGAATGAATGTTCTAGTTCCTTTGTGTCGGCCTTGATCAGCTTGAAGGGTTTTGAGTTATTACACTCATAATTTTGCACGATGTTTTGTGACTGATAACCCTCGAAGTGTTTTGCAACGATCTTTCGGCCCACTTTTTTATCGATTAGTATGTCATGGGTTGTGACAGATGGTAACTTCCCCCCTCGACTATCTTACGGAAGAGTGTCAACCTCTGTGTGCGTCTCCTATCTTGGAGTGGGTGGAGTCCTAGATGGTCTTTCATGGCTGTGACAGCTCCTTCTTCCCTGGATCTCCAGTCATTGGTAATAAATCTGGCGGCTCGTTTCTGGATTCGTTCAATTGCATCAATGTCTTTTTGCAGGAACGGATCCCATACCTCAGCTGCTTAGTCCAGTTGAGATCTTACCAACGTTTCGTATGCTATTTGCTTGCTCTTTGATGGTGCCCGATGGAGGTTTCTTCTGAGGAAGCCGAGTGTACTGCTTGCCTTGTTCGTCATCTTATTTATGTGGTTTGTCGAAGATAGGTCGCTGGATAGTGAGACGCCAAGATAAGGGGTATCATCGACTGCTTGCAGAATGTGATTGCAGAGCTTGTACATGTGGGTGGTCGTTGATCTTATTGACATTATTATGCTGGTACATGCAGTGGGCGAATTTATTCTAGTCTCTATGTGCTCTCGTATTACATCTCACTGGGTACAATATATGTATTGGTTATAGCTCCCTCGAGTTGTCAGGTTAGAAGTTTTTTGACAACAGCGGTACATATTCTGATCTCCGTGCGGTGCAAATCTCCTATATCCCCTTCAGAGAATATTCTATCAGTCTCTCGTATAACCCTGGAAATTGAGTCCAGTGTTGTATCGACTGATTCTGCCATAATTATGTAAATACGTTACCTAGGCCTATTATTAGTAAATGGAAGAAATCCGCCATTTATAATACACAACGGGAGATAACTTTCTCACGAACATGAACAGCACTACCGTTGTGCGTGCCAAGGGAGCAATTATTAGTTTGCAAGATGACTCCCATAGTGGGCGCTTTATTTCACTTAAGTGAAATAAACGCTATCTACTGGTCATCGATAGATGTCATTTATTTTACTTAAGTAAAATAAAGGTCATTTTTTATTTTACTTAAGTAAAAAAGAATTCTACTTAAGTTAAAACATGGTTAATTTTACTTAAGTAAAATTGTGTTTTACTTAAGTAAAATAAAAAATGACCGTTATTTCACTTAAGTGAAATAAAATAACATTTTATTTCACTTAAGTAAAATAAATTGTAATTTTATTTTACTTAAGTAAAATTAATATTAAATATTTGGCTTGCCATAACGATGTAAAGCATAACAAGTAAATTCATTTTAAAATTTGTTACATGCATCCCAGGGTATATTCCCTTTATTCCAGTTTTTACCGAGTTGCATATACATGTAGATGCTTGAATAAGCTTGTTATCTAGTGATCAAGCACATCGTGCATAAAAAAAATCCAGTAAAAATGTAAGTGTGTTTCACAAATTTAAGTTCATTCGCCTATGATAAAGAAATATGGTGAAATTATGGGGAAAACATTTAACTATAATCATGGTTAATAATTGTTCGTTGATGGGCAAAATCCCGGAGCAATTCACAATGGACAATAAAGTCTATATTAAAAAACCTTAAAAAGAATCCTATCACAAAGAAAAGTGATATGGGGCTTTATGTCTGAGCAGTGTAATTGGCAAACTCTTTGAAAGAATAATAACATGCCGAATCTGAATGGACGAGGGACAGTATGCCTATTGTAAATTTCACAGTACCTCACAAGCACTACTTGAAACAACATAATTTCTGACTGTTAATAAATTAGCCAATCAGCATCGATCATTACCTACATAGACTTCGAAGGTGAATTTGTTTCGGTAATGAGGAATGTGGGTTATTCATAAATGCATTGACTTTGGGCTCACTGGTTGCATACTGATATATTACATTCACAACATTCTGTCAAACAGGAAATCCAGAAACATAGTTAATGGATACAGTAGCGCTTTTTGATTGATACTTTATTCTCATGTTTATAAATGAATATTGAGAAATACAGAGTGATATTTACAAAAGGATATGAATATATATACACATACTATATACATGTCTCCGGTGCAATGGGGATATCAAGATTACACTAAACCATTTTGTTTGTTTGTTTTTTTTTTGTACGAAGATTTTACAGTACCTTTTTCTACGCGAATTCCGAATGGATCATGAGTCGAGTTGGATTCGAAGTACGACGGTAATTGTGTATTTAATTACGTTAATCGTCTATAAACAGATGTGAGTTATATACCAGTCTGTTAATTAACTGTTGTCCCTGGTAGTATTCATAAAATTGGGCATAATGATTCTATTCACTCAGTGTAGATACTCGGTGAGTGTGGCTGCATGGAATTACATTTCGCCTGTATCGCTGTCAGTGTCAAGCTCAGCTTCGCGATCACACTGTGTTATTGCTTTTGCATATCGACTGTCTCTTTGTTGGTCAGTAAGTCATTTGCGACCTGGAATAAGTGTGATTTACTAACAGTTGGCTGATATCGATTAGGTTATGAGTTTGAAGGTTATTTTATAGTCATGATAATTTTTGCTAGTTGCACCATCATCAACAATAATTATACAATATATTAATTAATATTAATTAAGACCTATAGTTTAAATTAACTTGAAAATTAAGTGATAAGTTTTCAACTTTTCAATACATATAAATCCGCTGATGATGCATATCTTAAAAAAATTCCAGTAGTACCGGTAGTACCCATATGAATATGCAGCACTCCATGCCACACATAGTGCAGTATGTTGATTATAATCTGCATAATGCATATGTATGGTATAGCATGGTGCATCTCGATGCCAGTCAATGGTTACTGCATGCATTTAGTATATCAAGTTCAACTTTAGAATGACGCGGTGGTGGGTAATAATAACATATTTAAAACCAAGCACCGTGCAAAGTAACGTGGAGTATGGAAAGTAATTCAAGATTGTGGTACATTAGAGAAATCCTTATGAACCTTCCTCATGAGCTTGCATTCTTGGTTTGGAGTTGATGGGTTTTGTGAATTCAAAATTTCGTTCATCATCATAATGTTTGCTTTTCCACGGTATTTTTCTGGGACGATTTTCTCCCTTATTTGTCAATATTTTGTACATTCTAGTAAATAATGGAACTCATCTCCAATCATTTTGTGTGTACATAGGGGACATTTTCTATCTTTATCATTTGTCCCATTCCATCTCCCAGTTTCAATTGGGAGGTTATGATTCGCTGTTCTGAGTCTACAGAATTCAGCTGAAATGGTCACTGTCACCCCTTTTTGTTCAGTTTGGTACCCAGCTTTTTTATTTTCAGTTGGGTACAGGGCGGGGTGTTAATTTTTTTCCGAACACTAGGCGGGGGTGGGTGTGTGATTCAGCAGCCCGGCTTATACTTTTTTCCTGGCCCTGTAAATTTTTTCCTGGCGTAATTTTTCTTGAAAATAATGGGACAAAAGGTTTTAAGAATGCTTATATTATGTAATAGGTATATATGCACTTAACTCGAGGTAGGGGGTTAGAGTTCATCATCAGTTAGTAATGAGGGATGACACCAATGGGTAATAAAAAGGTCAGCTTGCTAAATGTTCTCACAAAGGATCTATCAATGCACATTGACATGGAAAGGAATTAAAGGCTCAGATTTAAATAGTTCAATTAAAAATCATTTATTCATTCTGATATAAATGAAAACATAACACAATAATATATTCTTCAAATAAATATCAACTCTTCACCTCGAGATGGGAGCTGTCAATTTGAACGATTTTTTATGAAAAATATGGCCGCTGGCAGCCATCTTGGATTTTACTCTTTGCATCACTAAATCCTTTGACACACCCTGCAGAGCTTGTCCCTCATCACAAAACTTCAAATGGATCTTCGGTGTGACCTCTCGATGTGTGTCTACCATTATTTCCCGAATGTTGCGAAAAACATAGCTTCCAGCGGCCATCTTGGATTTTACTCTTTGTATGACCAAATCCTTTAGCACACCTTACAGGTCACATTTCTCATCCAATCGTCACCAAACTTCATATGGATCTTCGATGTAACCTCTCGATGGGAGCTTCCTTTCCCCCCAAATGTTTTAGAACAAACTTGGCCACCAGCAGCCATCTTGGATTTCAAATGTAAATCCATCAGCACACCCTACAGCCCACATTTATTGGAGAATTGTTTTTTTTTAAATTTTACAGTCTTGTTGGTAAATAACAAGTAGGAATGTTTCTATAATCATGATACGGAACATTGATCGGATAAGATCAGGAAAACTGAGTAAAATAGTCATTTGAAGCAGTTTGGAGGGGGTGGGACCCTATCCCAGAATCTGGAAAAAATTAGGGGGTGGTGGATACCAAGAGGGCGGGGAAAAAAATTGTGTGCCTAATGTCTCGAATTTTTTTCCTGCCCCCCCCCCCACCTGTTGGGTACCCAGCTTTTACAACATTAACATTTGGGCACCAAACTGAAAATTGAAAAAAGCTGGGTACCCAACTGAAAATTTTAAAAAGCTGGGTACCCAACAGAACAAAAGGTGGTGACAGTGACCATTTCAACCATAGAAGCATCTAGATAAACACTTCAATAGGGGTGCCACAAGGATATTTTATGAGTCCAATTCTGTTTGCTTTGTACATTTTGCAATTCTAGGATCAACAGTAAACAAAAATGATAGCAAAATTATTAAATACGCTGACGATCTAATCAGAAAATAATAATAGCATGTGCATATATATATTAAGGGACGCGTCGGCATAACAGGAACAATAGGAACAATTGTCAGCTAGGTTAGGCACATCCTAAATTAAACTATTATAGTTATATTTAATCATTATAGTTGAATTTGACAGTGCTAAATTATCAATATCCCTGTTTTTTCTGTAAACTACGGGATCGCACATCTGATGCAGTGCATAGCCAAATGGCACTCGTTAGAAATATTGCAGCTAATTCTCAGTCTCCCAATAAAATGTGTTTTGAAACCTTTTTGCACTGGCTTATCTTAGTTAAAATAATGACACAATTGAGGACGTCATTCTAAATGACATTAACTTGATCACCCATGCAATCACTCCTTCAAAACAATATTTAGACTAATAGAATGTTAGTTGGCTTCCTTATCATGTGTCATCATGATTAATATATGTGACCCGCCATATCAAATCCAGTCCTAAGTCGGGATTTGTTTACCCTGTGCCAATGCATTCTCTTATATATGCGAGTCGACCATATGTCGCCTCGCATATATAAGAGAATGCATTGGCCTAACAATTATAATTTTTTTTTAAATAAATGTTTCTTACAATTTTTAGGACATAAAATAAAAAACATCCATTACCCTGCAGGGAGCCCCACACATATTTATAGAAGCATATAGAAGAGTGTCGTCTGCTCATGTTTATCTGGGGCTCTGTATGGGTGAAATTATAAAATTGTTAAAGAATACAAGAAAAATGTATTAAAATTGTAAAAAATTGTTAGGCCAATGCATTCTCTTATATATGATATATGAGAGGCGACCTATGGTCGACTCGCATATATAAGAGAATGCATTGGGACAGGGTAAAAAAATCCCGACTTACGACTGGATTTGATATGGCGGGTCACATATTGCACGGATTGACACATGTTATCTCGTCACTTAAAACCCACCGGCGTGTCATCCCTTTGTCCTGACACGGCTCTTATCCGGCAGAATGCTCAAGCGATTTGATCGCATGAGTGTTATTTAACGCAAATGGGCATTCTTTAAGATACGCAAGGGATTATTTGATGCTATATTCCCGCCGCGAGTCGATAAAATAGAATAAAAATATACATACAGTACAACGTCTGTCGTAACAGGGACTCGAGCGTTAATATGGGGGTAGGGGTAATTAGTAATTAGCGGGGAATTTCCTATATTCGGTCAAAACATTCGACGGGAATTTTCCAATCTTAGTGTCAGTTTGGAAATCTTGAGGCCAGTAAAATAATGTTTTTTAATTGTTCTCCCACCTTACTAATGGCCAGTCAAAACCTGCTAATAAATTACAAATTACTAATAAATCAAACTAAAACAAAATGGCGGCCTGAATTTGTCTGTAGTTAGACCTATACATATATATTCTTAAGACTACATATTTCAGTCAGGTTCGGATTTTAAAAATTATTAAAACAAAAACAAATCGAGGCCTGAGTTTTCATGGAGTTAGCCTTTTACAGATGCCAGGATTTTGCAGTGTTCAGGCTCATATTTCAAATTGTATCATGACTCCTGCCCACAATAGGTATAGTTAGGAAATTCCAAGCCACGTCGCTGATGACTAATCAACTATATATTGAACGATATATAGGCACTATTTACGCGATTTTATGCTGTTTCGAAGAAAAGATAACACAGGTTATACATTTGTGCACTGACCATTTGTTAACGTTTGGGGGTGATACTTAAAGGTATATGTAAGGTCATCGTGGTGGGGGAATAGTTGGAAAGCATGCATATACGATGGGACTTATGGGAATTTGTTAACCACGGGGGATGGCCCATGTCATGTAAGAATTGTCCAATAACTGGAAATGTTATGATACCGTTCAGTTTGAAACATCTAACCTGAAGGGGATGGTGTGCAAAATTTAATTGTCATACTGCTGAGTCACGTCTTGCCACGTCCCTGTGTATAAACTATAGAATGATACTTAGAATTCAAGCTAGTACATGTAGGATATGTCTTTCTGATAATAATTGGAAATTCAAGATACCCCATACGATTGGACACTATAATACTTCTATTCTTGCGTATTCTACACAAGACAACAATGAGAAAGAATCAGTAAACCCATTTATGCAAGCTTTTTGCGTGCTTTCGACTTCTTAATGATGAGGCAGTTTTACCAGGTCTCGTGTTTTTTGGCGCCAGAATATTCGAAAAATTACATTTTATAAAGAGCGTGTTTACTTCATTACCAACCAACGATGAAAATTGAAGAGAAACTTCGAAAATAAGCTATTTATGATAATTAATTCTGATCACATTATTTTGGATGTTTCTTGTGGTGCTGTATTGGTGATGCCTATGTGTAACGACCATTATTTTTCATGTTTTATTGCCTGATAAATTCTTATGGAATGTTAACTTATTTGATGTCGAATTGGATGGGGCATTTTAAATCAAGAAAGAAAAAAAATAAACAAATACTATTGGACAGAAATATATTGCTCACATTCACTGGCCGAATCCATAGCGCAATGACAAACTTCGGAGGAAACGTCCCTCAACTGGCGAGTCCTAATTCGAATTAAATAATAATTGAAACGTGTTGCTTTTCGCCGTGGACAGCAATAAATGTCCGTGCTGAACTGTGGGCGTATACTCAGGTAATCAAGACAAAGCTGTGGACCAGACCAAATGGATAGTTGGCTCCAATGACAATTCAATGGGTGGGCTTTAAGTTAGATAATATTCTCAGCGTCAGGAATTCGGTCAAGAATAGACTCGGCGCAAGCGCCTCGTCTATTGTTTTTACCGAATCCTCTCTGCTTCGAATATTATCCATTACGTAAAGAAACATAGCAGCAGGGAGGGTCATTGGACTTTTAAAAAAAGCATTTGAACCTCCCAACCCCTCTTCCCAACAGGGAGTTGCATTCAAACCCCACAAAAAGCTCCCAGCACAGTCGATCAGCGGACTTTACCATGGGGTATATTCATAGAATTTCAATGCGACCAAAAAATAATTATAATTATATTACATCAAAAAAAAAAAAAAATTACGCGAATATTTATATAAATAAAAACCCTAATTACATTTTGAGTCTGTCAATAATAACAGTTCCGTAGGAACATAAGCAGGAGGGTCCAGGGACGGCCCAGGCGCTCCATATTATTCTGCAGAATATATATATATATTCACTTGGTCAGCTTATAAGCCACTACACCAGTGGAAGCTATTGCAAGGACGATAAAGGTTATCTCGCGGTTGTTTTGGTCATCTGATGATGTGTAAAAGTCGGAAAGTTTGGGCTCAGGGGCTAGTTGTAGTTGAACTGCATTTTTACCCGTGACCTGCGCGTAAACGTGGATTGCAGCGTCGGCGTCACGGAATGTTTGAACAGCATGTTCATGGCGACGGAGTTATTCATTGATCCATTCAAGGCGCTCAATCCATTTTCGGGACCGTTCTGTTTGTGCAGTTTGCAGCTGTTCTATTGCTAAATCATGGCGTTTTCGTTCTGCGTCAACGACCGAATTTCTCAGCATCGAAAAGAGATAGCTTGACCCGTTGAATGCTAATGCGTTGGCGAGTGCACCTCAGAGCAACATTGCGACAGTCGTCATGATTACGATTCGTAACGTAATATATATATATATAAGGCTGCTTTCAGCCTTAGGCAGACATAACCCATATACCATCATTAGGCAGACATATACAAAAAACTTTAAAACTGCTCAATTTTAAACACTCTTTCTCTAGTTTTGTTCTAAATGTGACCACCAAGCTATGATCAATGGGAATTTGTGATTCCTCAAGTAGTATGAAATATACAAATTCTCAGGTCTGCCTAATGTTAGGAGGACCATTGACCATCATTAGGCAGACTGCGACATTATGCAGACCAAATCCGGTCTGCCTATTTGTTGCATACCAGTCAAAACTAGTTATCTGGTGCTTTAATTGTTAACATCTCTCCTTGTTCAACCGATTTAGGTTGTCTTTTGTCTATAAAATGATGGGATTGAAAAAACATTTGTTAAGGGCATTTCAGCCCCGATAATTTTGAGACATATATATTCTGTCGATATATAGCTTCATCATTGTTCGGTCGAAACATCTACAGCAGTCTTGAAAAAATCTTCTTTTCTGGTTTTGCATTTTTGATGTGTATATGATGCAGCAAAAAAGGAGATAACTGGCCAAATGTCATTAAAACATCGAGAAATCTGGTGTATACATCGAAATTGAGTACAAATTTCGGGATTGAAAAAAGACCGCACAATTATGAAACTATATATCGATCGAATATACATGTCTCAAAATTATTGGGGCGGAAATGCCCCTAACAACAATTTGTTCAATCCCACCATTTTATAGACAAAAGAAAACCTAAATCCCTTGAACAAGGAGAGATGTCAACAATTAAATCGCAAGATAACTAGTTGTGACTGGCCTGCAAATATTAGGCAGACCGGATTTCGTCTGCATAAAGTCGCAGTCTGCCTAATGATGGTCAATGGTCCGCCTAATGCTTACTCTACATAGCTATATATATATATATATATATATATGTATATATATGTATATATATATATATATATATATATATAATATATATACTAGAAGGTGACCCGACTTCGTGCGGGCTTTGACCTTGAATTGTCCATTTTGAAGGTCAAGGTCAAGTGGGAGTCACGATTAGATCAGTCCAAAACTCTGCCCGGACAAAAGT
Organism: Siphonodentalium dalli; assembly: GCA_032622095.1. Lineage (NCBI taxonomy): Eukaryota > Metazoa > Mollusca > Scaphopoda > Gadilida > Siphonodentaliidae > Siphonodentalium > Siphonodentalium dalli. The sequence continues at coordinate 162,452,853 of CP136062.1, forward strand.
ACCCGACAAACGTGCCCGTCGAAATCCATCCGGTTTTACCCGATTTGACCTTGAATTGATCATTTTGAAGGTCAATGTCAGGTCGGTCACGACTCGACCCGTACAAAACACTGAGTTGACAAAAGTACCCCCATGTATAAAATTTCGTCGAAATCCCATCAAAATTGGCGATTTGACCTTGAATTGACCCGATTTCAAGGTCAAGGTCACGTCGCACGGGTAAACGAATATCCAAAGGAGACTTCCCATACAAATTTAGCCCCACATACCAAATTTCATCGAAATCCCGTGATATTCGAGCGTTTGACCTTGAAATGACCCGATTTCAAGGTCAATGTCACGGTACACGGGCAAATTAATAGGTTTATGACACTCTCCGACCGAATATACCACCACATACCAAGTTTCATCGAAATCCCGTGATATTCGGGTCAAGGTCACGTCGCACGGGCAAATTAATAGGCCTATGCCAGTTCCCGGCCGAAAATACACCCACATACCAAGTTTGATCGAAATCGGTTCGGCCGTTTTCGAGTCCATCGCGAACACACAGTCAGACAGATCTTCCAAAAATATATAATAGATATATATATATATATATATATATATATATATATATATATATATATATATATATATATATATATATATATATTAATAATAATAATATATATAAATATAATTATTTCATAATATCGGATGGTATGAGCCCCTGTTTAAGGAGCATATATTTCGTGGCCGCGGCGAGCGCGACATCAAAGACGACCATATCCATATCGCGGGGTGTGAAGTCCAGCTTAGGGGAATGACCACATATAGCCATTTTGTCCAGGCGGGAGTAGCCGATGGCAAGACCAGATAACACGGCGTCGTGGTACACCGCCAGTACATGGGGAAGACATATCTGCTATATATGTACATATATATATATGGATATATATTACTTTGTAATAATTATTCCATATAAAATGGATCTGGCTTTAATTGAAGTTTTGTTTTTTTGTGGTGTCACAGGTGTCACAGGTGCTTGCGTGCGTTGGGCCACGTTCTGATAGTTCCGTAGGAACAGCAACACCGCTCCGAACAACCCAAGGCCCCCGACTAGCCACAGTAGCTAAGGTACAGCAGTCCTGTTGGAAAAATTGGAGCTCGCATAGCCACTGCTATGACAGTAACAGGTCCTTTAGGGTGGCTGTTATTATGCAGTGGCAGATGGGTGCTGTTCTCGCGACTCCGATAGCGGCGCAGCCGCGGCAGGAATAGCAGTATATAGCTACTGGGGTTGCTTCTATAGAGGCCTTGGATACCAGGGGCTTCTGGATGAGCATCTCATGTTTTGCCGGACGAGCTGCGGTCCCAGCTCGCCCCGTAGCGACCTTCTTGGCATCTTTTGGGCGCTTTGGTTTTATCGCGCTGCCAATGGCGTGTAGCTGCGTATGTCCTTTAGGACGGCATCCCATCCTTTGGGGTATCCACCTCCGGTAGCGGCGCAGCCGCGGTGGTCATCCTATCAATTGGCTTCTCCATCAGTTTCAGATTTGCAGAGCAAATTGTCTTCGTCTATATTTCGTGGCAGACGTGTCAAAGTTGACAATGCTTCGCAGTGGTCAACACAGCAGTCAAGGGCGCTAAATACATTCCATATCGATGGTACAGAGCCTATGTAGCATATGTAGCACTGCTTCCGGCGTGCCAAACAAAGGGGTCGGCCTCGAGATCAGCGACCAGCTTCGGTTGGCTCTCGAGGGGAATCGGGAGGAAAACGCCGGCAAACCCCGCATACCACTGGAGCGCTGCCTGTCCCAGTGTCTTTGTCATCGCGGCAACCAGCCGCGCCTCATAACGGGCATATAGCTTATCCACCTCATCGTCGTCCATTGCGTCGACCTGGTCTGCCGTGAATGCTTTCCCCATATAATGTCTGGTCTGACCCACTGCGGCGAGCCTTTCCCGGTGCCGATGCACAACATGATGCACAGCATCAACATTTCCCAATGTAGCGTCATCCCCAGTTGAGCTAGTGGCTCTCCATTCCGCAGCAGGTTCTGCCGTCGTCCCGACAGTTCCTACGGAACTAGCTGCATCCTCCGTCTGCTCTTTCAACAACCCGTCGATCAAGTTATCACAATTCATATTTGCAGAGCAAATTGTCTTTAATCCTGGATTTAATCTTTGTCTTAGCTGCCGAAGACTAATAAAACATATATCTAGATATACGTATACCCCCCCCCCCCCACGCAAGGATGCCAAACATTTTGGCCTGGCTGAAGCACATCAGTGCTATACATACTATATACATCATTATACCATATAAGCAGCCGGCTGATCCGTCTTTAATAGAAGATTAGCATGCTTAGTCTCTGCTATCAGCTATCGAACCGCTGCTAGCTCTTCCCGGGTAGGGATCACGTCATTTTCGCGGAGGCAGTCATCGAACGAGTTCCGGTCTTTGCAGTGGAAGAGCGCGACCCAACGCGTCTGCTCGCGCAGGTACTTTTGGACGGAGTTGTACTTCTGAGTGAGGACCCAGACGCTTTGCCCTGCGTGTCGGCCTTAGAAAGCCAGCTCAGAAAGCATGTCTTTCTTCGCCAGGGCTTTCGTGGCCGAGCAGTCATCGACAATATACAACGTGGGCTCGCCCTGAAAGAGTTGGTATAATGCCCGTATATGATCATGGAGCTCGGATCAGCAACATAGATCTCGGGGTCAGCCCATATCCACGGCCGGCTCTGGTACGCCTTGTTGTGCCACACCGTGGGGCACAGGATTACAATGTGTCGAAACGTGCCACGATAGGGCCCCTCCAACAGATCGAGGGTGAAAATTGTTTTCCCGCAGCCAGTCTGCCCAAAAATGAGGGCCGAGTGGGGATCTTTTGGGTGAAGTTGTTCCATTATATATTACTTTGTAATAAGTAATATAAATATATAGCGAAGCTATACGTAACTCGTTGGTAGTAACTAATAAAGCGCTGAGACAAACCGTCCATCTTCTATGTTGAGTTGTGCGTCCATAATCACGTACAAGTACACGCCTCTTTTTCTTGTGTGATCTGAATTGTGATACCCTCTGATGCGTTTTCTATGCGTCGCCCAGTACCGTATAGTTGGTCATCAGTTGTCCCGATGTCAAGCCACAGGGCATACTTGCTGGTCAGAAACTCTCCCAGCGACACATCTGCCAGGCCCATATCCTTTGCGACCATCGCCACTTCGGTATGTTGCCTGCTGGCGGGTGACGATGCGAATAACCTTTTGGCTTCGTCCCATTGCTGGTAGGTACGCATGCCTTGAGAGTAGAGCTGGTTTGGCTCGCCCTCAACAGTCATCTCAACCTTATTGATCTTTGGATTGTAGCAGTCTTCGGTTTTTCTGCCGAAAGATTCTCCGGCCTCTTTGAAAAGGAACAAGATGCCTTTCATACTCCGACTCGGAACGTTGAGGTTGGTATTCATTAGTGTTTCTTTTTGGCCGTGGCTAAAGAACGGTATACCGCTCTTTAGTACCAAACGCTAAAGAGCGGTATACCGCGCTTTAGCTATATGGGCCTGATACGCTAATTAACGGTATACCGCTCTTTAGCGCGGTATACCGCGCTTTAGCTATATGAGCCTGATACGCTAATGAACGGTACACCACTCTTTAGCGTTTGGTGCTAAAGAACGGTATACTGCTCTTTAGCCCTCGGTGCTAAAGAGCGGTCCAGGTTGGATGAGCGGCACGTGCGTTGCCAAGATATTTTGCGCATTGCGCCAACACATAACGTTATAATCCGTACCGCTCTTTAGCCCTCATCACTAAAGAGCGGTATACCGTTCTTTAGCCATCAGTACTATAGAGCGGTATACCGTTCTTTAGCAACTTCGTTTCTTTTTTGCTTGTAACTATCTTGCGGTGGCGGGGGATGCGCTCATAAAGTATTTCGACCGGCCTGTATACTGGCTGCGGATCATACGGGCCAGATCAGGCTGGGTAACATTGTTAAACTCCAGGCTGATGTTGGCGATGGTGTAAGAGGACTCGGTATCGGTAGACCTGAACACCCGGCTGTAGTCATTGAAAGTTAAAAACAAAAAAGCTCGTACTCGAGTCGGTCCCCGAGTGCGCTTTGGTAGAAGGGCATTTGACTCTCCAACAGTTCAAAGTCCAGCGGGATGTAATAACGATTCATGTAGGCTTTCGCGATAGCCTTGTCTTTCGCTACGGTATTGTCTTTGTCTCCTGCCTTTATGTCTTTGTCTCCTGTCTTTTTGTCTCCTGCCTTTCGCTACGGTATTGTCTTTGTCTCTTGCCTTTGTCTCCTGCCTTTATGCGGCCCAGGTTCTGCACCACACCCCAAAAAAAGGCTCCTAGCACAGTAGGTCAGCGGACTCTACCATGGGGTATAGTCCGGGAGCTAATAGGGTACCCTTGCACCCCCCTGGGACTCATACGCCTGACAGTGACACATGACCATTTAGTCACCCCCTGTATAGATGTTCATTGCATTTGTGACCATACAGTCACTACTTGTGTACCTACATGTACTCATCTCACCATTAACCATACAGTCACTACTTGTATACCTATTCGACGCACATAGTCATATAACTACTCGATATACATATGCAGCCCACCCTAGACTATAGATTCACTCCAGGTATACATGTAAACCTCACTAATGGCCATTCAGCCCTTCCAGATATACAAAAAACCCACACACACGACCACTCAAACACTCCATACTTGCATATACACCTCACACATGACAATTCAGCAATTCACTGCATAATCATACACGCCATCCATGATAATACAGCTAAGCCTTATGCACCCACAAATGATAATACATCCACGAGATATATAAATTTACATCCCACCATTACCACACGGACACTCCCTATATACCCACATCCTCGATAATGTCCACCCAGCTTACTCCAGGTATTCATATTCAATCATGACCGTACAGTCATTCCATTATACATTACCCGTAACCATAAAACACTCCCTATTTATCCACACACCCCATCCATGACCATACAGACAACACATGCACATACCACCCATGACCTTACAGTCACTCCATATATACATAATCACTGAACACATATAAGACCATTTAACTATATCCATACACCACACCAATGACCATACAGGTACACCGGTTGCACCCGTACTGAATATACACAATCATACACCATATAGTCACTCCATGCATACCGATTGACCTCACACCTGACCATGACCTCTCCCTGTTTACCTAGATGCATCTTACCATGGACAACCCACTCATAACCATATAGTCACTCATTGTATACCTACTCACATCAGTCATGACATACAATAACTCCCAGTATACCTATTCACCTCACATATGATCATAGAGTAACTCCCTGGATATGATCTTTGCATCCACACTGTATCCTGTTGACATTTTATAATAATGGACCAGAATAGCCAAAGATTATGGTCCATCTCAGTTCTGTATCAAAGTTCTGCCCATTTCCTTTCAATAAATGTGGCCAAAATCACAAAAGAGGTTCTCGGCAAAATTGCATACTTTAAAATGAATTTGTCATGCCCCATACGGAACTGAGACAACCAGAATAGAACATGTAGTTGTCAGTTAATTAACTAACATGTATAATAACCAAGTGAGTCACAATATGCTACCTTTTCGGATAATGCAGAGAATGTTCGGGATATATGTAAAAAATTAACATTCTACAAATTTGGTTGCCATTTTGGAAGCCATCTTGAGCAATTTAGTCTATAAACACCGTAGTGTGAGACATTTAAGATATACCAAAACAATAAACACCTTTCAATCCAAAGATAGTTATATTTTAACTGAAAAAATGGTCCAAACCCGAAAAGTGAATTTTTGCCAATATTTATGTCAAGTTTTTGAGAGAAAAGTCCAATATTTTTGACGATGTCAGGGGTGACAATAGTAACAATTAACCATGGTTCATCAGACATGTTAGTATTCAATGTATAGAATTCAGAATAGCCAATTTTATACATCAACCACAACTTGTAAGCGATTGCAGGACACGCTGGTGTAATATTTACCATGTTCCATATTTTGGCGGCCATATTGGCAGCCATTTTGAGCCAAAGTAAGAATTTTCCCGCTATAATTTGCATAACACTGACCTAGGGTCTGGTCTGAAAACGGCGGCCATGATGAACGCCATCTTGTCTGGAGTCTAAAAGGCCACTTTTTTTTCTTGTTAACATTGCTTAAAAGTTGAAGGACATAATAAGGAACAACATGAATGGGGTGAAGTTAAGTCCCAGTGGGGTGCAAGGGTACCCCTATTAGCTCCCGGAATATACCCCATGGTAGAGTCCGCTGACCTACTGTGCTGGGAGCCTTTTTTGGGTGTTTTGGGATGTGAATGCACCTCCTTGTTGGGAAGAGGGGTTGGGAGGCTCAGAATGCTTTTTAAAAAAGTCCAATAACCCACCCTGCTGCTAACATGGTACCGATATGGCATGGCACTGTTTTTTTTAATATTTTTGTGTGAAATAAGATGTTGGGTTATGCCTTTTGTATCGAATTCACAAAACGACGATAACAATATTTACCTATTATAGTTAAATATAATAGTTTAGTTCAGTTTGTGCCTAACCGGATTATTACTTCTGATTCACTTAAAGATGCGGAATACAACTTTCATATGCATAAAATTAATCAGTGATGCCTTAGATGGCATATAATGCATTAATGAAGAATTAATCCCAGCTCCTTCGTTCTACCTCAAACTTCTATTCCTCCAAATGGGCCCTTTATACCATGCTTTATTACACAAACAAATTAAATGTGTGGTTGGTGTTACATGTCAGAAAAAATTAGGGTCGGTAGGTAGGCTTAAAATTAAATGTGTGGTTGGTGTTACATGTAAAAAAAAATAGGGTCGGTAGGTAGGCTTAAAATTTTATTTATTTAAATAATGTTTTATTGAGATATTTTTATGGCTTTCTTTTCTGCATTGAAATTTAATGATATCATTGGTCAGAGAAAAGTTTTCATTGCTTTTTTACAAGCCAATCAACACATTTTTGGACGTTGGAAAGTATTTTTCCACAGTTTATTATTTGTTACCTATATAATCTGAAGAAATTTTAGTTGTACCTAGGAAATCGTTTATCAGGTAGTGGGTTTAAATTAGGGTCGGTAGGAAAACCCCAACAACAAATATTTTTCCTTTGGCCTAATCTAGAACGTTCAAGTTTTATACCACAAGTCAACATTCGTCATCTAGAACGTCCATGTCCCAAACACAGTAAGCTGGGGAAAACTATCAGATATATAGAGGAACTCCAAAGAGTTATGTTTGGATATATATAGGATCTACAACGAGTCCCCAGTTTATAGCGGAATTTACAAAACGAGTCCAGTAAATTAGGTCTGGACCGAGCCTTTGGCGAGGTACAGACCTAATTTACTGGACGAGTTTTGTAAATTCCGCTATAAACTTGGGACGAGTTGTAGATTCTATTTATTACATGATCCAAAACCTCGACAAAACATACTTAAATCAAAAAATGGGACGCGAAACTAACATCAACTTCTATAAGGCATGCGATGAGGTTTCTCACAACTCTAAGTTGTTTGCCCGCGCAAAGAAATAGTCCCAGATAAATAAAGACTGTTTGGCGTACTTAATGGCGTATATTTAATGACATAACTTTTCAAAATCTTCATTCATTATAGTTTGTTGAAATTATATTGGAAGCCATAGTATTTTGAGACGTAGCGTACGGAATGTAAAGAAACCACAAACCGGAAGTCAAAGGTCACCTGGCACTATTTCCTGTTATTAAACGAACGTTTAATATCACAATTTATAGAATGGGTTTATTGAATGGAATAAAGGTAGGATCATGTAATAAAAGATTTTATCAAACGAGTTCATAAAACTTATATCTCAACATAACAAGTTGATTCTTGAAAACCACACGAAAAACTAGAGCTTTATGCCTTTTAACAAATCAAAATCCTTAAAAGAAGTTGCAAAATGGATACATTTACCTCATTGGCTGAGACGATTCACAACCTTGTACGACAGTATTGTGCGCTATATGGTTGGTGACGAGAAAGAAAATATAGTCCCCCAATTTGCCCCTTTGTTTTTGTGTCTATTTTCATTAGTGTAACGAAGTTGGACAATAATTTAACTTCAATGAACAAAGCAATCATTTGACAGTGTCTGGTGATGGTGTCATGCGCGTCTTTTAAAAATAGTATTAATCCGCCGAAATCAAAATAAAGTTTGTTGGTGCAATGCCATGTATTCACGGGAAGCACACGCATATTCATCAATAGTGTAGATAAGGAATATGTAACGGCTTGTTTAATGATATGATAGGGGTTTCATGTGATATACCAATATTTATTACATGATCCTACCCCTATTCCATTCAATAAACTCATTCTATAAATTGTGATATTAAACGTTCGTTTAATAACAGGAAATAGTGCCAGGTGACCTTTGACTTCCGGTTTGTCGTATTCCGTACGCTACGTCTCAAAATACTATGGCTTCCAATATTTTTCCAACAAACTCTAATGAACGAAGAGTTTGGAAAGTTATGTCATTAAATATTCGCTATCAAATACGCCAAAGAGTCTTTATTTATATGGGACTATTTCTTTACGCGGACAAACAACGCATAGTGAAGTGAAACGTCATCGCACGCCTTATAGAAGCCTATAATGTTAGTTTCGTGTCATATTCGTTGATTTAAGTATGCTTTGTCGAGGTTTTGGATCCTGTAATAAATAGAATCTACAACTCGTCCCCAGTTTATAGCGGAATTTACAAAACTCGTCCAGTAAATTAGGTCTGGACCTCGCCAAAGGCTCGGTCCAGACCTAATTTACGGGACTCGTTTTGTAAATTCCGCTATAAACTGGGAACTCGTTGTAGATCCTCTATATACTAAACCAGTGACAAGGTTCACAAATATGATTTTGGGAAAAACACATCATCTATCATATTCCTCATAGAATCTCAAAAAGGTTCATCTCAGCCACAATATATTTCAATGTGTCTTATTGTCCATGAAATTTCCCATCTTGTGATGTATAATTCAAGAGTATTAAACATACAGATTTCGTATAAAAAACTAGCGAAACGTATCCACAAAAAGCAGTTGTCAGTTTTCCTGTCCGGTAAGTAGTGATTATGCATGGATATCAATTCAATTATTATGATCACAATTGCCGAACATTCAAATTTCCCAATCAAAAGTTCGGCTTCGCTTTAACTGACTCCGTCAAATTGTATATCAAACGAAAGGAAATTGTATGCCATATAACATACACTGGGGCATATTTTAGCCGAGTTGACATTTTTTTTAGAATTATTGAAATTTTGCAGACAGGGAAACCGACGATCTGTTTTACTCCCAAATTTCCAGAGTTGATTTTGCAAGTTTTCAGTACGATATCTTGACTTACCTCCCTTTGGTACTATCAAATTATAGAAAGGAAATTTCATGGCCAATAAGACAATTATCACGGGGTCAATTAGCTCTGGTAGGTTTTGATATGAAGATGATCAATGGACTCCAGACATGTAGTAATAACAGTATTTATTGTTGAATTTCAAACATAGATAATATCAGGTACAAAAGTATTGAACAGTCTATATATATACCTTTATTTCCTCCGCAACGGAGAGTTTAACATTATACATCATACACAAGTTTAGAGTTTCAACATATTGGTGCCAAAAATAAACATCAATTTATCACATGGTTTTATACACAAATTATGCGCAATACAAATTCAATGAGATATGTGCATTGCAACTGTTGGCCTCGTGTATTTATAATTTCGCGGAACACTTCACCTGGATAAAGTATCTGTCTGATGGAGAAAGACGGAGTTGTCTGCGATATAGTTTATTTGCGTTATAGAGTTGTTGAGTTATTATCACGTTTAGTTAGATGCCACTCCGACTAAATACAAATTATTCATGTATATCTTGTTTTCTGTCTCCGATCAGAGCGGTTCGTGAGCTGTTTATATGTGATCCATTTAGTCCACAGATTCTAGCCGCATCAGATCCGAATATATGTTCCACAGCTTGAATGCATTGCGAGCAAGAAACAAGGCGAATTGCTTAATATCATTTACGAAGTCGCGAATGGATGGCGGGATACATGCAAGAAATATCATCAACTGATCTATGGGGTTCAAGTTGTCAATATATAAGAAACATGGTATACCGAAATCCTCTATGACGTTGAACCATATTTCAATTCTTGTTTCGGCTAAGGCGGGACACAAGAGAATTGCATGCTCGATTTCGTTTTCAAAAAGTTTATGACATATCTGACACTTCCCGTGTACTGGGGACAAGGCCCGGGCTAGGATTTTGGCTATTTCTAGAAATTCAAGCTTATGTTGAGGATAGCTTCTACATGCTAGCCAAAGAGGTGAAATTGACAGTGAACTATGATTATTTGCGAATGGGACTAGGGAATGTTCATTTCGTAATCTTGACTGCCATGACTGCTCGTTTGATTGTTTGATTTTTGTTACTATGAGGGATTTCCATGTCTCCTTGGATGGGAAGTGTCCTTCTTCTAGAAATGATGTTAGATAGGGTGTGAGGTTATAGTTGTCAAGAATTCTCATGATTTCTGAAATAAACGATGCATTACAATTAGGTTGTTGAATGTGACTCTTAAGACGGAACATGAAAATCGTTTTCGATGTCTTTTCATGTGCCGTCCTGCAAAGACATCCAAGCAGACTAAGTTTTCTCTTGTCAATAACTGCTGATAGAGAGGATAGTCCTAGCAAGCCTTGTACCACATCTGTGCGCGCCCTATAAGGGAGTCCTTGAATTTGTTTTAAGCAAAATCTGTGAACTTTTTCCAGTGAGTTTTCATTTGTCAAAGATATGCCGCAAAGGAATTCAGACCCATATAGGCCTTTGGGTAAAACTACAGTGTTGTACAAAGTATTTGAACTGAGGGGCGTTATGCCACCGGCATACATACCAGCGTTACTTAACATGAGATACGTTGAGCGTATTTTGTGGCATATGTGATCAGTTAGATGGTTGCCCATGTTAATGTTTTGTAATGGGATTCCAAGGTGTGTGACCTAATCTGATTCCGACACGTGTTCATTATTTATAATCCATACAACTGTTTCTCGGGAATTCTGTAAGGAAGATGGTTCATTAAAGATGACTACTTTGCATTTATCCTGGTTGTATTTGAATCTCCATTTCTGACTGTATGAACTGCATAGGTCACACAAAGTTTGGAGGCCAGAAGAGGTTAGAGACAAGAGAGTCATATCATCGGCTTGGGTTGGAGATGCGCAACACGCAGAGCCCACTCGCAAACCATGGTAACTGTTTTCAAGTTGGAAAATTAGCTCATCGATGAAGATCATGTAAAATAAGGGGGAGAGTATACTTCCTTGACGCGTTCCCTGTTGTATATCGACGTATCGCGAAATCGAACCATTGAATTGAACAGAGCATTTTATTCCACTTAACAAAGAACTGATAATATGCCAAATTTTACCAGTGAATCCACGTTGATAGAGTTTGAGCAGGAGACCGTGAATCCAAACTGTGTCAAATGCTTTACGGACATCTAAAAAACAAGCAAACAGTGGGCTGTGATTTTCGGCCGTGAAGGCGATACTTTCATGAATTATGAAGGACGACGTGAGGCAGCTAACACCTTTTTGAAATCCATGCTGTAGTGGATGTACTTTGATGAGATCTGTTGAAAAGGTTTCAAGACGGTTCAAAATAATTTTTTCAAAATTTTTATATAGAACAGTGAGCAATGTAATAGCACGATAATTATCGAATTGTTTTTTGGATTTATTGCCTCCTTTGAAAAGCGGTACCATAAGGCCGAGTTTGGCTCGTGCTGGGACATGGTTGAGTTCAACCATTTTGGACATTAATGTTGCAACTGTGCTCTGCAGGCGCTCTCCACCATAAATTATATGTTCATAACTTAAGGTGTCTAATCCAGGAGCCTTGCCTTTCTTGGCATTGTGCAGTACATATTGTACTTCATCAATAGATACATTGAAACATAAATCTGCATCAAGATCGCTATATCCGTGCGACGAGCGTATGTTCTCTATTTCAGCGTTAACATATGAAAAGTGTTTTTCGTCAAAATCGTTAGATTTTAATGGGGAATAGAGGTTCTCATAATAAGATGACCATGCTTCAATTACCGCCTGTGGGTCTCTAAGCGTGGAACCGCTTACTTCAAATAAACAGTTTGATGCGGTTTGCCGTTGAACTTTCCTTTTGTTGAAAGCCCTAAAAAAGCTGTTTATGTCAAGTTCGGCCATTTTGTCTAGCTTGTCATCCATTTCTTTGAGATAAAGCTCATTCGATTTGCGGAATTGTGCACGAAAGAGACACTTTGCGTCTTTATATGATCGATATGCAATGTGTGATTCCTCCCTTGGTCTCCCGGCAGAGATCCACACTTGACGCGCTGATGTCATATTATGATGCAGTTCTTTTAAGGTATCATTCCAAAAAGGTCTGAGGTGGCGATTGAACCTCCTAGACGGTATGACTTGTTGGGTGGCATTTCTTATGACTGACACAATTTCATCATAGTAGCTGTCAAGCTGATCTACGGTTTGAATGCATCTATCATGTAAGTTGAAATTTATAAATGATTGGTAGGCGTTGATCAATTCAGGGGATGCACTAAAGTGTTTCCAATTGATTCTTTTGGTTGCAAAAGGTATTTTATTGGGGCATGAAATTGTGTCGTAACAAATTTGTGCAAAAAGTGGGCGATGATTTGACACATTATTTTCTGAGTCATCTACGACCTCGAAGCGACCTATTTTGTGAAGTTCTGCTGTGTGTATGATGATGTGGTCGATTATAGTTCCTGGGCCCCCCATCGGCGGGAATAAACGTTGACATGAATCCTTTGCATAATGGCGAGGAATGGATAGTCGTGAGTTTGCACTTTCTCAGAAATCGCGACAATGTTTTATTCCTTCCCCCTGATTTCTCCGGGTTCCCATTGAAATCACCCATCAGAACGATATGACCTAGTGAACTGAATGTGGAGAAGATATCGTTCAGTTTCTGGATGTATTCCTGGTAAAATTTGACGGTATAATTTGTGGAAGGTAGGTATACTTGGAAGATGTATAAAAACACGCCAGATTCTAATTGCATTTGTATTCCACATAATCTGTCGTCATTAAGTTCCAGAACTGTTATACGGTCGCTCAGTGTCTTTTTCCACATGAGACATATACCACCTTTGTATCTCCCCCTCTGCATCGGGAGGCGTTGTGAGGAATCACAGACTGCGTGTAGATAAGGAATATGTAATGGCTCGTTTAATGATAAGATAGGGGTTTCATGTGATATACCAATATATACTAAACCAGTGACAAGGTTCACAAATATGATTTTGGGAAAAACACATCATCTATCATATTCCTCATAGAATCTCAAAATGGTTCATCTCAGCCACAATATATTTCAATGTGTCTTATTGTCCATGAAATTTCCCATCTTGTGATGTATAATTCAAGAGTATTAAACATACATATTTCGTATAAAAAACTAGCGAAACGTATCCACAAAAAGCAGTTGTCAGTTTTCCTGTCCGGTAAGTAGTGATTATGCATGGATATCAATTCAATTATTATGATCACAATTGCCGAACATTCAAATTTCCCAATCAAAAGTTCGGCTTCGCTTTAACTGACTCCGTCAAATTGTATATCAAACGAAAGGAAATCGTATGCCATATAACATACACTGGGGCATATTTTAGCCGAGTTGACATTTTTTTTAGAATTATTGAAATTTTGCAGACAGGGAAACCGACGATCTGTTTTACTCCCAAATTTCCAGAGTTGATTTTGCAAGTTTGCAGTACGATATCTTGACTTACCTCCCTTTGGTACTATCAAATTATACAGCAAAATAAAGGAAATTTCATGGCCAATAAGACAATTATCACGGGGTCAATTAGCTCTGGTAGGTTTTGATATGAAGATGATCAATGGACTCCAGACATGTAGTAATAACAGTATTTATTGTTGAATTTCAAACATAGATAATATCAGGTACAAAAGTATTGAACAGTCTATCGGGTGCCGATGAAATACAATATACTCCGGCTGCCGTGAAGAGAGAATAACAGGGTGCCGTGAATAGTGAAGTCTAAACATGAATTTAACTTAAGTTCCATTTAGAGGTTTTGATATATATATACAACTTAGTGAAACAAAGGATTTGAGTAGCCAAAGAAGTGTGAATGCCTGAAGCATAGTAATAAACAGAAGGACTTGCCACCTGGACATATAAACTAATAGGTGTAAAGATTTGTGTCAGTAGATAAGAATTATATGAAGCTTAATTGGAGAATTAGCATTTAACGTAGCAAGACCTTGTTAAGATGATAAAGATAAAGAACAATTGAAACATGATTGATTGAAAGTAATAAACAGATTAGAGAAGAAATTACTATGAAGTAAAGTAAATAATAGTTTGAATGGGGGAAATAAGGATTGGTGATACAAGACAAGGCAAGGAGCTTAATTTTGTTGTCAGCCAAGGAAAAAAAGTTTTTAAACTCTTGTAAAGCACCTGTAAAATGATAGATTTATAATTGATTCTGAATTGGTCAACAACTGTGGTACTTAACCCATTGATGACGGGAGCTGCGCTGGTGCAGCATAAAAAACCCTGTGCCTTCACCTTATATATGCTAGTCTCAGTCTCCCATACTGTATTACAAGATCAAGGTAAACATGTTTAGGCCAATGTATCCTTATATATGCGAGGCACCTTATTTATTTAGCAGTGACGTAAGATTTACAGTTTGTTGTGAAACCATATTACTCAAATTTGTGATGTCATAATATTGTATTACTCGGTTTAAGCGCATATTGAAGCGATATTCACATAGTTCGATAACAGGCCGTTCTGGAAAAAATGTCATATCTAATTAATAATATTCTATTATATCAATCTGTCCAATCAGAACTAAGAGCCTGCTCTTTTTCTCGGATGTAGCTGGTATATGATCCCTCATTCCAAATGATTCCTTTAACACGGCTATGTAGCGGGACAGGTGATCCAGAATATATCTGCAAGGAAAGAAATATGTTTGTACCATCTCATTGGATTCTCCATTCAGTTATACAACTATACATATTTAATAATTCCTAAATTTAAATATGTAGTTGATAAACGATGAGGTCTGTCCATTATGCATTTAGAATGTTTCAAGTGAGGGTGTCAGGTGAGGGTGTCCGCCCCGAGCGTGGAACTTTCAAAACGCATAATGGACATCTTACTTAAATTAACACCCATAGAAATGTAATTAGAATCGTCAAATAAACAATCATTCATTTGACAACTATCGAGTGAACACGCACGCATTACTACATGCATGCAGCACTGTAATCGAATAACCTATAGTATGGGTTACCTCACCATTGTCACTGTTTAACTCCGTAATTAATCACTATACCCAATTTCGAATTTAACACTAAAATAACACCATTAGAAAATTGGCTGATTTGGTCAATCAATCACTCAGCCATAAAAATTTTACAATCATAAATTTGTCCACTTTCTTGAAATGTGACAAGCAGTGCATGACAATGCAACACTGAACTTGAAGACCAATCAGACATGTACTGGTTTGTATCTCATCAATTAATCGCTGTAAATAAATGCTGGACGTTGGTTTTCTGTGGAATGTTTTAAAAACCTGCTATTTTCGTTAATATACTGGTATTTGTTTATAATTTGGAATATGAATTTGGTGAATTATTTCAATGCATATGTTAATAACTTGCATATATGGATTTATTTTGGTAAGTCACAGTTCATACATATTCAAAAATATCGCCCGTCATAGTCCACAAATCTACAAAGTTGTATTTCATGAAAATTACATTTTCACTTTACAACGAGCATGCAACGTTTTATGTTGTTTACATTAAAATATATTCCAGTTTTATATAAATCGATAGTAACGTCACGGCACATACTGCAATACATAACTAATGTTTTAATCGAAATAAATCCCCAAACAACAAGAGGTGTGACTGTCCCCAATGGGACTAAGGATACCCCCGTGTTTTTAAAATACTAAGATGTTTCACATGTCAGTAAACAATTAGTTAAAATAATAAAATAACAGTTCCCATTGAAGGTGCACAACCCTAACCCTAATCTTAAACCTATTACCGAAAAATGTAGGAATAAATTCGGACAAAATTATGCATGTTGCAAAAATGTTCTAAGTCGAAAAAGGGGAATAACTGCACAAAAAAAGTCTGACAGACACCATAATCGAAGGTGCACAGGTTCCCATGGTACTAACTATCTGTACCAAGTTAAAACAAATGTAGGAATAAAAGCTCGGACAAAATTATACATGTTGAGAAAATTTTCTACGTCGAAAAAGGGGGGATAACTCAACCAAAAAAAGTCCGACAGATGTCATAATCGCAGGTTCCCATGGTGGTTGATGTCTGTGCCAAGTTTCACGGAAATTGATAACAAAAACGACTGAGAAAATCTCCGGACAAATTTGTGTCCACGGACGGACGGACGGACAAGCTGATTCCAGTATACCCCCCTAACTTCGTTGCGGGGGTATAATAATACAAATTTCCGATACAACAACTTCAATCATCCAAGTTTATATCACACAGAGCACAATATAAAATAAATAAAACCATTTTGAAATATGACCAGCCGTAAACAAGAAACATATATACAAACACAGGGATGCATCCATGATTATAAGCACGAAACGCTCTATTATAATCATATACAAGATTCAACAAAAAATGCTACTGGGTGCATTTCACGGATACAGGTATATTATATATCGTTTTCCCTTGTGAATAAAACAGTGTATGTTTAGACATCGAATATTGGTGCATAGCATTGTGAGGAAATGTCCGGTGGGTAAATGTCGTGGTGGGAATATGTCCGGTGGGTAAATGTCCGGTGGGGAAATGTCCGCTTTTGAAAGTGGGTAAATGTCCGGTGGGGGAAATGTCCGGTTACCCAATATATGTCTTTAAATTGTTTTAGTTTTTGCATTTATAATATGTTACGCATTCTACGATATCATACATGTGACAAGTCTATGCTTTCAACAATTTCTTCATAATTTATTGAATGATCCTAATAGCTATGGCATTGAAATACTTATATTATTATATATATATATATATATTATTTGACTATAAAAACAACTAACCAATATATATATATATATATATATATATATATATATATATTGGTTATTCGTTTTTATAGTCAAATAAGTATTCATAAATCTATTTGTTTAAGCATAAACGATTCGTTAATATTTGTTAAATGTATGTTGATTTAAATTGTCTGGTTATGCGATATATTTTAGTTATTGTTTCGGTAAATTCATTGTGTTTTCGAGTCTATTGCCTTGTGGTGAATACAATCACTTGTGTCGCTTGTACTCACGCGCATAACTCGTATCGTAACCGCTTGTTTCCAGATGGATTGAGTCTGGCCTGAGATCCACCAATATGAGATTAAAACGGAGCCGATATTAACATATTGGACGGCTTGTGGTGACATATTGGACAGCTTGCATCAACATATTATAGGATGCCGACACAATATGCCAGATAATGTACTGACATAATAATAGAGCTACTAATTGTAATTTCGGGGGGCAAACCCCAGGATGGTCGAATAGACAGAAAGGTCTATTCCTTCACCCTTCATGTTTTGCGTTTATTAAAGAAAAAAAGCTATTTTTGACATCAACTTTTCATTTGTGTTTCTTCCTCTTTTTCCTTCGGTGCTGTTTTTCTCCGGAAAATGGAGAAGACGTGGCTTAATGTTGTCGTTCTTGTTTTCCTTTTTCTTCCTTCCATCATCGTGTGTGTTCTTGTGATTTTGCCATAGCTATTTCGAGACGTCTCCATTCCGCAGTTGTTTCTTCATCTTCGGCAGCCCCAGGCGGTGGTCGTTGCCATGGGGATGAAGACTCCGGTCCGATGTACGTCGGCTTCTTCGGGACGGTGTGGGCGTCCCCCACCGTCATGGTGGAGATTCCATCAATACCACATAGTCAGCGACATGGACATCCGGGATGGCGTCGGCGTCCCTGTCGCCTCTGGCTTCAATGTCGGCCGCAGGGACCTCCGGTGTGGCTCCGGGGTCCCTGTTTCCGCTGGTGGTAATTTCAGTGACGGCATTGACAGTGGGCAGGGGGGGGGGTCTTGTCCCAAGGCCAAGTGGAGGGGAGATGGGCGTCTCCCTGTTTCCACCTGGCCTTCCTGTCAGCGTCCCTGTGTCTTCGAGATGGCGGCTTCGATTTCTTCTTATTCTTGGTCCTTGTGGTGGTATAGTGAAGTTCCCATACTGGTGGATTCCAGCTTGTCTCCCCAAGTGACGGCCGGTGTGTGTGTATAATATACATATATATATATATATATATAGACAAGGACAGACAACTTTCGGTTTCCGATTCCCTAAATTCGTTGAATTCCTGACTCACTGAACCGATTATGGCCGCGTAAACGGCATTGTCGCTTGTTTTTCGTCTTCCAAAATTGAATGAAAACCTCCTTACACTGTTATATGTCAAATGCAGTGGAATGTCCAAAAATAACTTTTGTATACTTTGAAGAGAGAAAATTGCTTCAAGTCGAAGCATTAACATGCACTCTACACGAACTAATCAGCAGCAAATGTGACACTCTTTCTCATTGGTCGTTATTTAATATACATAATGTTTTTTCTGATCGCGTTTTCGTAAACAAAGCCATGTGAATCGTGAACACGCGGTTGCGAGTGTGTGAGTGCTATTTTATATACAAAAGCAATATATGCCTTTATTACATGCTACATATGTATACTAACTAAGTTATTAAACCTAACTCACTAATATACATTTTATAGCCGCATTGCAATCATTTCATTCCGCGTACTTGGTTCATTTCGTTCCATTCTGCGCTATTCCGTTCTATGCACTTCCCGTTCCTAGTTCGATTCCTGTTCTGCATTTTGCTATTTCGTATTTCTATCTACGCCCAATACCTATTCCACTTGTCTATTCTCTATCTATTTTCTGTCTAGTTTAGCGCCCAGCTGAGACCAAACTGTTGGACACTATTGGATTTCAGCCAATCACAGGTAATGTTATTTGCCGCGCTTTGTCAGTTCAATATTTGCGTTCGAGGTGTCAACATCGCCGTCGTGTTACACACTCAGTGTTAGCGTACATTCTTCTATGCCTGAATAATGTAATAAGTATTAGAAATGAATACTACGTTATGACATCTAACTTATGCTTTCCCAGTATGGTATGTGATATTTTGTTATATGTTTTACTCGTTAATATCATGTTTTCAATAATATTATTGTCTTCGTTTTTGGAAGTTCAGAATTTGTCACATTTGCATAAATATATTTGCCCAATAGTTTAGGGATGTCGAAATCGCACGCTGCGTTCATAAACTCCCTTTTATACTAGCAATATAGGTTTTATTTCTAACTGTTCGTCATAGTTAGGATTGTGTCAAAATAGTTGTTTATATCGACAATAGGGAAGTTGTTTTATTGACACAATCACATTTCACATATTTATTCATATCCATTCTGGATATGTAATTAGGCAGCAACTACAACCTATGTATTTGTTCGCCAGGGTCTCGTCACTCCCTCGTCACTTCGCTTCACTCATCTTCGTCTCATCTCTCGATTGATGTTGGATGTTGGATGTTGTGATGCTGTTGGCAAGCTACAGATGTGTGTGATGTCATCCATGTTGTGATGCTTGTTGGATGTGTTCCGTTCGGTATTGCTTGAGTATTCAAATAAATGCATGAAGACTTTTAAGGTAGGCTTAGTGTTTTCATAGACCCTGCCAGATGTTAAGACTCAGGCCCATAAATGTATGATAGCGACATGGTTCACTAAAGACCCACCCCCTGTGCTCTAGCACAATGGCACCCACGTGTATAGCTTTAATCTCTGAGTATAGTGTGGAACTTTGAAATTGGTGTGAAAATTGGAACTTTGTGTAAATTTCGTGTTTCGTGTTTCAAAAAGTTGTGAAAAAATGACGATCAGGATTTCTGGAGATATTCAGCGTTGGATTGGAAGAATCAATAAGATTTGAACAGTTTTATGCTAAAAAAAATGCATAAAAACATAAATTTTGTTGAAAATTTGATGAATGTTTTTGAAAATTTTAAATTTTCATGTTATTCTGTGAAATTTGTAAACACATTGTTTTGGTGTGGCTGTATTCCTTTAAAATTATAATTATGTCTAAATTTTTGTATTGTCAGCTCTGTTTAGTCGTTTTTAGCGTTTGGGCAACGTCCATACATTAAATTCGATTTTGTGATCCGGATTTGGGTAAATTGAAACCCGGTAAAGTTGTGTTTTCCGGATTTTGGTAGTCCGTGGTTTCGTTTTTGTTTCGTCAACTGGGTCACATTTGTTTATTGGTCAGAACCGGAAGTAAAGTTTGTAAACAAAGTAGCACTTTACTTACTTTAGTAGCCTTTAAAGCTAATAGTTAGCTTTTGTTTAGGTGTAGTGAGGTATATAATATATCCGTCCAGCCAAACATTATGTATTGTATGCTGTCAAAGCTTTTCTTTGACTAAAATATTGTCAAAAGAGTGACTTTTGTTGATTGCAGTATTTATATTTGACATGTTGACACTAGCCCCATTATTGAATGCATAGGCCTGAATGTCAGCTTGTGAAATGCAAGGTAAATTTCATTGCAAATTATTGGAGATTTTCTGAAACCGAAGTGGTTGAGAATATTTTAAATTTCTTGACATTCGGGGTCACTTTTGTTGTGACGGTGTAATAAATACTTTTTGTCTCCAACATTATGCAATGTAATTCTGACTTTGCATTGATAAGTTAGTAGTTTTCAGACCCGGTGTTGGACAAATTGTCCCAACTAGTTCTGGTAATACAAGCAGGTATTGTCATCTTGGTTTGTTGATAGTCGTGACATGGTAAGTTGGTGTCGGAGTCTGCAGTCGTCGGAGTCTCACGTTAACGGTGAGTTAACCCTGACCCCCTCCCCACCCAGGCCACACCCTCTTTCCCACTAAATTTTGTGTGTGAGCCAAGTACGCATCACGGTTGCTTTCATCTCATTTCATCAGATAGGTGAATGAGTTAATTCTTTGCAACACTAATTAGGTGGAAGTTAACTTAACCAAACTAATGAGTAGCAGTTGTCGGCAAGAAACTTGTAAATTTTCAGCCAGTCCACACTTAGCATGCAAGCGGAGGTGAAATTTGTGTTCAAATTTTCAGACGATGGTGAATTTATTGTGTGACAATAGGTGATTGTAAAAATCTTTATTGATTTTCAGTGACGGTGAATTGTGATTTGAGAATTTTGTAGTTGACTGTGGAGTATAAAGCTCGAAGATAGGTGATTTTTCAGAGCAAGTTCGGAAAATAATTTTTCGAATCAACTTTCAGTTGACGGTGAACTTTAATGTTCATATGTGTTGTTGCGTCAACACGTGATTGATTATATTTCAGTTTTGTCGCCGGACGCCACAATTAACATGAAATTAGGTGACTTGTTGGTGACGTTGTGGAAAATTCATTTATTTTTCCATTGTTGAGTTGTAGTTTGCGATAGATCAGGTTAGATCTGACTTTGAAATTTTTTCAGTTGACGTCAGATTAGAGCTTCACGATATTGACTCAAGTTATACCGACTACGGTATTGAAAAATATATCGCGATATGACTAAATACCGTGGGAAATTTTTATTTGTCGAAATCTTCTGAATTATTTCGCATTTATGACGAACTCATTCGCATCCAACACAAACAAAGCAGAGCATCGGAGAGTCATAGAGTCAGCGCCAACACCGACATGGGAAAACTAATGGGTGTGTCGCTTACGTTCATAAATTCATAAATTGCCTGGGCATCGCATACGCTTACAATAAAATAAAATACTAATATTATTTAAATTTCGTCTTAATTTATATGAACACAACAAACAAAAATAAAACATTAAACAATAATACTTATTACAAATTAAGTGAAGCCAGACAGGCGATGTTGTGTTAGCTTTCGGAAGAAGCGCTAATTTGTCTTTATCGTTATTTAATTTGTCCATATTGAAATTCTAGCTGAGACTATTGAATGCCTAACTCGGCCTACCATATATACATCATTGCGATTATATCGCCATCGGCGTATTTCGTTTCTCATACTAGCCAGGGTGTAAGTAAACCAATAATGGTGCAATGTGTCGACACCACGTGTACAAACGTTAGCGCTTGTAAAATCTTCAATGAGCTGTGATCGGGAATGAATGCGCTGTGAGGACATTGGATTATGGCTTTGATGTACACGCAATGAAATTGTTTTATTACTTCCGACAACACACTCTGATGAGGCGCACGAACGAATGCGTTGACACTATTCAATTACTGATACAACCATTTGCAGTAAAACAAAAAACCGCCGGTAGCACTTGATCCAAAACATGTGTCTCTTTGTCTCCTTGATCTGCCTCTTTGTCTCCTTGCTTATTGGAAGACATTTCAACTAAGTTTCATACGTTTTTGGCAATTTTAAACAAAAAAAAAGACTAAATAATTGGAATATCGTCACCCACGATATACAGACTATCCATTCTTTCGAAACCGACTACACGATATCAAATATTATATCGCGATATGACTATATACCGAAAAACCGTGAAGCTCTACGTCAGATAGCGAGCGGAAATAGGTGATTTGAATATTTAATCGCAGAATAATTTTGAATTTTTATGCGACTTGTAGGTATTCGCTTGGTAGTCAAATTGTAGGTGACTTACAGTGTTCTGAGTTACGGCAAACTTGAGAAATTTTTATTTTTCAGAATTTTTCTTACGTAGTTGGACTTGAGAATTTTTCTTGAATTAAATTTTTCTGCAGAATTTTTTTTTTCAGCAGGTTTAATTAAAAAGTGAATTTGGTTTTTCAGTGATTTCTGAATTGGTTTGCAGAAGATACTTATGTTTTTCTGTATAAATTTCAGCGCGTCGGTTTTTCAGATATTGAGTTTAGTTTATTTTCATTTGACGTTTTAAGCGGTCAACAAGGTTCTTTACTTTGACCTTTACACTTAGTGATTTTTTCCCCGAATTCTCTTGTAGGTTTCGACTTGAATTTTTTTTATTCCAGTTAAAGCGACACTTGTTTCCCCACCGAGATATTTCTTAGAATCTGTACGTCGATCGTGGTTGAAATACTTTCAAATTTTTTTCTAGATATTTCCGAGTTAGCGAAAGATGGCGTCACATATTTCAAAGGAAGTTATGTTGGAAGAGCTGAGAGCTGAGATTATGGAATTGACAGTTCAGATAGAGGAGTTGAAGAGAAATAGTGCAAATAATTATGATAATAATTACAGCAATAATAATTATTACAGCAATTATAACAGTGGTTATAAATCTTATTCCAGATGGCGTTAGCAGAGATATCGGAATAGGAATCGGAGAAGGCAGTACACGGAGAGAAGCGATAATGTTCATTATTTTCAGAATGAGTCAAATAACGTTTCAGATGAGAGAAATGATTATAGTAATCCCACAAATGACAGATTATGGTAGATACACCGGCTGTTGGAAATGTGGTGATTTAACACGTTGAGTGCCGGAAATCAATTATTAATCTCGCCAGTTTGCCAAATCGTGGCAAGATAGATACCCTTAGTAAACCATAATTTGGCTTCAATGAAGTAAAAATTGGATGACGTCGCGACTTTAGATGACAGAAACGGCGATTGATAGTACTACGAGATAACTCGTAGCCGGCACTGGCGGAAGGAATTTGGGTATTCCCACCACCAGTGCCAACTACGAGTTATCTCGTAGACACAATTGGACACGTTTGAGCAACAAATATGAAGTAGAATGTAACCCCAAACAAGTTATTTTGGTGGTAAGCATATGTATTGAGGTGTGGGAGTCCTTGTGGTGGTTATAGCTCGTTATATAGTTAAATTGTGGCTGATGCACGGCGGAGCAAATTACTTATATATATGAGCATGCATGGCTACAAACAGCGAATCCGAAGTGGAATCGGGTGAACTTGTTTCCTGTGAGGATGAGTTTATTTCGTCCATGCAGTAATGACTACGAGCATGCATCTTTACAAGCATGCATCTTCTGTTGTTTCGGGTATTGTAAGTTATCTCCCATTTAGCCTGATTTAGGCCTATGCTATAGGGTTCCAAAGTACAACCCAAAATAATAGTGTTGGAAGAATTGTCAGCACAAAATTAAAACAACCATGCAGCAGTAGCCAAATAGATCCCTGCTCATTCAGGAGTGTGCTACATTTAACTATTCCATATAATCCATCCGTCTGGAAGTAAGTCACCCTTTACTGTAAACCTCTATGCTACACAAAACCATTTATCCGTACCTATGTAAGTAGAACAGTTCGGTGAACTGCATGGCGTCTAAAGTACGGTAATTGCTACGCTTTCCATTGTCCAACACGTTCGGAAGTGGGTAAAATGTAGTTTTGGGGAATAATTGTTCCGCTTTACTTGTATTATAAATAATAAAATACCTAGCCCCCAAATGGAGCCACACAGTGTATACAAAAACAACTGCTGTGTTCCCTAATAATGAGATAATGGTAGCATCAACGCGCATATAACGTCATGGATTATCCGCTTATCTTGTGTTGGATGCGTCCACTCGCACATGAGTGAGAGGGAACATATTTGGCAGTGTGACGTGTGTGGGTGGTTGTGCGAAGTTTCAATGTGTTGAAACACAACGATGTAACCATTCCTCGAATCTGCCTTCGCATGTTTGTACATTGTGAATATCCACCCCCTGACGTTGTTTGCATTCGTGAACATTGTCAGTCTATTGAATACCAAAACCCCAGTCGAATTGCCCACACATGACTGCCTCTGGTGGTCACGCAGTGAGACAGTGTCAGCTGTATTCACTGTAGCTAGCTCACAACTGGACCATTTTGAGTAGAATATATGTGCTGATGGTGCCCACTTCAGTTGAACGATGTAAGGGGAGCCACACTATTTATTTGATAAAATCACTGTTCTGATGTCCCGAGGCGGGTTTTCGTGGTGTATCGACCTATTCCACGGCTTCCGTTTGTCAGTTAGACGACATGGAAACCACGACGAGATAACTCGTAGTGGCAACCTGCGAAGGTTGCGAACTACGAGATAACTCGTAGTGGCACTCAACGTGTTAACGCATAAAGCGTTTGGTTGTAAGAAAGGTGGATACTATCGCTACTATGATAGAGATAAATTTTTTCGTCCACAGGATAGATCCCAGAAACTTACTAACAAATCACAATTTGTTAATTATTCCAGTAAGGAACATTGTATAAATGGAAATGCTACGGAGTCAGATATTATTGTTTCGGTTACAATACTAAGGCACTTGTTGATACAGGATCGACTTGCTCCACAATTTGTGAGCAATTTTACAGCACTTTCTTGAAACATATTCCTTTGCAGCCCTTGTCCGTTATACTTAATATAGTGTGCTGATGGCAACAAACTCCCTTATCTTGGATATATTAAGTGTCCTATTACAATTCCTTCCTTAGGACAAGATTCTGGCAAAGAGTTCATTTTTCTTGTAGTGCCAAACTGTTCTTATAACATGTTAGTGCCAGTTTTGCTAGGAACTAATATTCTTTCAGAACTCATGCAGTTGTGCAAAGATGCAAATGGTAACAGGTTTTTACAGAATGCAAACTTGTCATCATCTTGGTTCATGGCATTCAGATGCATGATTTCTAGGGAGAAAGAACTTGCTAAACACAACTTTGTTCTAGGTCATGTAAAGTCTGCTGAGAATACTCAAGTTATTCTCCATCCTAATACTAAGAAAGTTGTTACTGGTTTTATTGATCACAAGATTCCTTACCAACCCACATGTGCTATTTTGCAGCCTCCCCCAGACGACGAGCGGTTCAACTTTTTAGAGATAGGTCCATGTATTGTGAAATATGATTTCAAGAGCACTGATACTGTTGATGTTCACTTGTCAAATATTTCTTCTGGGACTATCAGTATAGCACCTAACTCTGTTATTTGTCAGGTACAGCCAGTCTCTGTTGAGCAAGATATTGAAACCTCACCAGGTTCAGAGATTACCTCTTCATTTCTTGATAAAATTACTATTGATGTTTCTTCTCTTGATGATGTAAAGGATATATCTGTTGCATTGAATCTCATCAAAGAGTTTTCAGATGTTTTTGCACAGCATGATCTTGACTTAGGTTTTTACAGTGCAGTTAAGCATAGGATCGACATGTATGATTCTACGCCTTTCAAGGATCGTCCGAGACGTATACCTCCAAGCATGATTGATGAAGTGAGAAATCATCTTCACCAGTTGTTAGCTGCCGACATTATACGCCGATCTCACAGTCCATATTCTTCTAATGTTGTTTTAGTTAGGAAGAAGGGTTCAAATGACCTTCGCATGTGTACAGAGTTTAGAATTTTAAATAAGCGCACTATTCCAGATAATTATGCACTCCCTAGGCCTGAAGACCTTTTTGATTACTTAGCAGGTGCCAAGTACTACTCAGTTCTCGACCTCAAATCTGGTTTTCATCAATTGGAGATTGCAGAGGAGCACAAGGAGAGAACAGCTTTTACTGTTGGAGGTCTAGGATTCTATGAATATAATAGATTAGCATTTGGTTTGAACAATAGTCCTTCTAGCTTTCAGAGAATGATGGAAGACTGCCTCGATGGTCTTAACAGGAATATATCTAATATTTATGTTGATGACGTCATTGTATGGTCAAAATCTGTTCCGGAGATGTTGGAGCGACTTAGACTTGTTTTTGACAGGCTCAGAGAATGCGGTTTGAAACTGGCCACAGCAAAGTGTAAATTGTTCATGCGCCATGTCTCATATGTAGGCCATGTAGTTTCAGAGAAGGGTATCGAGACAGATCCTGCGAAAGTTGACAAAATTGTCAACTGGCCAGTTCCCAAGAACCCTGATCAACTGCGATCATTTCTTGGCTTTGCAGGTTATTATAGAAATATTGTTCTAATTTTTCCAGGATTGCTAAGCCCTTGACAGTTTTACTTCCCCTACAAATACAAAGAAGCCAAAGAACAATGTTAAATCCTCTTTTACAGGGAAATGGAAATGGGAGCATGAGCAGCATTCTGCTTTTGATACATTGAAATATCGTCTTTCTAATCCCCCAATTTTAGGTTACCCCGATTACAGCAGGCTCTTTGAAGTCCATATTGATGCGTCCCGTCATGGTTTAGGTTGTGTCCTTTACCAAGAGGAGGATGGCGTAAAGAGAGTTATTGCATATGGCAGTCGAGGAACCACAGAGGCAGAAAAGAATTACCCGGCACATAAGTTAGAATTTTTAGCTTTAAAGTGGGCAGTTACAAAGAAGTTTTATGACTTTCTATATGGTAATTATTTTGTAGTGTATACTGATCACAATCCTTTAACATGTTTTAACTTCAGCCAAATTAGATGCCACTGGACAGAGATGGTTATCAGCCTTAGGTTCTTTTAAATTTGTTATTGTTTACAGACCCGGTAAATCTAATACCGATGCAGATGCCTTATCCAGGTTGGATACACCTTCTTCAGATATGATTACAAATGATTCAGTTCAAGTTATTTGTAATTCATTACAGGTTCAGCAACCTTTTGTTGAAGTTTATTTTGCAGCACTGATGTTTTAAATTCTGTTCAAGATGATGTAGGTCATGATCTTGATGAAATGAATAATAAGGATTGGAGAAGATTGCAGGAAAGAAATGATGTATTGTATGTATGGTAGTCAACCGTGAGAAGAAATAGTTGCCCAAAGAGAAAGTCCCTCCCCTTCTAAGCTTCATTCAGCATTTTAAAGACATGTATCTAAGTTCAGGTTGCAGCACGGAGTTCTTTATAGAGAGTCAACTTTTAATGGTAAAACCACCACTCAGCTTGTTTTACCACATTCACAGATTACTTTTGTTCTTAAATCATTACATAATGATATAGGACATCCAGGTCGTGACAGAACAGTTTCACTTGTGAAAGAAAGGTTTTATTTTCCAGGTATCGACAGTGCTGTCGATGATTGGATAAAACCTTGTCATAGATGTTTACGAGTGAAAAGTAATCCGAATTTCAGAGCCCCTTTAGTATCCATTACTACTTCTCAACCTCTTGAACTTGTTTGTATTGATTTTCTTACTCTTGATTGTTCTAAAGGTGGTTACCAATATGTTCTTGTAATGACAGATCATTTTACTAAATATGCACAGGCTTATCCTACAAGGAACATGACTACAAAGACTACTGCTGATGTATTGTTTAACAATTTCTTTATTCATTATGGTTATCCTCAACTTATTCATAGTGATCGAGGTGCTAATTTTGAATCTCAACTTATTTCTGAACTTTGTCAGCTTTGCAGCATCAATAAGTCCCGAAGTACTCCTTATCATCCGATGGGGAATGGCGTTACAGGGCGATTTAATCGCACACTTATTAGTATGTTAGGTACTCTAAATCCTGAAAATATCATATAGGTCCTCTTGTTCATGCTTACAATTGTACTAGGCATGAGACTACAGGTTATGCTCCTTTTCAGTTGATGTTCGGAAGAGAACCACGTTTACCTCTTGATGTTTTATTTGGTCTGAATAAACCTGATTCTGATCAAACTTCTTACTGTGATTATGTTTCAGATCTTAGACAAAGACTTTCTGATTCTTACAGATTAGCAACCAAATCTATGTCTGGTGCTCAGAGTGGTAACGCCAAATATTATAATCGAAAGCTTCGTGGTGCAACTGTACATGACAGAGTCTTAGTAGAGACATTAGCTTTCGAAGGCAGACATAAATTGGCAGATAAATATGATTCTGAAGTATACACTGTTAAATCCCAACCCAATTCTGACATTCCTGTTTTTAATTTAGAAGATGACAGTGGAAAGCAAAGAACTTTACATAGGAACCACTTGTTGCCTATTGGTTCTTTACCCTTTGACTTTCCGGATGACGACACAGCCCTTAAATCTCCTCTTGAATAGAGAGATGCTGATGCCCAAATTGTAGATCCTCTTATCCCACCTGTATGGCCACCAGAGCCTAATGTGCGTAACGTCGTATTCCAGGTACTGGCAGTGATACTTCACGTGATGAAGTTTGTGATAACCATATAAATGGTTCAGACCATATAGATGGTTCAGATGAAGAGTAGGTGGTTTGTTTTGTTCCACAGGGCGTGCAGGTATAAAATCTGCTCCTAATGCAGTGGACAGTTCATCTCCATCTTGTCGGGGTAACGACTTTCCTGCGAGATCGGAAGCTGTTGGTTTTTCTTCTTCCTGTGGTGACGACCGCACTCCAATAGATGAGTTCAGGGAAGCTAGAATTGATGTCGGTGATGACAGTAATATTGTTGATATTTCAGCTACACAGGATTCGACAGATCAACTTGAACTTCGTTCCACAGGTGATAGCAATGATGAGGCTGATGAGAATAATGATGATGAAGTTGTTGATATTGTCCGTGTACCTTTAGCATCTATTGCAGAATTTACTGTTGTTGTTGATGGTAATGTTGATGGTGTGAAAGCGAATGTTTCAGGTGATGATGGTGCCTCGAGTAGTAGTCAGAGTGGAGATAGAGAAATAATTTCTCTTTCAGCGTCCATACCAAAACCAGTACCTAGGAAATCTAGCAGAGCAAAGAAGCCTCCATCATGGATGGGTGACTATGTATCTAATAACATGCAGCCCATTTCAGGTGGAGAAGATCAATATAAGAATCAGCTTTTGCATAAGCTTACGAAAGATCAAATTTGCACCAAGGTAGCCCCAGATGTTTTTCAGTCCATTCTGAGGCCTATCTTGGATGAATAAGATTTTCATTTTCAGTTCACTCACTTATATTCAGTGATTCCATATTACTGATATGTCAGTTTCAATGATGTGTGTATTCATTGAAGATGGAGATTGTCCTGCCGTGTTGTTTTTAATATTGATTCTTTTATGAATTATGTATTGATATTATGTATTGTTAGGTATCACTTATCATCTTCGTACGATCAGAGATATTTCCAGTTATTCCAGCTGACGATCCAGTGTAGAGCTACTACTCATATGAGGTACCACATTTCAAGGAATTATGTTTTTGGTTATATACTCTGAGGTGATATAGTGTTCCTTTCTATATATGATTATGATTTTAACATATTTGTGTTGATGTTTGTGTATTCATGATTGAAGTTCTCAGATAGGCCAGCCAGTGTGAATCAGTGGCGATTCCATTTCAGCGGTATTGTGTGATATATTCACGTTGTTTACAGTCTACGCCAGATAGTGAAGAGTCAGTTCAGTTGATTAAGTTGCAGTAATATAATGCCGATATCTAATATCAGTTCGGAAGATAGGTCGGTGTCAAGGTTATCCCTGTGTATGAGAATCTTATAGATGATAATTTTCCATTATCAGTTGCAGAGTTTGAAAGTCATGTCTATTAGCAATATATGCCTTTAGTACATGCTACACATGTATACTAACTAAGTTATTAAACCTAACTCACTAATATACATTTCATAGCCGCATTGCAATCATTTCATTCCGCATACTTGGTTCAATTCGTTCCATTCCGCGCTATTCCGTTCTATAAACTTTCCGTTCCTAGTTCGATTCCTGTTGTGCATTTTTGCTATTTCGTATTTCTATCTACGCCCAATACCTATTCCACTTGTCTATTCTCTTCTCTATCTATTTTCTGTCTAGTTTAGCGCCCAATCTGAGACCAAACTGTTGGACACTATTGGATTTCAGCCAATCACAGGTAATGTTATTTGCCGCGCGTTGTCAGTTCAATATTTGCGTTCGAGGTGTCAACATGCTGTCGTTTTACACACTCAGTGTTAGCGTACATTCTTCTATGCCTGAAGAATGTAATAAGTATTAGAAATGAATACTACATTATGACATCTGACTTATACTTTCCCAGTATGGTATGTGATATTTTGTTATATGTTTTACTCGTTAATATCCTGTTTTTAATAATATTATTGTCTTCGTTTTTGGAAGTTCAGAATTTGTCACATTTGCATAAATATATTTGCCCAATAGTTTAGGGATGTCAAAATCGCACACTGCGTTCATAATCTCCCTTTTATACTAGCAATATAGGTTTTATTTCTAACTGTTCGTCACAGTTAGGATTGTGTCAAAACAGTTGTTTATATCGACAATAGGGAAGTTGGTTTATTGACACAATCACATTTCACATATTTATTCATATCCATTCTGGATATGTAATTAGGCAGCAACTACAACCTATGTATCTGTTCGCCAGGGTCTCGTCACTCCCTCGTCACTTCGCTTCACTCATCTTCGTCTCATCTCTCGATTGATGTTGGATGTTGTGATGTTGTTGCCCAGCTATAGATGTGTGTGATGTCATCCATGTTGTGATGCTTGTTGGATGTGTTCAATTCGGTATTGCTTGAGTATTCAAATAATTGCATGATGAAGACTTTTAAGGTAGGCTTAGTGTTTTCATAGACCCTGCCAGATGTTAAGACTCAGGCCCATAAATGTTTGTGATAGCGACATGGTTCACTAAAGACCCACCCCCTGTGCTGAGTATGACAACAAAAAGTTGGGAATTTCCAAGTGTTGATAAATTTCCATAAATATCGACCAATCAGACAGAGGGGCATATTTTCCCACGATTAATGGCGAATCAGACCATGTTTATGCTTCGATTAGAAAGATTTCTACCACTTGAAAGTATAAAACAGGTTTATTTCGGCATTCTACAGCATTGTACATGGTAAGGAGGGTTTCTATCACTTTTAGAAGTAGAAATATACGGGACAATACCGTTTATACCCGACCATAATCGTTGCAGTGAGTAAGAAATTCAACATTGACGGCTGTACGCTATTCCGTACCGAACATTGTCACCCCTGTGGTATGTATATAAGGTATATTTTCAAAATATTTTTGCTACAAGCTCACCGTGATCGTCCCGAGCTATCATGGAGATTCCAGCTAACACAATGGGACAATTGGTAAGCGCTCAGTACGTGCACGACATGACTGGGAAATAAATCCATAATCCAGCCAGGCCTGACCAAAAACTCACGGTCACTCAACGGATTATTGCAGCTAGCAATAATGCGACTGTCCCGTCGAGTGACCGGATCTCAAATAATAGAGTGACGTCACAGTAGTGATTTATTATTCAGATATTACTCCTTTTAATTGATGCTTGATTTACATACATGTATACAATTAAGTTATTGTTATAGGCTACGACATACATCACTGAATTTTGGTCAGTCAATAAAGTAATCATTCATGGAATTGTATATCATTGATTTGGAGGGGTGTTTGAAAATACAAGTACAGATGATATAGCATTGGCAGTAGTTAGTTAGAAACAATTAAGCGACAGCAACACGGACTGTCGTTCAATCAGTAATTGTGAACTACTATAATTGGAATTGAGTAGTCTGGAATCTTCCCTGGAATAAGTTATCCCTTGCGCATCTCCAAGTTATCCAATACTCCCTTCGTCGTCTATGAATGAAGAAAACTCTTGCTTGAGTGTAATCATTATCAATAACATCGAATTTCATTTGAATACCGCGCAGCTTTTGGACATTGGAGCTGAACTTTTTCAGTATTTAGTCGGAAATATTGCTTTTTGCCATTCATATGGAAATATGGCTTTTTGCCATTTATATGGAAATATGGCATTTTGCCATTTGTTCGTAAATTTATGACAAATACTGGTAACTTTTGGGAGGTCTATTTTCCAAGTTTGCAAATGAAATGATGTTTGTTTGATCGCTATCCAGCTTGATAAAGTAATGTCCTAAATAATCGACTCCTTAACCACAGCAAGATTTAGTCGGAGATATGGCTTGTTGCCATTCACCGGAAAGCTCTCAGTGAGAGCTTTCCGATGAATGGCAACAAGCCATATCTCCGACTAAATCCTGAAAAATTCTCCATAATTCTGCTGTGGTTAAGGAGTCGATTAATTAGGGTATTACTGTAGGTAACTGCTCCCTGACAGAACTTGTGGACCTTTTCCTAACCACTGCATTAGGAATGACTGGGGCCCACCGCTCCTACTAAATCCGTCCCGAAATCGCATAATCGTCCAGTGCGCATCGATAAGTGCTTAGTGGCCATCTCTGCAATGTTATAAAAATTAGCGTGACAGAACTTAAATTGGTAAGTATTTTCTTAAAAATCCAAATTATTCTTTCAAAATTGAATTGTAATATTTCAATATCACCGTCTGTATCCCTGACCTCAATTTCTGGGCATGGTAGACTTTCTCTCGCCGGAAACGCACAGGAGCATCGCGATTGCGCACTAGACGATTATCCGATTTCGGACGGATTTAGCAGGAGCGGTGGGCCCCCACTGGGAATATTGCTATGCCAATCTGAACAAATGTTCCCGAAAAAAAGCAGCGTGGAGATCGTGTTAATAATAGGCAAAAACTTGGTGCCGATATGGTTAAGGTGCCAATTTAAGTAGTTCATAATAAGTAGTCATGTATTTAGCAAGCCTGCAAATAGTGTGTCTGTCATTAGCAGAATGAGGTCCACAGAGGGTAAATTTAGTGATTCTATCCTGCACAGCAGGCTATAATCACCAAATTCACTCTCTGGGAACCTCATTCTGGTTAAGCCTCAACTGCTATGGGAGACATATAGGATCAGATTGAAGTTCCACAATTGACCTTGGTGATGTTAACCCACCAGTCACCTCGATTATGCATTTTATCTTCTGCATATTAGGGGATATAGAAACTTCCCAAATGGGAAAAAAATCACCGAAAACAATGTTTAAATGAGACTATAGATACTTCCCAGAAGATCAGACCTAAGCAGAATGAGTTCCCCATAGGGTGAGTTTGGTGATTCTATCCCTCTATGTGAGATACAGAGATATCATCACTAAATTCACCCTCTGGGGACCTCAATCTGCAAATGACAGACACCATTTTCAGACTTGGTATGTGGGGCTCTTTTGAAATACTCACCGTCAATGACAACACCCTGACTGACACTGTCATATGCACCCTTTGTGAATTCCAGTACAGCACTAGCATCAGCTGCAAGACTTTTTGAAGTACTACATGCGATATTAGAGGTTTGAATGTTGGACTGTCCTGCACTGCAGCTATTTGAATCTCCAACAACAAGGGATGTTGTCGCCGTCATCATCATAACATTACAACTACATGATGTTGCAGTTCCAGCGTCCCAGAATGATACACACGCCCCACTTGCATAATTACCTGATACAGTACCACATCCATTAAGATTATTAGCTTGACCTGCAAGAGTTTAATTAGTTAATTTTAGTTTTATAGGTAACCGATAAGTGGTAAGTGGGTGTCTGACCAGGTAACACATCATGTAGTGTTGGCGAAAATCTCACCTACATGTAGCATCCCGGGATGACAGTAAAAAGTCATAATGAAATGGTGGCTCGAAATCTTTTTGATATGTCAAATTAGGATAAGCTGAAAGAAAAATGGCCTGAAACCAATTAGTCATATAACATTTTATCACAATGACAAGAGAAAGAAGAGGAATCTGCAAAACATATGAAAATAGGGGGAGGGATAATGTAACAGTGACCCAATTTTGTGCAGATACCTGATTCCTCGTTCACTTGTCATAAATTTAGGGCAGAGAGCAGTGGCCCGGAGCGGTTTTATAAAATTTTGAAAATAATTTCGAATGTATGCACGAAAATATCTTAATTAATAAAAAATTCAATAGAAATTTTTTTAATTTATAAATGAAATCACCAGAGAAGGAAAAAAAGACAAAGCCAATAAGATCTTCATCAGTTGCAGGTTGTTAACCCGTGCTATACTAAACGCATGAACACCAACTTTTCGACATGATGTTGCAGTTCCAGCGTCCCAGAATGATACACACGCCCCACGCACTTCCATAATTACCTGATGCTGTACCACCGCCATTAATTTTATTAGCTTGACATGTAAGAGTTTAATTAGTTAATTTTCATAACGGCCACACAATAAGATTGTGCATCATCAAGAAAAATAAATAATTTTCTGAGCAGTCCATAGAATGATGAAGAAGAAGCTTGAAGTTAAAAAGTTTCAGTAAAGGGCTTGTTTTGTGTAGATGAAATTATTTTCATTTCAAACATTTCACTAATAAATGTGGACTTCAGGGTGTGCCGATGGATACACAAGTGAAATCCAAGATGGCTGCCGCATGTATTTTAACAAATTTCGGAAATATTAGACGGCTCCCATCTAGAGGTAACCCGAAAGAATCATACGAAGTTTGGTGACAATCGGATGAGGGATGTTGCATGTAGGGTGTGCCGAAGCATTTAGTCATGAAAAGAGTATCCAAGATGGTCACTGGTGGCCATGTATTTCAACAAAATTCGGAAAAAAGTTTATAGCTCCCATCTAGCAGAGATATTAAACAATATATTGCCTGTAGAACTATATTTCCGATAAATGCGGGCTGCAGGGTATGTCAATGGATTCAAATTTGAAATCCAAGATGGCTGCTGGCGGCCATGTTTTCTAACAAACTTCAGAAATTATCTATAGCTCCCATCTAGAGGACACGCCAAAGATCCATATGAATTTTATGAAGGATGTGGTATGTAGGTGTGCCAAAGGATTTTGACATGCAAAGAGTAAAATCCAAGATGCCACTGGCAGCCATGTTTTTTAACGTATTTCGTAATATATCGATGGCTACATTTTTGTAACCTAATTGAAGATAATGGTTCCCATCCAGAAGTCACCTTGAAAATCCATATAATGCTTGGTGATGATCGGACGAGGGATGTGGTATGTAGGGCATGCCAAAGGATTTAGTCATGAAAAGAGTAAAATAAAAGATGGGTGCTGGCGGCCATAATTTTCATCGAAAATTGTTCTAATTTGATAGCTCCCATCTGGAGGTAGTCCTAAACTTGCCTGTAAATTTTCAAAACATTTCTGATATATGCGGACTGCAGGGTGTGCCGATGGATTCCGATATAAATCCAAGATAGCTGCTGGTGGCCATGTTTTTTAAAACAAATTTCGGAAATAATCTATGGCTCCCATCTAGAGGACACCCCAAATATCCATATGAAGTTGGTGACGACTGTATGAAGGATGTGGTATGTAGGGTGTTCGTGTCAAAGGATTTTGACATGCATAGAGTAAAATCCAAGATGCCACTGGCAGCCATGTTTCTAACGAATTTCAGAAAAAATTGAGGGCTCTCATCTAGAGGTGACATCATGAATATCCATATAATGTTTGGTGATGAACAATTCAATAGTTCCCATTTAGAGGTGATACTAAACTGAATAATGCCTCTAAATTTTAAAAACATTTCTCCAATAAATACGGGTTGCAGGATGTGCCGATGGATTCAAGTTTGAATTGCTTGTGGTCATGATTTTCAATGAATTTTGGAAATAAACTATTGCTCGCATCTAGAGTCACCCGGAAGATACATATGTTTTGTGATGATCATTCCTCCCTCAAGTCCTCCCTCATCACCTGAAACATTCCTCGTGTAAACAAATTAATTTGCAAATTCAAAGATGTCTATGTTGAATATGTAATGGCTAAAACAGAAAGATATCTTGATATCAATCAGAAAATTGTGGAATTTTTTGAACAAAGTTATCTGTACAACCATACATTTCTAGAACACTCCTGTACAATCCTGCAAATAGTGTCTGTCATTTGCAGAATGAGGTTCCCAGAGGGTGAGTTTAGTGATGCTATCCTGCACGGTGGGCTAGTGTCATCAAATTCACCCTTTGGGAACCACATTCTGCTTAAGCCTCAACTGATATGGGAGACCTAGGATCAGATTGAAGTTCCCCAGTGGAAGTTGGTGATGTTCACCCATTAATGACCATAAGCAGCATGAGGTCCACAGAGGGTGAACTTGGTGATGCTAACCCGCTGTACGGGATAGCATCACTAAATTCACCCTCTGGGAACCTCATTCTGCAAATGACAGACACACTATTTGCAGATTTGCCCCCTAAACCTGGTATCACCAATCTAGAAGGTGTTACCAACACCGGACTCATTAAAAATGAAAGTGTCAATGACACAGTAGCTCAAATTGGAGAGGGCATACCGGTGATAAGGAATGCGGAAGTTTAAGTGTTTAAGTAATTCTAGAGGTCAACCTGAAGAGGATTTATTTAGTTATGCAAAGAGCAAAATAAAAGATGGCTGCCAGCGCCCATGTTATTAATCGAAAATCATTCAAATTTTCAAGATAACTCCCACGACGGAGGCAAACCCATGGCAATAGCTCAAACTTGAATTTGTCGAGTTGAGCTGAACAATCAACATATCCTTCCTCAGATGAATGTATTTATCACCCAGTTGAATGATGATATTCACTATTTGAAATATACTTTCGTGAAGCGGAATGTTCGCTCAATGGGTCAGAGATAAAATTAATAAATTATCATAGCACACTCTCACTTGGCACATTTAACGGAAATTCTGGCTATTTTCTGGCATGCTGTTGAAATCAGAGAATGTGCGCTGTATCAATAGACAAATATATGGTCAAGTAACCTTATCAGAGAATGTGTACTGTATCAATATAAAAATATATGGTCAAGTAACCTTATCAGAGAATGTGTGCTGTATCAATATAAAAATATGTGGTCAAGTAACTTTATCAGAGAGCTGTATCAATAGAAAAATATATGGTCAAGTAACCTTATCAGAGAATGTGTGCTGTATCAATAGAAAAATATATGGTCAAGTAACCTTATCATATAATGTGTGTTGTATCAATAGAAAAATATATGGTCAAGTAACCTTATCAGATAATGTGTGTTGTATCAATAGAAAAAATATATGGTCAAGTAACCTTATCATATAATGTGTGTTGTATCAATAGAAAAATATATGGTCAAGTAACCTTATCAGATAATGTGTGTTGTATCAATAGAAAAAATATATGGTCAAGTAACCTTACAATTTCAACATTAGAGTATGGTTGGCTGCACATGTGAGATTTAATTCATGTGTGTTTGTTTGTGTTTTAAGTGTTAATTCCCTTTTAATTTTTATTCAATAGCAGGCCAGGAACTACTTCGAAGGAAAACATTACAGCTAGAAATCAATTTATAACATGATCCTACCCTTATTCCATTCAATAAACCCATTCTGTAAATTGTGATATGCAAGATTCATTTCATAACAGGAAATAGTGGAAGGTGTACATAAATGTATTATTGTTGGGCGAACGTGACCTTTCACTTCCGGTTTGTCGTCTGTTTACAATCGAATGTTTACATTCGTATGCTACATCTCAAAATACTATGGCTTCCAAAATCTGTTTCAACAAACTCTAATGAATGAAGTTTGAATAGTTATTTAATTACATTTACGCCTTTAAATAAGTCAAAGAGTCTTTAATTATTGGGGAGTATTTCTTTATGTGGGCAAAAACGCATATTTACATGAAACGTCATTGCGGGCCTTATATAAGCCGATGTTTAATAGTTCCAGGTCCCATTTGTTGATTTAATTACATA
Organism: Siphonodentalium dalli; assembly: GCA_032622095.1. Taxonomy (NCBI): domain Eukaryota; kingdom Metazoa; phylum Mollusca; class Scaphopoda; order Gadilida; family Siphonodentaliidae; genus Siphonodentalium; species Siphonodentalium dalli. The sequence goes on from CP136062.1 coordinate 162,491,511, forward strand.
TTTTCGAGGTTTTGGATTATGTAAAAAATATAATTTACAACTCGTCCCCATTTTATAGCAGTATGTACAAAATTTGTCAGGTAAATTAGGTCTGGACCAAGCCTTTGGCGAGGTCCAGACCTAATTTACTGGACTCGTTTTCTAAATTCCGCTATAAACTGGGGACTCGTAGATCCTCTATATATATGCAAATAATATATGAAAACCAGTTTGTTTCTAACTGTGCAGCAAAAATGATACAGCCTACATATACAGTAATGCCCTAAGTAATCGACTCCTTAACCACAGCAGAATTATGGGTAACTTTTCAGGATTTAGTCGGAAATATGGCTTGTTGCCATTCAGAGGAAAGCTCTCACTGAGCAACAAGCTATATTTCCGACTAAATCCTGAAAAGTTACCCATAATTATGCTGTAGTTAAGGGGTCGATTATTTAGGGCATTACTGTACATGTGGCTATTATGTACAGATTCCCCACACAGAACTGCCAGAAATCGGACAGTTTTCATTAATTAACCCTTTACCAAACAGAACGGCTCTGTGCCAATGCATTCTCTTATATATGCGAGTCGACCATAGGTCGCCTCGCATATATAAGAGAATGCATTGGCTTAACGCATTACAAATTATAAAATTGTTAAAGAATGTAAGAAAAAATGGTAAAAAAAGATTTTTTTTAGGCCAATACATTCTCTTATATATGCGAGGCGACCTATGGTCGACTCGCATATATAAGAGAATGCATTGGCACAGGGTGTAGCTGTAACCATCACAATGTGGTCAATGAGCCGGTTCCAATGATATCCATATTTGTATGGTTTTATTGAGACAGACCCAAGATAATTTAGGCTGTTGCAGCTTTATTTGGTCGTTTTTGGCCGGTTTGTTGGGTAAAGGGTTAAAAGAAGGTTTGTGGCTACATTATATACTAAGAATGAAACTGTGTTTTTGAGGCATTAAAGTGGTACTGTACACTAAAACCAGCCATTTATGGGACCATCTCCTTTTATACTCAACATAATGTATGCAACAAATGAATGAATTTGAGCCACGAATGAGTGCCAAATACACCCATGTGCTCTATGAACGATGCAAACAACATGGTCATTATAATGAAAATGAGTTGATGACTCCAGTCATTTAGGGTACAGTGCTCTGAAAAATGTCAGTTGAATCAGCGGTTGACTCTGAGAAACAGTGCTTTCAAACTGGCAAGGGAGACGAAATGGACATATCCCCTCCCTTATGAAGCCTAATTGTTGACTTGGAAGCTCAGTTTCTGTTTCTCGGGAGCATATATGTGTATGGTCAGGTGATAATTGCAGCACATGGTGAATGCTTTAATAAGTATTTCTATGTGTTCATTCTCTTTTTATTTTGTGAAACAGCCACAGCCTCTCGAAAACAAAAAAATGCTTTAGACAGACAGGTGGTCTTGCATGCCAGAGAATGGCTGAGACGGCCTGCGAGGAGGGTTTTCATATGGTACATGTAGGTGTGAGAAAATAATCAGGGTACTCACCAGCACATGGATCGGCATGGGCTGAAAATAAAGATGTATTGATGAAACTTAATTAATTCGATCGTACTGGACTGATGGGTCCATGGTAACCATCTAATTAACAATAAAATAATATGGGCAATAACACTGAAGTACATGTACGGTAGTGCATTCATTGTATAAATTTAAAGGCCCATTTAATTTTCGAGTCAACAATTATATTTTTAGTGTCTTCTTATACGGTTTTAATAACAATCTATGACATAATATATGATTAAAATACAATAATTCATCAACATTTGGAAGGTCTGTGACTCAGAAGGTGCCCGTAGAGTAATAGAAAATAACTGAAATCATAGAAACATTTCCCCCATCTCGCACCCAGAATGCAACAAAATTCAAACTAAGACATAGAGTTATTCCCCTTCTATTTAAAATAATAAACTTTGCACTACAATCCAGATGAAACTTAAGCACAAAAACCACGTCGGTACCTCAACAAAAACAACATGTTCATAGTTCATTACACCAGCTAATACAATGTTTTGGAGCTTTCTCTTTCAAAAGGTATAGTCCGTGGGCCAATTCTCATAAAGCCTCTAGTTTAGAAGTTGGCTGCACCCAGCCTTTTTATATATCAAACTAAAGGTAATTATATGACGCATCCGATTTTGCATGTTGCCCACTTCAGAATGTGTCCCAAAGTAGATTGTTCAGGGAAGACAACTGCTACCGCTAAAATAAAATAAAAATTTCTTACAAGTGTCAGTGTATAGAAAAATGACTGCGGTTATACAGTGAACAAGACATCGTTTATATTAATTACAAATCACAATAAAGCAACATGTGACACAACACTGGCCCAATGTATAAGCTAGTTCGAAAAAAATGCGATAAATATTTTGAAATTGCGAAAAATCGCTTGGATTTTGATTAATAGTGTCTCATATAATTGGCTATAACTTGTGAAAAACATGGGCTATTGACGGGCAACATGTCTAATAAATTGCCCCAAAGACATAGCAAAACAATTTGGATGATGGAATGCCAATTATATTTCTGTGAAAATGCGCTGTGGGCATAAACTTAACCCCACCCCCTAAAATATAATTTTCTTATAAAAATGAATTGTATAGTTTACACTTAGAATGCCGCATGCAGAGAAGGCTTTATGGGCATATAATGAAACAACGTAGAGACTGGTGAAGGGAAATTATAAACCTTGTCCGAACGTGTTCTAAGATGCAAATTTGGGGGGAAATGGTGAAAAATGGTAATTTTTACTAATTTCTCAAAATTTTACAACATTGTGCTTACATTTTGATAGGGGTATGGAAAAATCACACGAGGATACTGGTCCAGAATTTGTAAATTCATAAAACCTCACTTTTTCGTCAACTATTTCAGATTTTTTCAATTTTTATTTGAATTTTTGTGCAAAGCCGATTATATGGCGATCAATGGCTAATGAGTGAGACTCACGTTTACAGGAGTTATTTTCTTATTTTGTGGCGCATTTTGTGACACTAGACACAAATGACGATATATACACCCTCCGAGGTATATATTTGATAATTCAAATTTAACTGGGTTCATCATATGGGGATAAGGAATCGTTCATTAAGAAATGAATTCACTGACGCTCCTCAACAAACTAAAGAACTCTTATATCTTGTCTCAACTCATGTATTGTGATGAGTAATTCATTGACGAAAATACCCAATAACTGTGCTCGTCCTCAGGGTAGCCATTTAAGTCAAAATTGGCACTACTTCGGTTATTCCATGCAGATATCCTCACATTTCATACACCAGTACATCCTGACATGTCGGCGGCCAAATAACAACAATTCGCATGAATCATTGTAGCCAATTGCAAATCGCAGTAGTTCCATAACTGCATTTGGATAGGGATGAAGTGTCATCGATGCGTTATTGATGTGTAGGACTTTCGGGCCCCTCGCGCAGCGACCACCGATGGCCGTCATGGAGAACCAATCCCATATAATCCCATGCACCCATATATCTCATGTACGGTAACTATTCTTCTATACCGGTACTTCTGTTGCGGTGTCATTTTAGCCAGACATTGAGGGAGACAAGCAGAACTCCCATGGCTTGATTATATATTATCGCGGGGGGGGGGGGGGGGGGGGGGGGGGGGGGGGGTGGACCGGGCCACCCGGGGCGATCCGATACACTGCATGTCAAAAGGTTCAGTACTTTATAGGAGTTTTAGGAAACATTTTGACTCTATTTAGCTGTTATGGTTCTGGCCAGCTTGTGGATATATATTCTGGGTCAACTGAAATAGTTTGGATTTGTTAACAATACGAAGATTATAATAGTAGTATGGCGTTGATCTATGCTACGAACCCGACGGGCATGAAAGCGGCAATGAGAGCGGACTGGCCGATCATGCTTACGCCTGAATCTTGCTACATCATTGGTTATAGATTCGTTCTTATGCACGTGCATCTTGGTGCTGACCATTTCCGCTCTCTGAGTCCAGGTGATAACATTATTTACATGACACTCAAAGGGGCAATATGTAAAGGGACATACTTTAGGGACAACTCATATCGCTATGCCTAGTGTTGTTATCATATTACCATAAACATGCATCTCGTGCATTATAGACGGGCTATGGTTATATATGCCACACAACGTATGGCTATATATGGAGCCCAAGTTGCATAGGGTTATAAGGACATGGCATTTCAGAATGGGTGTGAGTTATTGTGCCAAGTAGTTGCCTGATAGTTTGCACGAAAAACGTGCATTTGGTGTTATTGTTCTCGTTTTACAACAGGAGAACATTTATCGTAATTCATTAGGTTAAATTAAATGAAACAATAGTAGGGTTCTTCGGTTTGTTTATGGTTACCAGTGAACTAATTACCATGATTAACAATTCCCTTGTCCCCAGAAAACGAACTCAGTCACGTTTGTGGCGGGAAGTGTGAGAAACTTCGATTTTGTTGGCCGTTTTGGATGCCATCCTAAACTTATTGTCAAATATGAAGCGTATTGTAATGCCATATATATTGTCACTTGTGATCACTGTCTCGACATGCGCGGCACAAGTAAGAAAATACTGTTCTGTATAACGTAAGTCTCACTCATAAGCCTTTGTAGCCATATGTGTTCAGTTGAAATATATGTATATATATATATATATATATATATATATAAATATATATATATATCTATATCTATATTTGCGAATGTCTGTCTGTCTGTGTTCTATAGAAATTCACAGGGGACCATCTAGACGACACCAAAGGTGTCTACTAGGGGTAACTTTTTACGAGAAAGATAATGGTGAGGGTTAGGATTTTCTAAAATGAGGCCGTTGTTGTCAGGGGCAGAAAAGGGGGAGGGGCAGAAAAAGAAATTGTCGCCGATTGCCACGAAACTTATATATGATCATCACTATGATATAAGGAATCTGATGGTGTGGTTTAAATATATAAAGAGTGGCACCGTTCGAGTCAGGGATGCACGGAAGGGGAGAGGGGCACCAAAATTGATAAACTAGGTTTAACGCCGAGGGACCATCTAGATGGCACCAAACGGTCTACTAGGGGTAACTTTTTACTAGAAAGATAATGGTGTGGGTTAGAATTTTCTAAAGTGACGCCGTTGTCAGGGACAGAACAGGGGGAGGGGTAGAACAAATGTTTGCCGCCGATTGCCATAAAACTTTTATATAATCATCCCATGATATGAGGAATCTAATGGTGTTGTTTAAATATGTCAAACGTTGCGCCATTCGCGTCAGGTGTGCACGAAATGGGGAGAGGGGCGCCAAAATTGATAAAACGAATTTTAGCGCCGATTTACACCAAATTGATAAATATTCTTCTCCATGATACAAGGAATCTAATTGTGCGATTTAAAGACTCCAAATTGCTGTCATTTTGATGAAAGATTGTGGGAGGGGCACTCAATCAATTAGATAAGAATGGGTTTAGACGCCGATTGACACCACTCTTATACACTAATGGTGTGGCTTAAATATGTCAAAAGTGGTGTCATTCGAGTCAGGGTTGAACTGAAATGCAGAGGGGCACCACAATTGATACGTAATAATTTTAGCACAAATTTCCACCAAAGAGTCTTTATTTATCTGGGACTATTTCTTTACGTGGACAAACAACGCATATTTACGTGAGACGTCATCGCATGCCTTATATAAGCAGATGTTAGTTTATCGTCCCATTTGTTGATTCATTATGTATGTTTTGTAGAGTTTTTGGATCATGTAATAAATAGAATCTACAACTCGTCCCCAGTTTATAGCGGAATTTACAAAACTCGTGCGGTAAATTAGGTCTTGACCTCGCCAAAGGCTCGGTTCAGACCTAATTTACTGGACTCGTTTTGTAAATTTCGCTATAAACTGGGGACTCGCTGTAGATCCTCTATATGTAAAACTCAATTGTCGTCTTTTATTTTTGCGAACTAATGTGCTCATTTTCATGTTATAACGTATGAAGTTTACGCCGTTGTAAATAAATAAATAGTTCTTTATTGGTGGGACGGATTAATCGCGATAAACAAAATGACAATCGCTCCGATCCGACAAGGTGAGCTACTACTTATATTCCGTGTGTAAGAATCATGTTTTGTGATGCTATTTGGGTATATAATTTATGAGAATATGTGTAACGCTTTGAACAAGAGTATCCTCTATTCCCATCATATATCCATAATATGCAGAGGGTTTCACATTACTTTAACCTGGGCAACGCCGGGTAACCCTGCTAGTATATATATATATAATCTTTCCATAAAAATTCAAGTAAAAATTGAAAATTATACGAAATAGTAGCCAGAAAGGTCATCGTATGAGGTTTTATGAACTTATAATTCTAGACCAGTGTTATCGCCAGGTTATACCATAGCCTATCAAAATTTAATCACAATGTTGCAAGTTTTACATAAATTAGTGAAATGTCTCATTTTTCACATTTGTTTTTCAAATTTTAATCTTAGATCACGTTCAGACACCGTTATTTATAATTCCCTTCATCACTCTCTATATTGTTTCAGTTTATGCTTCTAAAACCAACTTGACATGCAGCATTCTAAGTGTAAACTACATAATTCTTTTTTTGTTGCAAAGGTTATATTTTAGGGGGTGGGGTTAAGTTTAATCTCATATCACATTTTCACAGCAATACTCTTGGCATTCCATTACTAAAATCGTTTTGGTATGTCATTGGGGCAATGTTTTTAGCCATGTTGCGGATCAATAGCCCATGCTGTTCACAAGTTATAGCCATTTATAAGTGACAATGTTTTTCAAAGTCTATATACGGACTAGTATATAATATGGCATATATTTTATATAATGTGATCTGGGGGTGGGAAAATATTAAGTGGGCCTTTAAAGATAAAAGTCATGTAAATTGGCTTATGGTCAGTCCTACCACCCTTTTTTGGCAGACGATCAAATACAATATTTGTAGCTAAAATCAAGTTGAGCAAGAAGTTGCATCGCTGGTGCTGGAATGCCCCTATGGCAGTGTTCATGCTGGGCCGAAAAAATATTTTGGTCAATTCTGATTTTTTTTTGGCCAATTAAAATCCTCATTTTACTTATTTAACTCCAGTGCTGCGATGGGGTTTCAAATCAACATGTTTCCATCATGGGCTTTGGAACTCAAAATCGTTGTCTGCTGGAGTAGCCAGTTACTCGCCGATGGCCGGTGATTTGCCGCACATGGTCAACGAGTTTATCAGCCATTGAAATCACTGTTAGATTACACGTAAGTGTGCGGATTTCCTCCACCACTAGTTGAACTTATTATATGAATATTTCCAAAGGGATAACTACTCATCAAAGTGTACTTAGTAAAAAAAAAAGGGTTACTGTTTCACCGTTTGTTTATGATTGTATAAAGGTATAACAAATAGTGTCACCTTTTTATCTGAACTTACGTGCTTGGCATGTGTTCCCATAGAATCCTACAGCACATGCACAGTCAAATTGGCCCGCAGCTACACCTGGCACACAGGTACCACCATTCAAGCATGGGTTAGTGGTGCAAGCACTCTCTGTAATGATATACATTGCCGATCAGGTACGGCACATTTTAATTTAACTATAAAGCCTATTAAATCACTGGGGGGGTGTTCAGTTGATGTGCTGCATGCATGCTTGGCTGATAGTGTGACCACCATGCACTGGGCACTGGGGGTAGTCGTATATTTAGTATCGGTAGGTGCCCAGATACGTAATGGGTGTTTGGGTCAGCTAGCTCAGGGACAATTAGAGTGGGGTAATGGGTTTGCATAGGGACCTGTTGAGGGAATTCATATTTGCAGAAGTCACGTCTCCCTGTTTGATTATCAGGGAGAAATGAACTGTTATCAGGGAGAAGCCATAAAGGCTGAAGCATGCAAGCCTTGAAATAATGTGTCTGTCATTTGCAGAATGAGGTCCCGTGGCAGAGGGTGAATTTAGTGATGCTACCACACATAGCGGGCTAGCATCACCAAATTCACCCTCTGGGGACCTCATTCTGCTTACACCTCAGCAGAATGAGGTTCACAGAGGGTGAATTTGGTGATGCTAGCCCGCTATGCGGGGTAGCATCACTAAATTCACCCTCTGGGAACCTCATTCTGCAAATGACAACAACACTATTTCAAGGCTTGCTAACATCACCTTTCTGTGATCCACTAAGTATTATACATGTATATATATAATACAAGAGCCCATTTACAATATCATTAGTACCATTATAATGAGTAATAACACAATTATAATCAGTAAATACAGAGCAAATATACTGTTTTGAAACATGCATACTAGTACCAAGCCTTGAATGAGGTCCCCAGAGGGTGAATTTAGTGATGCTACCCTGCCTAGCGGGCTAGCATCACCAAATTCACCCTCTGGGAACCTCATTCTGCTGAGGTGTAAGCAGAATGAGGTCCCCAGAGGGTGAATTTGGTGATGCTAGCCCGCTATGCGGGGTAGCATCACTAAATTCACCCTGTGGGGACCTCATTCTGCAAATGACAGACATGTTATTTCAAGGCTTGAATATGCATACTAGTATTGGTTCTGTGATCCACTAAGTATTATAAAGTTATTATACAATGTTGTGTACAGTACATGTATGTGTTTTTCTTGTACGAGTCCAGGTTGTGGTGAAAAGTCATATTGGACGAGACACGCAGTGTCGAGTCCAATATGACTTTTCATCACAACCTGGACGAGTACAAGAAAAACTCATACTGTACACAACATTGTATAATGACATTTTTATTATCCGTCTGTATGTTTACCCAAATTTTGGGAATAAAACTGTTGTGGATATTTTTAGTATTTGTCGGCACTTAAAGGCACGTGAGGCCTTAATTGTCGAAAATATTCATATTTGTTCCAAACACCGTAAACAGAAAAACATTAAAGGTACGGTTGGCCTTGGCGGTGGGTATCCTGTGAAAATATTTCCACCCGTCAAAAACCGCCACAAACAACAAAATGTAGACAGACTTTGTCCGTATACAAATAAGAAATATCACATAAACAGTATGTTATTGTCATATCTTTGGCCATTGTTATGTAAACAAAGGCATAAAAAGTTACTTTTCTTGTGTTTGTTTATATTATGATGGTAAACATAAAGAGCGTTCTTTGTTGGTGAATTCCTGATATGGAACGAATAAAGAGCGTTTATGCCATTTGTGTGTGATTAGCCAGCAGCATTGTGCTGTCTTCTGTAACACAATCCGGCTCTTGCTTAGGTAAAATATAGTAAATATTTATGATAACATGCTGTTTACGCGATGGTCATGGTATATATGAACGAAACTGTATGCGTTTTAATGTTTTTCTGTTTACGGTGATTGGAACAAATATGAATATTTTCGACAACTAAGGCCTCACGTGCCTTTAAAAGCATACAATTTCGTTTATATATATCATGACCATCGCGTAAACAGCATGTTATCATAAAGACCTACTATATTTTACCTAAGCAAGAGCCTGATTGTGTTACAGAAGACAGCACAATGCTACTGGCTAATCACACACAAATGGGATAAACGCTCTTTATTAGTTCCATATCAGGAATTCACCCACAAAGAACGCTCTTTATGTTTACCATCATAATATAAACAAACACCAGAAAAGTAACTTTTTATGCTTTTGTTTACATAACAATAGTCAAATATATGACAATAACATACTGTTTATGCGATATTTCTTATTTGTATACGGACAAAGTCTGTCTAATTTTGATGTTCTTTCTGTTTGTGGCGGTTTTTGACGGGTGGAAATATATTTACAGGATACCCATCGCCAAGGCCAACCGTACCTTTAATTATCTGTAAAAGCCTGTATTTATTATCAGAAAGCATGATTTGGAACAGTAAAAACGGAAATGAAAAAAAAACTCAACGCGGAAGTGAAACTTCTGCTAAATCCACCAGTGTTAATTGCGCGCACATCACAATTTCACCGATTCATTTCGCAATAGTTAATTTGTGACATCACAGAGTCCCGATAAAAAGATCATATTGTACACTTGGGAGTCTAATATGACATTCGGGAGTCCAATATGACTTTTTCCCAGTTTTATCACGTTTTTTGAAATATGCATACTAGTACTGGTACAGTAATGCCCTAACTAATCGATTCCTTAACCACATCAGCATATTTAAAGTATATTTACAGATTATAATGGTGTTCTTACTCACTATAATGGTTTTATAAATGGGTTATTGTGTTGCATCATACTTAATATTGGATCATAGAATGGTAGTTTTGAGGTGAAAATTGAACATCAGCCATTAACTGCTACTTCTCCCTGTAACAGTCCATGCTTTTCTCCTCAAAAACTAAACAGGGAAAGTGACTTCTCCCAATTTGAAACCTCTAGGCTTGTTCCTGAGCAAGAGTAACCCAGCATAATTACAGTAATATATGCCCTAAATAATCGACTCCTTAACCACAGCAGAATTATGGGTAACTTTTCAGGATTTAGTCGGAAATATCATCCGGGCTTGTTGCCATTCATCAGAAAGCTCTCACTGAGAGCTTTCCGATGAATGGCAACAAGCCATATTTCCGACTAAATCCTGAAAAATTACCCATAATTCTGATGTGGTTAAGGAGTCGATTATTTAGGGCACTGTTGTATATATGGGAGAAAAATAGGGAGAAGTGGCACATTTTAGGGAGAATAATGTATGTCTCCAAAGTTGCCCTTTGGTTGGTCCCTGGGGATCAAAGCATAAATATCAAATACAATTTGGATCTCAGGCTGTCGGAATGACAAACACTCGTCAGAATTAATTGTCACTGAAAATCATGCGATAAGCCTATTAAATAACAATAACAAACACAGAACATGATATTTATATATATGGGTAGGGACGTTGCTATAGACTGTGTTTATTGAATGCTGTCCACCTTAGAATTTTCATGCATCTCCTTGCCTTGATATGTCAAAAATACCCACTTTGTAACTTCATTTGTTCCGTCATTTTTCAACTATTATAATTATAAAAAACTTCCCAAATGATTGAAAAATATTCGAATCTTAGTCTAAACACAACATATTTTTAATCTAATTGCAAATTAGAAAATTAAACTTTTCAGAATAATTTCAGCCTAAGTTCTGTTGATTCGGGCATAATATTTCCAAACGTTGGACATTTAAAAAAAAATTAAGTTGGGATACCTCCAGTCACCACATCCCTGAGCTTTTACATTGTTTAAAAATATCGCTAGATATATAACCCCACGATACACTAAATGATGAGATACATTGATCGTTCTTTGTTTAATATGATGACCATTCCATGAAAATTAGTACATATATGTGGTATATTTACATTGCTGCAAATATTATGAGCCTGTTTTGAAAATATCCTTTCATGTGCAGGTTTGTAGGACTATAGTCAACCACTTTACAGTAATGCCCTAAATAATCGACTCCTTAACCACAGAAGAATTATGGCTAACTTTTCAGGATTTAGTCAGAATATGGCTTGTTGCCATTCATTGGAAAGCTCTCAGTGAGAGCTTTCCGATGAATGGCAACAAGGCATATTTCCGAATAAATCCTGAAAAATTACCCATAATTATGATGTGGTTAAGGAGTCGATTATTTAGGGCATTGTTGTATATATGGGAGAAAAATAGGGAGAAGTGGCACATTTTAGGGAGAATAATGTATGTTTCCGAATAAATCCTGAAAAGTTACTCATAATTCTGCTGTGGTTAAGGAGTTGATTATTTAGGGTATTACTGTATTATGTTGGTAGAGATAAAATAATATAAACCAACAACATATGCATGAATTAACTGTTCGGTACAATTTCATTGTAGAAGATAATTAACAAATATAACAATTAAAAGACAAATCTATCATCGTCATGTTTGAAAATTTCAACTGTGATTTAGACTCTCCCCACAACTACTAAATCTGTTTGGTTGCCTAGTGTTCTATCAGATGAATATTGGGAAAGGTATCATTGATTTCTGCCCCATCTCTGAAAAATAGTGCCCAATTGTTGAGCAATAGTATAAAGAGAAAGTGGCGCATGAAGTCAAAAACAGTTTTCAGTTAACAGCTAACATAATATACACTTTCTGGACTGTCGTGATCGAGCTTGGTTCTGCTTCCGATTCCCGAAATTCAATGACTCAGAATAGTGCGTGGTTTTATTGTTGTAACTTTATTCTGTTTCGTGCTTTTAAACTATTGGCATCATGAATTATATTCTGTTGAAGTGTTGATTGTGTCATTCAAGACGACCTGAATCCCAATTATTTAATGCCCCTTTCAGAAAATATGGGCTCAATCTGTCTTCTGTATGGTCTTTAATAACTTAATAAGATATTGTAAGGTGTTTCAGTGACTTCATTGGAGGGTAGAGTCCAACTCTGCCCCTTTTTTACTGACCGACCCCGTTTAATCATATTTGAATCCCAACCATCCGTGTCTGGACCATTCACACAGGGACGTGGCTAGAGGGTCTCCATTTGGGGGGAGGGGGTGTCCACAAACTGCACCCCCCTTGAATCAGAATCAGACAAAACACAAATTTTCCATAATTCCATTTGCATTCCCCCCACTTGCACCTTAGTGCTCAGGCCTAATATCCTATATATTCTATATTCCCAGTATGAGAACATTAAGATATTTTAACCTGAAAAATTGCATAAATCCTAACATCTAGTGGTCTAACTCCAGACAAATGCACACGGCTACGGACAAGAGACCAGGACACACTGGGCTGACCATGGTTGTTCGGCCCAGTGTGAGAAAATTTTGAAAACTGTACAAGAAAATCGCAAATCCTAGCATCTAGACTGGCCTCAACTGAAGCTTTCCTATAGTGTTGGAAATTTCAAACCTCATACTCCCCATCCGGTTGGAAAATTCTCCAACTGATGACCGTTTCAGTCCACAAGTTTGACCAAATGTAGTATAATATTTTATTAATATAACTTGCCCATGAATTATAAGGTTTTAGCAGTGAAATATAAGTGATATCCCAGTAGTGAATGATATCAGCTTGAAATTTATGTTGTATTGACATTCATTGGGGGCCATAGGCAAGTAACTAAAGTATATAATAAACAGAATATCCACACTTTTTCAGTGGATATTTGAATTTCCACTCGTGGCTAAAGCCACTCGTGGAAATTCAATGTTTTGTCATCACTCATGAGATATAACCCATATCCACTGAAAAAGTGTGGATATCCTCTATGTTTTGTTAAAATAATTAGCAGTTTTGGATTGGCCACGGGGGAGGGTCAATGGCACACCGGGGCGACAATGGTTCGGCCCGGTGTGCGAAAATTTTGAAATCTGAACAAGAAAATTGCAAAATCCTAGCATCTAGACTAGCCTCAAGCCTTACTAGAGTTGGAAATTTCAAACCGGACACCCCCACTTAGGTTGGGAAATTTCCAACTGATGGCAATTCCAATGACAATGTTGACCAAATGTATGACAATATTGTTTTCTTAAATTAACTAGCAGTTTTGACTGGCCACTGGGGAGGGACCAGGACACAAGCTTTCCAAGTGTTGGAAATTTCCAACCTGTCACCCCCCTAAGGTTGGAAATTTTCTAACTGATGACCATTTTAGTCAAAAATTGTGACAAAAAATAGGAAAATATACAAATATTGGTCCAAAAACAATTAATTCCCATAATAAATTGTTTGAAAATCAAACTACAAGAACATTTTCAACCTATTGTTAGTGTGAATTTCTCAGCACCAAATACAGATCGAGTTCGAATATGGGTTTGATCCGAGTTTTTTTTACGGAGTTATGGCCCTCCCCCCCCCTGTTGCCACGTCTCTGCATTCACACCAAATTAATCAGTCAGATTGTTCCAGAAAAGATGCCTCAATGAATTTCTTATCAGTGATTTCATTACACAGACAAGTTCTAATTCCCCTACTGACCCCTAGCCCTGACTCTAAGTTCTTGACAGTCGACCACCAAAATAACAAATCTGGTCTAGTAATTTCTGAGCATATTTTTTAGGAGTTGAAGTGAATTCATTGGTACCAAGTACCTCTAGATATGTCTAATGTTGGTATGCAGCAAAATATCAGAGCATTTGTACCCTGTTGTTATATTTCAGAATTACAAATCTAGACAAGGGTCGCACATCAAAGATGGATCTGGTTGATTTTTATTGCCCATGAGAATGAATCTGTTCGACCGAGAATCACTAAAAATGGACGAACTTAAGAACCATAACTCAAAACTAAGGACCGAAACTCATGTAAAAAAAAATTGGACATAACCTGATTTTTAAACTCAATCAAGATTTTGTTGTGAAAGATCCATATACCCAATATGAATGGAATCAGTTGACAATTGTTCAAGTTTTCGCATTAACAGTCGTAAAATTGCTAAAAATAGACAAAATTAGGGCCATAACTCAGGTAAAATACATCGGACAAACCTGGTTTTTGAACAAGATCGTGATATTGTTGTGAAAGGTCCATGTCCACATATCAAACATGAATGGAATCGATTGACATTTGTTGAAGGTGTGAATATATATGCATGTAAATAATTAGAGTACACTACATATAGTAATCAATTGATAACTGAAGCGGCATTTCAAAAAATGTTGTTGTTGTTGAAATCTGATGATATGGGGACCATAAAATTGGATTGAGTACCTTTAAATACAATGTTTCAAAATAAACGAATGTAAAGAAATAAATACATACCAACATTGCATGTTGTCCCTTGATATTCCGTGGTACAGGTACAAGTGAACTGATTGACCTCATCTACACACGTTCCGCCATTCAGACAAGGACTGGTTGCACATTCATTGATATCTGAAATAATGATGCACTATATATATACACAGATCAACAAAAGGGTGTTAAAATCCTTTCAGTGCCAGATTTGGATTTTGTTTAGATTTGTTTGGGTTGAATTTTTTTTGGGTATGCTTAAGCATGCTATAGCAAATTTAAAAACAAACTGGATAACACCTTAGGGGTATGTTATAACTCAAAACTATCACCAAGTATTCATAGTAATAATTTTGATGCCCATGAAAAACGTAAGATTCCCTGGCACTAAACCTACAAAATAAGTCTGTTAAAGAATATAAGAAAAAATTATTAAAATTGTAAAAAAAATAAAAAAATAATAACAAATTACAAATGATGAAAAATTGTTAGGCCAATGCATTCTCTTATATATGCGAAGCGACCTATGGTCGACTCGCATATATAAGAGAATGCATTGGCACAGGGTATATGAGTTGATACAAAAATCGGACCTGGCACTGAAATGGTTAATAGGGGTATGTTAATAGGGGTATGTTGATACGGCATGAGCACGGAAGGATAGAACAAGAGGCACAGCCTTGAGTTCTATCCTTTCGTGATGGCACAAGTGCTACGGCAGTCATCGTCAAACCTATTAACACACGTGTCATTCTGTGTTTATCACACATTAACGAGAGGCCAATGATGATCGGCAGATGTTTAACCCATCCCTTGTTGATAGTTAATTGCTATGATCAGAACCATAATCTAGAGTTTATGTTAGAGTATGCTGTACTAAAGTAGTATAGACAAATGTACATAATAACACAAATTATGTGAATTTATGGGTCAAAAGAGAAGGGTTAATATAACATCAAAACTATAGAGCCTGTCACCACTTCCATGGTGTAAGCAGTTCTATTTTTGTTGTTGCAATTTGCCATGTCAGATATCAAAATAATGTAGTTATATAATAATGGAAAAGGTTAAATGACATGGAATGGGTAAAAGAGGTTAGTATTTTACAAATTGATCAAACTGATCAGTACCAAAAACGATAGGGGGTGAGGTCACGGTGCTTTATCAAATACCTGGAAATGAAAAATTAGAATGATTTTTAAAGGTACTCAATCTGATAAAACTCCTCTCAATTACTATTTCAATGGGTTCGGGGGTCAAAAATATTTGATTCGAGTCGAGAAAGTCACCCATCAAAGCTCAGATTTGTTAGATATCGATTTTAGAAATCTATTATTTTTCATTATCGGGAATACTTTCTGGCCCAGATCTCAGTCAAAATTGCGTTATTATTACCACTTGATTTTAGAGTTATCCATCCTTGTCTGTTTGAATAGTGTTTTTGTGTACAAATCTCGAGCAGGAAACAAAATTGACGGCAATTATTAGTACTCATCTCGAGAACATAAGAATTTTCAAAAATCAATATCTAATAACTCTGAGCTTTGTTTGATGGGTTCCTCGACTCGAATCAAATATTTTTTACCACCAAAGCCAAAGAAATAGTAATATAGGACCCTCTGATCGGATTGTTGTTGTTGGAATCTGTTGAGATGGGGACCCTCTGGTCGGATTGAGTACCTTTAAACAAGGAGTTCAATCTAAAAAAAAAAAATGAAAATAAATTTATTTTCATTTTTTATAAAAAGGGCCATAACTCAGTAACAAAAATTCAGATCAAACCCATATTTGAACTTGATCTGTATTTTGAGCTGCGAAACTCAAATACAAAACTTGGTACCAATGGGATAGATAACTATGCATAAAGTGTCTACAGACAGACGTACATTTACTATCAATGGGTTGTTAATCCGGATGTTGACAAATAATTTTTTCTCAACAGCATCAATTAGCCCTACCAACATCATTGAAATTCAGCAGCCCCACAAACATAATAGCAAATTAGCAATTTAAGACAACTTGACAAGAGGTAGTTGTTATATGATTGAATCAGATACCTAGGAGCACAATGCATATATTGAAAATACTCCATGGGGCCAATATTGTCTGCTAGCCTTAACCTACCATAGTTGATAAATGAACATCATAATACATGGGAGAGTTTAACATGAATCAGGGAGCTTACTGTGTTCCAGAGTCGGGGAGCGAGTTTCAATTGATATATGGTTGGTTCATATTGCTATTAAAGTATTTTTAATTTAAATTTTCTGTTAATTTTGCTAAATGTTTATTATAAATTGTCAAATTCTGCATAAAAAGGGTTAAAATTGGACAAGATATCCCTCTCAAAATGTATATTAACATTTCCTCTTCAATTTAGTAATATTATCGTGTATAAGGGCATATTTCAGTTGTACGAGTAAATACAGCTAGTAAATAGTAAAATTGAACAAAAAATCTAAATTATTTGGCTTTATTTTGACGATTGATACTAATTTTCAGGATGCTTCATATTGAAAAAAAAACACCAATGCCCGATATAATCAATTTTTGGTTTCAGTAAGGTCTATATTTGGACAAAATACTATAAGAAACACTGTGTTTTACACATATACATATATATAGGAATCAGGGAGCTAAATGTGTTCCAGAGTCGGGGAGCGAGCTAGTACACCGTGGAATGCTAAAGGTGAAGCTAACTGAAGAATGACCTTCACCTGATACATGCGACACGTTATTAAAGAATGACATCGCGTTTATTAGATTTGTACATCATATCTAAATAATTTAAACTGGTGAATTAATGGGGGAATGGATTTTTGTGAGCGGGAAATCTATTTAACTAGCTTCTGTAGTTCTGGGTTTTTCCAGATCAAATTTGGCTGTGGGATACCCCTGTCGTACACTTGGGGATTTATTATAAAAAGTAAAAACATGACCTATGATTTTTCTTGCATTTTCATGATAAACTGGTGTCAATCTAGCTGGGTAAACGTTAACATCACTGTTATGGCCTGCAGGCTTCAATTCAGTGAATTTGGCTAAAACGTTAACACTGTCGCCTATGGGAAACCATTTAGTTCAGTGATTCCAACAGGTGGTATCTAATAAACAAATATTGATAGCCTCCTGGGAGCCATTGCTCTTATAACATGTGGATTTTTAGAAATTTTACATTCAAAGTCTCGCAAAAATGGGCGGAGCAAACCCATATTCGAACTTGACCTGTATTTTGGTCTGATAAACTCACCTATGAAATTTGCTTTTGATCTAATAACCGAAACTAAAGTTATCATCCGGAAACCATTTCCGGATGCACGGACGGACGGACACCGGCTATTTTAATAGTCCCCCGAAAAAAAAAATTCGGGGGACAAAAAGGGACATAACTCTGTAAAAAAAACTTGGATCAAACCCATATTCGAACTCGATCTTTATTTTGGGCTGAGAAACCCATATACAAAATTTGGTTCCAATAAAAAATGTTTTGAGTTATCACATTATGCATAAAGTGTCTACGGACGGACAGACGGATGGTACAACAGACAGATGGATGGCAGATGGACGGATGGCACGATGAGTGGTCAATCTGGACATCAACACTATGTGTACCATACTATGGTATGGATACACATAAAAACAGACTTACAAGGTTTATTTAGGCACATACATGGCTTGTTGTGTCATGTGATGATGCTATTATATAATAGTTCCGGTTTCATGGGTGACGTGAACATCATTTAAGCCGAGTGACGTCAACGGAATGCAAAACCACAGAATGTCAGAACAAAATTATGATTTATGCATGTGTATTTATTTGTTCAATTCAGTGCCAGGTCCGATTTTTGTATCAACCCATATACCCTGTGCCAATGCATTCTCTTATATATGCGAGTCGACCATAGGTCGCCTCGCATATATAAGAGAATGCATTGGCCTAACAATTTTTCATCATTTGTTATTATTTTTTACAATTTTTAACAATTTTAATAATTTTTTCTTATATTCTTTAACAGACTTATTTTGTAGGTTTAGTGCCAGGGAATCTTACGTTTTGTATGCATGGGCATCAAAATTATTACTATGAATACTTGGTGATAGTTTTGAGTTATGACATGCCCCTAAGGTTTTATCCAGTTTGTTTTTAAATTCGCCATAGCATGCTTAAGCATACCCAAACAAAATTTAACCCAAAAATAATTCAACCCAAAAAAATCTAATTTTTGAATTTTTTTAGGGACGATTTTACAGACCGTAAATTAGGACCGATGAGATCGGCCCCTGGCACTGAAAGGGTTAAGGATGACATCAATGAAAATCTTATGTTTTGTGACATAGCATGCATTGAAAAGCTGAATGAGAGTACTAAGTATCCTTCGAAAGTCCAGCAAAAAAGTGAACAAAATTTCAATTCAGGCATTTTGCTGTTACAAAATATGAGATTATAACATAAGAACACACATGATATGTGTTTTAGTCTTATTCAAAAAATCTCACTTGAAAACCTGGCCTATATAATATAATATAAATTAAATGGGAGTGGCTGGACTAGCACAGTAATCACATATACAATATTTTGTACCCAATGAAGGTTTTTTTCCTTCATGGCACTTTTTTGTACATTCAACTTCTAATTGTTATCTTTGATACATATTTAATTCTATCAATCAATACAGTCTGTCTGTCATTTAACCCTATCATGAAGGGAGCTGCGCTGGTGCAACATTAAAGACCCTGTGCTAATGCATTGGCCTAACCATTTTTTATCATTATTTATCAATTTTTCTTACATTCTTTAACAATTTTTATCATTATTTATATTTTTTTCTTGCATTCTTTAACAATTTTTATCATTTTTTATAATTTTTATATTTTTTCTTATATTCTTTAACATTATAATTTTTTTCCATTTGTTCTTACATTCTTTAACAATTTTTATTATTTTGTCTTACATTCTTTAACAATTTTTTATTATTTTTTACAATTATTTTTTACATTCTTTACCAATTTTTTTTTTAATTTTTTTTTACATTCTTTAACAATCATACAAAAATAATATAAAATTTGTTAGCCCAATGCATTCTCTTATATATGCGAGGTGACCTATGGTCGACTCACATGTATAAGAGAATATATTGGCACAGGGTTTTCGCAACAATTCAGGAAGCTCTCTCATCATGAAACGGGTTAATATACGACTAGATACAGCATGTTGGCTTTTTTTAAAAGTTCAATTGATTTATTATTTGTCCATTCTGTCATACATCTCTAAATAGTCACATAGAAAATATCTGGCTTATTATTGCCATTTTTAAGAATAGGGTACCCATATGTTGACTTAATTTATAAGAAGGGTGTTCCTTATTTTGCAGAAAGACGGCTCGGCTCCTCTCATGGAAAACAGTTATGATGCTACATATGTCACCAGAGGTTAATGATTCAAGTGAGAGTCAAAAAAGGTTCTTGGTAACTAAAGTGAACTTAATATTACAAAGTGTTACAAATCTCTCATAACAACACCCGCAAGATGTTCATATTTCCATATTTCCAATACATGGCATGCATTTCTCAATGTGTGTTCTATGATCCCTGTGAAGTTTCAGTCCGTATATTGTTTATTTTACCAATTTACCTGACTCACCTAAAAATTATAACTTTTTGGGCAAACGTGTGTCTGGCCCTTTAGCCATTGAAGTAATCACGACAGGCACACTACTACCAATAAAGCATTGTTTGTATATACCTGTATATATAGTACGTATCCCATGTATATCAAATGATACAAAACATGTTGTTTTTCAATGTTGATGGGAAATTTAGATCAAATGCGACATTCATATATATAGTAAAGAAGTGCACCACATAGAGTATCCCCACCAGGGTGGCTTTCTGTGGAGGTCTGTTAATTTTATGATGTGGCTTAATTTGAAAGATGTCTTAATCTGGCCAGCAATAACTACATGTAAATACAACATTCATTTGGCATTACTTTAAAAGGATTTATTATGGCAAACATCCAAACCAAATTTCACTCATATCTGACAACCCATGGCTGGGATATCTGCATGGGTAGACAAAATGAAATAATTTCCAGACAAACAAAGAAGGATAACACTAAAATGGAACGAGAGGCCGATCACGATCGGCAGATGTTTAACCCATACCTTGGCGATAGCGATTAGCTATAACTGATAATTGGTCAAAGATATGATCACAGTAATACATATATCAGTACAAAATTAAAATCAAAAGGTTAAATAATTTGTCTTAAGAAGGGGTTAAAGTAATTGGGGTGGGGGAGGAGTCGTTTTAAATCTCATAACTCTGTCCCTATTCACACAAGGACCTCTCACTGTGAGATCCAATTGTTTAGCCATTAATAAATTTGACAGATAGGATAAACAATTATCCAGCCAGCAGGTTGTTCATATATACCTTCATACAACCACCCCTAGAGCTATGTAACATATGTCATCACTCAATTAATAACAGATTTTGCTTGGAATGACATCTATTAAAGGTATTCTCATACTCTGGATATTGGATGTTCACATGGCAATTTATTGATATCATTATATTACATGCAACTATTGCAATAAAATCTTCACATTTTCAATACAGGACATCACACCTTCTTAATGGAATACAACTAAAACAAATTAGTGTCAATGACATTTTTTTTTTTTGAATTAAATAATTTTTTTATTATTATAAACGTTTTTAAATATTTGTTTATGTTAAATTGAGCGAGGAAATTCAATCTAAAAAAATATGAAAAATCCAAATTTCAAATTAAAAAAAAAAGAAGAAGGGTCATAACTCCTTTAATATAAATACCCATATTCAAACTCGAACTGTATTTTGGGATGAGAAACCTATATACAAAATTTGGTTCCGATCAAATAGAAAATGTTAGAGTTATCGCATTATACCTAAAGTGTCTGACAGACAGACAGATATAGATGGACAAACAGACGAGTGGTCAATCCGGACATTGGCGCTATGTGTACCATACTATGGTATAGGTACACATAACAAGTTTTATCTCATGCAGAGTACAGGAAAAATACCTCAAACCTGGTGTGCCCCTTTAATTTTTCAATTCACATATGTAATCAATTGAAATCAATGTCGAAAAAGCTTTCCATTAATATATACGGTAGATAAAACAAACTAGACCTACAGTACTAAAAGTGTCATGAACAATTATTTTGTTCCCATATACTGATACAGAGCTCTCAAGTTTTTAAAACTTTGAAAACCAAAGTTGTCTTCCCATGCAACCAACAAAATTCCAATAGTAATGCTATTAAACAATGAAACCAGATTATGCCTTTAAGATGAAATTTAAATAACCATGCATATAAAATATAATAGTATAAACATTCCACCTATGATATGGCCAGAGATACTTATAGAGTATAAAGTATATCTGATACAGCCAACACATCTCCTAGCAGTTAATTAACTCAATACAAGAGAGAACCAACTTCATGGTATTGTAACTGAATACTATCTCTGTGTGAGAAGACAACTTCATAGCATCCTGAACCTGATTTATTAGATACTATCTAGACAGTGCCACCTGTGTATCTTTGATATAATTTAACGATGAATAAAATAATCAAAGGGCAATAACTCCAGTAAAAAGTACCGGATCAAACCCATATTCGAAGTCGATCTGTATTTTGAGTTGAGAAACTCACATACAAAATTTGGTTCCTATCAGTTGAAAAATTGTTGATTTATCGAAGCATTCATGAATTCTATGTCAAAGGGCCATAACTCCATCAATAAATATCGAATCAAATCCATATTCGAACTCGATATGTATTTTGGGTTGCGCAACTCACATACCAAATTTGGTTATGGTCAGATAATTTCTTTTTGAGTTATGGCAGCATGCATAAATTCTAAGTTGAAAAAGGGCCATAACTCCGTAAAAAAAACTCGGATCAAACCCATATTCGAACTCGATCTGTATTTGGTGCTGAGAAATTCATATACAAAATTTGGTTCCGATCAGATAGAAAATATTTCAGTTATCGCACCATGCGTAAAGTGTCTACAGACAGACAGACAGACAGACAGACGGACGGACGGACTAACGACGAGTGGTCAATCCGGGCAACGACACTATGTTTACCATACTATGGTATGGGTAAACATAAAAAGTGAACAACATCATTTGCCTATATGTTGTATGCAGTCATGATGATGAACCTCCATACTAAATTACATTTAGATCCTAAACTATTGGTTGAGATATATGCATGAATGGAAGAACAAAAACACATTTCCAGTTAAACAAGATGGCTGCAGGCAGCCATGTTTCTTTCTAAATTTTGAGAACAAAATTGACAGAACCAATCTGCAGGCCACCCCAAAAACATAAGTGAACCGCCATATCAAATCCAGGGATATTTTTTACCCTGTGCCAATGCATTCTCTTATATATGCGAGTCGACCATAGGTCACCTCGCATATATAAGAGAATGCATTGGCCTAACAATTTTTTATCATTTTTAAAAAATAAATGTTTCTTACAATTTTTAGGACATAAAATAAAAAAACATCCATTACCCTGCAGGGAGCCCCACACATATATAGAAGCATATAGAAGAGTGTCGTCTGCTCATGTTTGTCTGGGGCTCTGTATGGGTGAAATTATAAAATTGTTAAAGAATACAAGAAAAAATTATTAAAATTGTAAAAAATTGTTAGGCCAATGCATTCTCTTATATATGCGAGGCGACCTATAGTCGACTCGCATATATAAGAGAATGCATTGGCACAGGGTAAAAAAATCCCGACTTACGACTGGATTTGATATAGCGGGTCACATATGATGTTTGGTGATGATTGAATGAGGAATGTGGCCAGTAGGTTTTCCTCAAGAATTTAGTCATGCAAAGAGTAAAATCACACACAATCCCATTTACATAATAAGGGCCATAACCTCGGGAAAAAAATCAGTGGATGAAACCCGCTGTTTACAAATACTCTTTCCCCCATGTTGCTTCATCAACATACCGAAGATCATTAAAATCTGACTGAGAATTTAGTCATGCTATCCCGCATAGGGGGCTACCATCACCAAATTCATCCTCTTGGGACCTCATTCTGCTTAGTCCTCAACTACTATGGGAGACCTAGGATCAGATTGAAGTTTCCCAGTTGAAAATGGCAATGTTCACCCATTAGTCGCATGGATTATGCAATTTAACTTCTGCTAATTAGGGGATATAGAAACTTAACAGAAAGTAAATGTAATATCAAAGTTAATTTGAGACTATAGATACTTCCCAGAAGATGAGGCCTGAGCAGAATGAGGTCCCCAGAAGTTGACTTTAGTGATGCTACCCTACTGTGCAGGGTTTAAGCATTAATAAATTCACCCTCTGGGGACCTCATTCTGCAAACGTCAGACACACTAAACTCAGGCTTGAATCGAGCACTTTACTGCAAACAAACCTGGTTATCCTGGTAGCCATTTTTAAATATTCCAATCGCTTAACCCTTTCAGTGCCAGGGGCCGATCTCATCGGCCCTAATTTACGGTCTGTAAAATCGGCCCTAAATTTTTTTGTTTTTGGGATGAATTTTGTTTGGTTATGCTTATAAGCATGCTATAGCGAATTTAAAAACAAACTGGATAAGTCCTTAGGGGCATGTTATAACTCAAAACTATCACCAAGTATTCATAGTAATAATTTTGATGCCCATGAAAAACGTAAGATTCCCTGGCACTGAACCTACAAAATAAGTCTGTTAAAGAATATAAGAAAAAATTATTAAAATTGTAAAAAATAATAACAAATGGTTTTTCGGTGTTTAGTCCTATCGTGATATAATTTATTCTATCATTTAGTTGGTTTAAAAAAATAAGGATAGTCGGTATATCGTGGGTGACGATATTCCAATTATTTAGTCATTTTTGTTTTACTTTAAAACAGACAGAACATAAATATCTAGGTAAATTAGGCTATTCTGCCGCTATAGCGGCATAAAAAGAGTGTAATCTTATTATGCCGCTAGCGGTAGAATAGGCTATTCTGCCGACAAATGACATCACAAAAATTGTACTTATCCATCATCTCATAGCATGCGACGTCCGTAAAAATGGCGTCGTCTGTGTAAAAGTCAGTTTTTTATGTATATTGGAAACGGGACAGTTAAACCATTCAGATCGTCAAGCGCCATGTGTCCACACGGATAAAAGAAGATATTACAGTATCATATTTTTGTTTGCGGAATATTAGCCAAACAGGCTATTCTACCACTAGCGGCAGAATAAGGGGGTTATCTTATTCTGCCGCTAGCGGCATAGTAGCCATATCGTGCAATTAGGCTATTTTGTCACTAGCGGCAGAATAAAAATCAGACCTTATTATGCCGCTAGCGGCAGAATAGCGTCGGCCAAATATCTAAGTTGAATGTCTTAATCCTTTTAAGCAAGGAGACAAAGAGATAGATGTTTCGGATTAGACGCTACCAGCATGTTTTATTTTCCTGCTAAGGATTGTATCAGTATATGAATAGTGTTAACATCTTTGTTCATGCGGCTCATTGGGGTGTGTATAGGTGTAAGTAAGAAAACAATTTCATTGGTATATGTCAAAGCTAGATTCCCATGTCCTCACAACACATACATTGGTATATGTTAAAGCTAAATTCCCATGTCCTCAAAATTTGTTTCTACAAGGGCTAATGTTTATACATACAGTAATGCCCTAAATAATCGACTCCTTAAACACTGCAGAATTATGGGTAATATTTCAGGATTTAGTTGAAAATATGGCTTGTTGCCATTCATCGGAAAGCTCTCAGTGAGAGCTTTCCGATGCATTGCAACAAGCCATATTTCCGACTAAATCCTGAAAAATTACCCATAACTCTGCTGCGGTTAAGGAGTCGATTATTTAGATCATTACTGAATGTCATAAGGACAATAACAGTGTCAACCAAATAAACAGTAGTATAATCGCGGTGTCATGGTGGCGGAATGGTATTTTTGAAAAGAAGCTCACATTTTAGATAGTATATGACCAACTGATAGCAATGGTGAAACATCTTGCATTAAAGGCCAAAACCGTGCACAGATAAGATTTAAAATTGCTGCAAGTATACCATCAACATCACTAACAGATATTGGAAAATCAAAGAACTGTAACCTGATGTTGGGTCTTAATAATTTGGAAAATAGTTTAGAGTGTATGCAAAGGGGAGAATAACTTTTATAGCTAAAGGGTTTAATTTAGAAATTTAATATTGTGTATGTGTGTAATAGTATAGGAAACAAAAGCAAAATGTATGTGTGCATAGTATTAATAAAGGCGTATGTACAGTGTATGTGTTCAAAATGTCAAAAGACCACCAATATCAGGCATCTGCATCAGTTTTTATTTATTTGTTTATTGAGAATAGAGAATAACAAAGGAAGAAGAGACAAAATGCACACACGCCATCATTCTCTCAATCAGGACATTGGAGAGCGTAACTCTTCCATGCCCTGGCCTACTTGCTCACTTGTGACATGTAATTACATGTTGCATAAAAATGTTGAAGGCACATATTATGTTCGGAATTTTCTTTTAATACACCTCTCAACTTAAAAGAAAGACGAAGCAGCAATACTATAGATATTACCTTGACATATTATTGTTCAAAAATGGGCTTTATGTAGCAACAACAACGGTGATAAAGAACAATAAATTAATATTTTGTCTTCAGAAGAACTTTAAATTTCTCTTATTAGACAGTTAAATTGTCGATGGTGTGTAATATTTAAGGTTAGAAAAATCAGAGTTCCAAACAATATGTGCGGCTTTAATTAATTTACATTCTGAATTTACCATAAATAATATAATTAGTAAATTTTAACCATATTGAAACTGTATATTAAATATTGTAAATATTGGTTCGACAGCAATCAGGAAAATAATATCATCATCAGTTGATTCAGTTCCAATTAACCGGTGATGATCCCTCTAAGCAGGGAACCACCACTTTTTGGCACATACAGTAATACCCTAAATAATCAACCCCTTAACCACAGCAGAATTATGGGTAATTTTTCATGATTTAGTTGGAAATATGGCTTTCTGCTGTGGTTAAGGAGTTGGTTATTTAGGGCATTACTGTACTGGAACTAATTGTCAACAAGTATCTGGATATGGAAAATGGAAGACTTCTTACCTGTTGGACAAAGTGTTCCAGTGTAACCAGGAACACATGTGCAGGTATAACTGTTAACTCCATCAACACATGTGGCACCATTCAGGCATGGGTTAGGAGCACACTCATTAATGTCTGAAAAATATTATACTGGTCTGTTAACCCTTCCATGACTGGAGATTCCTGAAATTTTGCGAAATCCCTGTGCCAATGCATTATCTTATATATGCGAGTCTCCCATATAAAAAGGAGTACAAACACAAAATACATGTATAAATTGCACGTATATTGGTCAAGAATTCAGTCTATTATATTTTCATGGACTGCTGTTAAAATTAGTTTCGTATTGTCGTATATTGATAGAAATGCTATTAAAACGAAATTGACGTATATTAAATGTACGATAGCTGTATTAGAATGCATAATTGCAGTATTATAATTTGTTTTTACATATTGGTTGGAATATGAGTACTAATGAATATAAATAGAACATTAATTCTGTTTCTTTCAACATTGATTATATATTAGAATAAAATTATCTCATACTAAATATAAGAAAGACTATTGGTTTGGAAATGAACACCAATGGTTGGGAAATAATATATTGATTTAGAAAAGATTGCTATTAAAATGGAATATACCTAAATTGAATGCTTGGTGCATGAAATTAATGAAACAATCCACTATTAATTTTGATTTGACATATTTTCTGGCCAAACGGCTAGTTCTCCCACCTGGTCGACCACGGGCAGGTCAAAAACTGCTAATCAATTAACATCAATACTAATGCTAATCAATAAGTCACCTCGATTATGCATTATACCTTCTGCAAATTAGGGGATATAGAAACTCAACAAGGGGAAGGAAACTAAAAACAATGTTAATTTGAGACTACAGTAATGCCCTAAGTAATTGACATGTTAACCACAGCAGAAATATGGGTAACATTTCAGGATTTAGTCAGAAATATGGCTTGTTGCCATTCATCGGAAAGCTCTCATCGGAGAGCTTTCCCATGAATGGCAACAAGCCATATTTCTAACTAAATCCTGAAAAGTTTCCCATAATTCTGCTGTGTTTATAAGTCGATTACTTAGGGCATTACTGTAGTCATAGTTACTTTCCAGAGATGAGGCCTACCGCTATGCTCTCAAGAAGAGAACTGCTTTAATGGGGTGAACATGTACATGCATTAATACTGTGGTTCAATACCGCGGTGCTACTGCAATGTTCGCGGTTACCCATGGTAATGAATGCTAGTAACGCGGTGACCTGCAGTAAAGAACCACGGTGACAGTACTATACCACTGAATTTGTAAAGAGGTTAATGATGAGAGGCGATGTGTTATTGTCAATCTGTTTCCCGGGTATCTACTATGGACACAAACCAATGGGGAATTTATGATTTATTTATTTTACTATTGGTTCTTTGATCATTTGGTCTAGTGCTGAAATGGTTGACCTATTTTGGTAGCCGGTTAATTAACCATGAGGTGTAATCGGATCATAACTGGATATCCGCTATTTTCAATGTGGATTTTACACTCATTGTTTACACTATAATATGTGCAAATATCTCGGCAAAATCTGGCCTTTGAACTGTATGGCGAAATAATTTAATGATTTATACACATGCAGACAAAGCTTGTATTAAATGAATGAAAATCACCAACAAACTCGCGAATGGTAATATGCCAGAAAAGCCACGTGCTGACAGATGACACAGTTAATTAAAGCTCACAGTGTTATAAATAGACGTGTTATACTTCACATGTTTGCATTTGTAGTCGCGACTGGTTATACTATATATAAATTTGCCGTCGACACATGTCGTTGCTGCACCGAAATATCGGTGTTACGGGATATAGAACGTTCTTTGCACCAAAATATCGGTGTTATAGGTTCATGTCTTTATATTCCAACAACTTCTGAGCAAAATGCTTCCCTGATACAGTACTTACCAGTCGAGCATGTTGTGTCAGTATATCCAGCAACGCATGCACAAGTATATCCATTGACCGCATCTGTACACGTACCACCGTTCGCACAAGGATTAGGTGCACACTCATCTATATCTAAAAAGAGAGGAGATATACATGTGTATTGAAGCTGCTGAGTAGGTGGGGTTAAAATTGGGGCGTGTTGACACGGTTAACTTCTCATGGGCGGGAAGATATTTTCATATTATTAAGGGGGAGGTCAAGTGACACACATACTTCTGAGTATGACTTGTTGTGGTATTGGAAACAACAGGTATTTATCTGGTGGGTCCACAAGCTTGGTAGATTATAACATTTTGCAATAAATATATTTTTGAGAATTTTGTTATGGAATTACATAACTTGACCTACATTTGAAAAATCAATATAAAATTAAAAAATAATTACACCATTTTATAATGGAACAAGCTCCAAGTGGACCCACCAGATAAATACCTGTTGTTTTCAATACCATGTCAAGTCACACTCAGAAGTATGTGCAACTCTGTAACTAATTTGTTCCGCAGATTCACATGGAAATCCCGATTCAAAATTGGTCACTTGACCACCCCCTTAATAACCTCAAATCATCGGCTACCAGCAACCATTATATATCATTACCGTATTGTATTTTGTACTATTTGAATTATTTGGAATTCTGTATTAAATATTGTGTAGCGGTCGCATTGTAAATATAGAAGGCCGATTAATCAACAGCTCCAACGGAGCATGCTTCTTTGGTCCAGTGGTTAAGACGCCTTGTCTCGTCACCGAAGTTAAGCAACGTCGAGCCAGGTTAGCCCATATAAAAATCCCCCTTGGTGTCACCTTGGTGAAACCATGGTTTCACCAAGGTACCACCTTGGTTCACCATGGTGACATCTTGGTTCACCATGGTGGTAGCACAGTAAAGTGGCATCACGGTGAAAACACCACGGTGGTACCAAGGTGGTATCACGGTGGTAGCACAGTAAAGTTTTTGTACCAAGGTGAAACCAAGGTGGTACCACGGTGGTAGCACACTAAAGTCTTTGTACCAAGGTAAAACCATGGTGGCACCAAACCCGACCAAGGTATCACCATGGTGGTAGCACAGTATGGTTTTTCTACCAAGGTGACACCAAGGTATCACCACGGTGGTAGCACAGTAAAGTTTTTCTACCAAGGTGAACCATGGTATCACCAAGTATAACCACGGTGGTATCACAGCACCAGTGAAGTTTTCAATCAAGGTACCACTATTACATTTCACTTTGACCTTCAACCACAATGCTATTTACCATGTTGTGGGTCTCGTGCATGCGCATCTACAATGGTATTTACATACTTCGATTAATTTATTATTTACAATATATACAATGGTATATGGTGAGTCATTGTTTATAATATGCTGCCATATTGTACCAATGTACGTAGCTTGTCATAGTATACATGTAGCAGGTTTACATACTACAGCACATTCCTATTCTACTGCATTGTCAATAGTTGTATATGTAATGCTGTATCTCATAATATAAGAATGTTTAGATCGAGGAAGAAATTATTAATTATAATTATAAATGATATCTCAGTTATAACTTTTAACGAACAAACGTATATAATGTAATAATTAATATGAATATGTTTTATTATGGAATAAATATACAAACTGAATGGAGTTGTTTGGAAGACTTTGTTTACCTTTAATACATCTTTTATAATGTTATAATTAGTACTGTTTGCTTCCAACACAACAGGCAATATTTATCAATATGTACAATTTACATCTCACAATTACGTATTTTAGATATTTCCACAATTATGACTCTTTTCGGAGAAAAACAGCTCTGGTTTGAAAATCTAAGATACGGTACACAAATACGTTATTAATTTCCCGGAAGGTTTACATGGGCTCGCATTGTCCTCCTGGAGTCCATATCTGATCTGGTGCTTCGTGGAATACCTGTTCCAATAGTGATGATATAATATGCTCACTTTTTGTAAAATTCAACTTCGGTCAAACTGGCCGAAATGTGTGTGTTTATTGGCGGTGCGTATGTCCTTACATGCAATAGAGTCATATTCATTCATCATATTCATTCCGTCATATTCATGCCGTCATATTCGTTCGTCATATTCATTCATCATATTCATTCCGTCACTCCGTTCGTCACATTTAGTCATCGTAATTTCTCATATTCATTCAAGTTCATGTTAATGTTCTTATGTTTTTATTCTTGTTATCAACGAAATAAATAATTATCAGTACTACCCAACTATCCAATCTCTATCATGGCCACCCTTAGAGAGATAGAGAGAAAGGGGGAGATAAAGAGGGAGAGAGAACGCAAGCAAAAAACACACCAAAGAAAATAACTTAAATAAGGCATTATGGTACGAGGTTAATAGTACGAAATTGTGGGATCCCGAAATTGTGCTTCCGGTTTACGACCCATGTGCGTTTTGTTGTTCAAGGAAACTTTTCTTGATTTAGCTAATAATTGGACCTAACTGGCTTCTCAATAACCTGGAATATTGCCAGCACTGTGTGGATTATGGTTGTGCATGGACGGGACAAGATGATATATAACCTCCGAAAAAATAACGGGCGATAACATTTATCAGCAATTTTCGGTGAACTGAGAAGACCAAGTTCAAAAGTCATTGAGTGCAGTGTGGTTACATGTTGCATGCACAACAGTATTGTGAATTACAAAAGACAGATACTTAAATTTCACATCATTATAAACCGCCCAATTAATTCACAACAGTCAAACACTGGTGACTTTGATTACGAGACATCCAATTCTGTAGAAATTAGTCAGAGTTATGACGTCACAGATCAGTCATGAGTCAGTAACAAGTTTGATGGCTACAACGTACAAGTACCTGTGGAAAGGACGATTGATCATATTCTTCAATTTTCATCGAAACGTGATTTGAGAACCATGTCGCCCAGTTACGGAGTCTGCTATTCTTTTGATCGAAACGCCTGCGATGCTGTGATTTTGTTCTGATATATTTATGGAATGGTGGATAATCTCGGAGATACGGATCCAATTCTGGGACACATGTTATAACTGAATCAATCGCAAGCTTTTAGTAACGTACTACAGCTACGCACTAATTAATCATCCCCCTTTAACAAGGTTGTAGGGCGTTAATGACACGGGTTATACCATACCGCCGTTCAACCATGGTCAAGTGGTTGATATGTGGCAACCGCAGAGGCGCAGATAATCTTTATACAGTCTTATTTAAATAATAATATTTTGCGACCACTGTACTCTGCACTAATTTTTCACATGGACACCTTGTAAACACCCAGTCCAGCTTTTCGTCAGTGCCATGCACCATATTAACTATACACAAAACAATATTTCAATTAATAATTTGTTTACGGTTTAATTAACATTCAAAGTTGGTCACATGACCGACATTCGCAACTACTAGTACTGGTAATATCGGTGGCCAATGTTGTTCGGGGGGGGTTCAATTAGAGCTTTAGCTCTATACATACATGAACATGTAGACCATTCCAATGTCCATATGCTTCATGTTCTTATCAAAACATGTCTGGCTACATGTGTGGTTATCATTCTGAGCAATTCGGCCATTTCCGCTTTGCTAGGAAATAACCTCATCCATAACTGGAAACCATATTAGCGAAATTCTACATTAAAATGGGTCTGGTGATCAGGCAATGCCATTGACTTGTTGACGCATAGATGCGAATGGAGAATAATTTATTAACTATGGCTTTACCAAACTTTATCATATATTAAATACATTAAACTCTCTTTGTGTTACATGTATCTTAGTATTTGTTCATTTACTGATACAGCGCATTGGAAGTGTACGATAAGCAAAACACTGAACACCGTGGCAATTTTTTTGGGAGAGTGATAATAATTCTGGTAACCTATTCAACATCTTGTAGCGAGGACTAGTGAGCGCTATAGCGGTATTTTTCAAACAACAGTTTTAATTAACCAAAGTTAATGATCTCCCCATTTTTGAGTATTTTGCATATCACACACTAATACAAAGGTTTGGGAGTTATCGCAAAGATTTGCTCCCCTGGCTGTGAATGACCGATCGGTCTATTTTAGCATGTCCGGGCAATTATAGATTGATAGGTTGTTCACTCAGACCTGTTTAAGATGTCTGATTTATAATGTTCACAGAAGCCCATTATCGGCGAAAAACCTTTGCGACAAATCTCAAACATCTTTGCGATAAATCAAAAAATTTATTCACACAGTACGTACATGTAGTCTGAGATTTATCGTAAAGATGTTTGAGATTTATCGTAATGGTTTGCGTGTTATCGCGAAGGTGTTTGTGATTTTTCGCAAAGTTTTGCTCCTCTCACCATTCTTGCATCTGGCTGTGCATGACTGATCGGTCTATTTTAGCCCGACCATTCAATTATAAATTGATAGGTTGTTCACGGAGACATGTTTAAGATGGCTGATTTATAATGTTTACACACAAATTAAGAAATTTTTAGCACAAATTTCAAAAATGTTTGCGATAAATCGCAAAATATAATCACCCAGTATGCAGTCTGAGAGTCATCGTAAAGATGTTGGAGATTTATCGTAAAGGTTTGCGAGTTATCGCAAAGGTGTTTGTAATTTTTCGCAAAGTTGTTTTGTGATTTATCGCGAAGGTTTGCTCGCCTTATCCACATGCATGCTGGCTGTCAAAGAACGATCGGTCTATTTTAGCCCAACCATGCTATTATAGATCGATTGGTGGTTTACCCAGACCTGTTGAAGATGTTGGATTATATTTATATTTATAAGGTCCAAGCCAATGCATGAAAATATATCTGCGATAAATCACAAACCATTGCGATTAATCGCAAACCTTTTGTAATCAATCGAAAACCTTTACACTAAATCACATATACCGGTACTTATTGCAAAGTTGTTTGCTATTCGCAAAGGTTTGCGATTTACGCAAGGTAGTTTTTTTTATTTATCGGGCTATTCTAGATCGATTGGTGTTTCATCCGGACCAGTTTCAAAATGTTTGATTTATGTTTACCTACTATTATTGCACACAAATTAAGAAATTATTTTTGGACATTCAGACCAATTTTACTGCACATGCAGGGAACAGGAAATCCCGAAATTGAGAACTTTAACTTTGATTTAAGTACAAAATCACGATCAAGGTTCTATACTAATAAAAGTAATGCATGTATAATTCGGATTATTTCATTATCACTATGCAATGGAGTGGTTTTGTACTTTATTCAATGTTTAAACACCATAGCAACATTGGAATCTAACGTGCCACTTTGTTATATTTGCCGTCGGTCATGTTTCGCAATTTCGAGTGCTTGGTATCTGGGCAGGTTCTCCGCTAAGTACATGTACCTATATGCTTGGTTCTCTACAATATTGCAGTAAACTGCCATGGTTAACCACATTAAATTACCATGGTTAACAAGTGTAAACCACCACGTTAAACCAAAGTATAGCACCATGGTAAACCACAGTATACCACCATGGTAACACCACGGTAAACCATTGTATACCATCATGGTAACACCACGGTAAACCAAAGTATACCACCATGGTAACACCACAGTATACCACCATGGTAACACCACGGTAAACCACAGTATAACATCATGGTAACACCACGATAAACCACAGTATACCATCATGGTAACACCGCGGTGAACCATGGTAACACCACGGTAAACCACAGTATACCATCATGGTAACACCACGGTAAACCACAGTATACCATCATGGTAACACCACAGTAAACCTCAGTAAACCATCATGGTAACACCACGGTAAACCACAGTATACCACCATGGTAACACCATGGTAAACCATAGTAACACCACGGTAAACCACAGTACACCACCATGGTAACACCACGGTAAACCAAAGTATACCACCATGGTGACACCATGGTAAACCATGGTAAAAAAACCGAGATATTTTGGCCGCCCATCGTGGTGTCACCATGGTGGTTTAGCAAGGTGGTTTACCATGGTGGTTTACCACCATGGTAACACCTCGGTAAACCACCACGGTATTACCACCACGGTAAAACCATGGTAAACCACCAATGTAAACCACCATGGTGACACCACGATGGGCGGCCA
This sequence comes from Siphonodentalium dalli, assembly GCA_032622095.1. Lineage (NCBI taxonomy): Eukaryota > Metazoa > Mollusca > Scaphopoda > Gadilida > Siphonodentaliidae > Siphonodentalium > Siphonodentalium dalli. The sequence continues at coordinate 162,526,495 of CP136062.1, forward strand.
AAATATCTCGGTTTTTTTTACCATGGTTTACCGTGGTGTTTTACCATGGTGGCACCAAGGGGGATTTTTATATGGGAGCACTTGGATGGGTGACCGGTGGCCTGAGATTTTGGGTGTTGCCAACTTTCAGTGCGACTCCCGCATTCCACCCTTCTCCCGTTACACTGGGGGCTCGCCCGGTCCTCAGAGTCTGTGTCATGGTGCGACCGCTCTGAAAGAGGAACTTGGGTGAGGATCACTTGGTGATGAACCTCAAAACGAGGAAGGGAGGAATGTAGCGGTCGCGTTGTAAATATAGAAGGCCGATTAATCAACAGCTCCAACGGAGCATGCTTCTTTGGTCCAGTGGTTAAGACACCTTGTCTCGTCACCGAAGTTAAGCAACGTCAAGCCCGGTTAGCACTTGGATGGGTAACCGGTGGCCTGAGATTTCGGGTGTTGCCAACTTTCGGTGCGACTCCCGCATTCCACCCTTCTCCCGTTACAATTGTTCAAACTACAAAATGATGTCCGTTGCTCAACCTATGTCTTAATATTCCAACAACATCTGAGCAAAATGCTTCCCTGTGATAGTACTTACCAGTCGAGCATTTTGTGTCAGTATATCCAGCGACGCATGCGCAAGAGTAGCCATTGAGCGCATCTGTACATGTACCACCGTTCTGGCAAGGATTAGATGCACACTCATCTATATCTAAAAAGAGAGGAGATATAATATGTAAGCTGATGAGTAGGTGGGGAAGATATTATACATGTATCAACTGAGCCCACAATGTGAGTAACTAGTCCATAACAAGACATAAAGTATGAAAATTCGGGAGCGTTAGTGCAAACTCTCCTCAAAATTGAAAGTCTGCTGTAAGCTTTAATATGTCAGATTAGCTCGGAGAACCATTACACAAAATACATGCATGGCTTTATAATAACAACCCATCTCGATTCATATAATAACACACTAAAGACATTTTATTATGAAAACTGTGATGTACTTCGGCCAAGTTGTTGCATTCGCAGAGTTCTCTACATAACACGCCAAACTTCCAAAGCATCGATCGAATTCATGAAGTTGTCAATGCGTTGTCAATGGGTTACCATGTGATCAATCAAATGACTATACTTTTACTCTTTGTTGAATTCTGGAAGGAGTCTGTGGATTTGGTTAAGTACAGGTAAAACACATGCAATTAACAATTAACAATTGAGACAGTCAATATGGGTAATGGCAGCTATACATGGCCTGAATTATCATGTGTAAATATTCTATGGCCAATTTGGGATTCTATACTCAACACCTCACTTTCCTTCACTACATACATACTACAACATCTAAAGGAAACTGAGGTTTGAGTATATATAGTAATGAATGGCAACAAGCCATTTTTCCCGACTAAATCCTGAAAAGTTACCCATAATTCTGCTGTGGTTAATGAGTCGATTATTTAGGGCATTACTGTATATATAATCGCATTTTCCATTTATAAATTTCAACATGGAACAGCATATGCCAGTCAATTATTTGGAATTCTGTATTAAATATTGTTCAAACTACAACATGGTGTCCGTCGCTTAACCTATGTCTTAATATTCCAACAACTTCCGAGCAAAATGCTTCCCTGTGATAGTACTTACCAGTCAAGCATACTGCATCAGTATATCCAGCGACGCATGCGCAAGTGTAGCTGTTGACACCATCTGTACATGTACCACCGTTCTGGCAAGGATTAAATGCACACTCATCTATATCTAAAAAGAGAGGAGATATATGTAAGCTGCTGAGTAGGTGGGGGAGAGGAGTTGACTAATTGAAAGACAAAATTTAAATTGTTTTTACTTTCTCAACATTTAACCTCTTCACTTCTATGACATCCGTAACTATTAGGGACATAAAAGTCTGCTATATGGTCCATAGTACCTACGGACCTACTTCAGCACACTAGCAGTAGGCTATTATTCATACAGGTAACTGAAACTCAGAAATTGGTTCATAAAAATAACTGTATCATGAATTTTCAATCGTGTGTATGATATTCCACGATTGTGAACGATAATAGCCTTTCTACCGAGTCAGTTTTATGGATCTTGTTTTATTCCCTGTTATAATTTTCCACTGGAAAATGGCAATAATGTCAACAGCCCAACACAAAAATTTGGATGTAGTCATGCATGAGGGTCAAATATCATATTCTTCATTGCAAAGTCAGCTCTGTGGTCAGAACAATGGTAGTCACACGGGAACCCTTGCCTTTTTGTATGGTGCCACCCCATGGCCATCCATATATAAGTTTGGAGTTTGGGATGAAACCTGAGAAGATTTGAAAGGGCTGTCAGCCCTCTCCTACAACCCACTTTTGGATGCTATATAATTCAGTAGTGGCTGAACATACCTTCCCTGAGCACTTACGGTAATGCCCTAAAAATTCCCTGCAATTTATGCATTGATTCAGAGTTATAAGTGACAATCTGAAATAGGCTCCCTTCTGGAGCCATTATTCAGTGTCGGAATGACATGCGGCCATAGGGGTTTGATGCATGAAGCCCATTTGTACCAAATTTGGTTGATATCAGTCCAGGGTCTGGGATAAAAATCTTACTCTATTTAATATATAATATTGAGCTTCTCAGTGAGAGCTTTCCGATGAATGGCAACAAGCCATATTTCCGACTAAATCCTGAAAAATTACCCATAATTATGCTGTGGTTAAGGAGTCGATTATTTAGGGAATTACTGTAGCTCACTGATAGGATCACTAAATTCACCCTCTGGGGACCTCATTCTGCAAATGTTAGACACACTATATCCAGGCTTGCTTCTGTCCCAGTTTGTGGAAATCAAATTATTACCTAGTGACAGAAACTCAATATTATCTATATATATAAAATAGAGTAGGATCTGTCTGGCTGTTCACGATTTTTATCCCAGACCCTGGACTGATTTCAACCAAATTTGGTACAAACGGGCTTCATTCATCAAACGCCTGGGCCGCAGGCTCTTCTGACGCTGAATAAAGGCTTCATGCATCAAATCAAACGCCTGGGCCGCAGGCTATTCTGACGCTGAATAAAGGCTCAATGCATAAATTGCAGGGAATTTCAACAGATACGCAATTTTTAATTGGATTTGAAGCACTTACTGGTTGAGCAGCCTGTTCCTGTGTAACCTGGAGCGCATGCACATGTCCAGTAATTCAAGTGATCTGTGCATGTTCCTCCATTAAGACAGGGAGAACTCGCACATTCATCAGTATCTGAAATAGACCATATACCAAATTATATCAAGATCATCTCTAGGGCATGGCAACATATGCCCTTGAGCCATTTCGAATTATACTACCACAAAATACAATAACAATTTGAGCTTACAAAGAATATCTGGTATACCCCTAATTTCAATGCCAAAAGGTCCGTAACTCATGTGAAAAAAATTGGACAGAATCATATTCGAAATTGACCTGTATTATTAGCTGGCAAACACACATACCAGCTTTGGTTCACATCGAAAAAATAATCCAAATAGGAGTTATCGGACGGAAACCGAAATTCTAAGTAAAAAAAGTGCCGTAACTCATGTATAAATACAGAACCCATAATCAACCTTAGACTGTGTTTTTACCAACTTTGGTTCAGATAACATAATCCAAACTGGGTCGAATTATCATAGTCAGTCGGAAACCAAAAAGAACTTTTTCAAAAGGGCATATAAAAATTCTGTCAAATATTCTTCTTCCGATAAAATGCAACTCCATGCAGAAGGCTACTGTAGGAATATTATCGCACTTGTGTGCACAGGCAGAGGATGTCGTTAAAAGCAATTTATTTAAAACAAGGATATTGTATATTACAAGTAAAATCATGAAGTTAACACTTTCATGACTGGTGCTTCATGAATATTTTGAAAATACATGGCCGTTGGTGGCCATCTTGGATTTCAAAATTAAATCCATTGGCGCGGGCTACAGGTCGTACTATTCGTCTGATCATCATGAAATTTGTCATGAATGGTAATATTGACATGTAGATTGGAACGAGTCATTTTGGGGTCATTCGGCCTAAAACATGGCCGTCAGCAGCCATCTTGGATTTTAGTCTTTGCATGACTAAATCCTTTGGCACAGCTAGGTTAGACATTTCAATTAGCACCTTTCCATTTCGTCCATTTACTGTCAACCATTAATTATTCCCCTACCTAAGTTGAGCTACAGTGTCATTGACACTTTCATTAGTCTAGTTGTCAAATTAGGTTATGGATATTTGTAAAATAGAATTTTCTTGTGTCCCTTTTAACTATTTTCTTTTGTAATTTCTGTTCATGTCCTCTAGTATTGGTGCTCAGGCTCTTTTGAAATAACTGATAAGGGTCCAAGTTATATTGTCCATTCATAATTTTGTATAGTTCAATGAGATCCCCCCCTGAATCTTCTGAATTTGAGTGACATTAAATTTAGCCTTATCATGCGTTGCCGATAAGGCACCATTTTCGTCGCTCTTCGTTGTATTCGTTCGATCTCTATGCTTTGATGTTTATAGTGTGGGCTCCAAGCTGTGTTGCAATATTCTAGTACTGGCCTTACCATGGCGATATAATATAAACTTACTATCTGTACATTTCCTATGGGATATAATTACTAATCAATGATGCTTTAGTATGGAAAGGGTTAAACTTATATAGAATGAATGAAACACTTTTGTGAACTGCATGGTTTAGATGCAACCAAACCACTCCAATATATAATAATCGACTCCTTAACCCTTTGAGTGCCAGGGGCCGATCTCATCGGCCCTAAACCTACAAAATAAGTCTGTTAAAGAATATAAGAATAAATTATTAAAATTGTAAAAAAAATTGTAAAAAAAAACAAAAACAAAAACAAAAATTGTTAGGCCAATGCATTCTCTTATATATGCGAGGCGACCTATGGTCGACTCGCATATATAAGAGAATGCATTGGCACAGTGTAAATGGGTTGATACAAAAATCGACCTGGCACTCAAAGGGTTAACCATAGCAGAATTATGGGTAATTTTTCAACATTTACTCAGAAATATGGCTTTTTGCAACAAGCCATATTTCCGACCAAATCCTGACAAATTCTCCATAATTCTGCTGTGGTTAAGGAGTCGATTATTCAGGGCATTACTGTACACTGTGCTTATTCGATCATAATTGCCAACGACTGTCGGCACAAGTTATATTCACTCTTTCTAATGATGTCACTGGGGCAAGTTCAAATGCCTAACAAACATGCATGGTAGCCAGGCAACGAGGGCACTCTAGTTTTCCAGGGCAGATTCGTCCCAACCAATCAAACCCTAGCTAGCTACACCCATAATTGTTTGTAATCTGTCAACCATGCTCAGTTCAGCTGCTCTGCACATTCCAGTGCATGATTTTTGGTAGGTGTGAATAAGAAAGGGAATAAACATTTCCAATGAAAAATATGTTTTACTGGCCACATCATCATAAACTCAACTGATAAACATCCCAAAAGAACATCAGACAGCATGTTTATACCCTAATTTTACTACCTGCATATTGACTTTCAAGGGTCGCAATTAGTTCATGTGTACTGTGCCCCTAAGTACAGTAATGCCCTAAATAGTTGACTCCTTAATCTCAGCAGAATGATGGGTAATTTTTCAGGATTGTAGTCGGAAATTAAGCTTGTTGCCATTCATCGGAAAGCTCTCCGATGAATGGCAATAAGTCGTCATATTTCCAACTAAATCCTGAAAAATTACCCATAATTCTGCTGTTGTTAAGGAGTTTATTATTTAGGGCATTACTGTAGGCATACTAGTAAATATTAAATGCCGGTTCTGAATAAGTTAGAACTTAATACAAATGTCAGAATTAGTACCCAAGTAGCCAACTGTGCAGGCAAACTCGAGCTCGAAGATATTAAATGATAGTTCTGAACAGGTTTACTTACCAGTTTGACAATCAGTTCCTGACCAACCAGCTACGCAGATACACAGATACATGTTATATGGTGGTTCTGTACAGGTACCTGCGTTTAGACATGGATTTGGGCTACACTCAGCTGTATCTGTTGAATATAAGATAAAAATAAAAGGTCGCCGACCATTTGTCCCCCGAAAAGGAGTATAGATATTTTAACTCTGTCAAAATTCATTGGACTAAACTCAAATTTGAACTTGACCTGTACGTATCTTCATGTGGTTAATCCACATACCAAATTTAGTTGAAGAGGGTCCATAAACTCCAGCACAAATGGGCGAACCGAACCCATATTATAACTTGATTAGTATTTTGAGCTGAGAAACTCACACACCAAATTCGGTTTCGATCCGATAAACCAAAGCAAAGTTATCATCCGAATCATTCCAAATGAATTGACGAATTATAAGTCGAAAAGGGGCTATAACTCCAGCAAGAGAAAATGGGCGGACTGAACTCATATTCGAACTTGACCTGTACTTTGAGCTATGTGGAGAGTGTCACTAAATTCACCCCCTGTGGACCTCATTCTGCAAATGACAGCCATCTTATTCTCAGTCCCGTTTCTGTATACTCATGAATGTAGATGCCTTCGGAGATGCTCAGATAACAAGTTCAATACAGTAATGCTCTAAGTAATCAACTTCTTAACCACAGCAGATTATGGTTAACTTATCAGGATTTAGTCGGAAATATGGCTTGTTGCCATTTATCGGAAAGTTCTCTCCGAGAGCTTTCCGATGAATGGCAACAAGCCATATTTCCGACTAATTCCTGAAAAGTTACCCATAATTCTGCTGAGGTAAAGAAGTCGATTACTTAGAGAATTACAATATATGACCAGTCATTTGTTGAACTCATTTACTAAACATAATTACCACAATAAATAAAATTCCTTCTGCACATGTGTATTATCGGCTCATCTTCATATATTTCCTGAACATCTCTCCAGACATATAATCAAGTCTTGAAACAGGGTGTCTGTCATTTGCAGAATGAGGTCCCCATAGGGTGAATTTAGTGATGCTACCCCGCATAGCGGGCTAGCATCACCAAATTCACCCTCTGGGAACCTCATTCTGCTGAGGTGTAAGCAGAATGAGGTCCACAGAGGGTGAATTTGGTGATGCTAGCCCACTATGCGGCGTAGCATCACTAAATTCACCCTCTGGGGACCTCATTCTGCAAATTACAGACACACTATTTCAAGGCTTGCATATAATCCAAAGAATCCAAAGTTTAAGTTACCCCCTTGTATACAAGTATCTCCTATGTTAATCAACCAGTTACCCCCTTGTATACAAGTATCTCTTTGTTAATCAACCAGTTACCCCCTTGTATACAAGTATCTCCTATGTTAATCAACCGATCATTTAAGTTACCCCCTTGTATACAAGTATCTCTTTGTTAATCAACCAGTTACCCCCTTGTATACAAGGATCTCCTATGTTAATCAACCATTTACACCCTTGTATACAAGTATCTCCTATGTTAATCAACCGATCGTTTAAGTTACCCCCTTGTATACAAGTATCTCCTATGTTAATCAACCAGTTACCCCCTTGTATACAAGTATCTACCTATGTTAATCAACCAGTTACCCCCTTGTATACAAGTATCTCCTATGTTAATCAACCAGTTACCCCCTTGTATACAAGTATCTACCTATGTTAATCAACCAGTTACCCCCTTGTATACAAGTATCTACCTATGTTAATCAACCAGTTACCCCCTTGTATACAAGTATCTCCTATGTTAATCAACCAGTTACCCCCTTGTATACAAGTATCTACCTATGTTAATCAACCAGTTACCCCCTTGTATACAAGTATCTCCTATGTTAATCAACCAGTTACCCCCTTGTATACAAGTATCTACCTATGTTAATCAACCAGTTACCCCCTTGTATACAAGTATCTCCTATGTTAATCAACCAGTTACCCCCTTGTATACAAGTATCTACCTATGTTAATCAACCAGTTACCCCCTTGTATACAAGTATCTCCTATGTTAATCAACCAGTTACCCCCTTGTATACAAGTATCTACCTATGTTAATCAACCAGTTACCCCCTTGTATACAAGTATCTCCTATGTTAATCAACCAGTTACCCCCTTGTATACAAGTATCTACCTATGTTAATCAACCAGTTACCCCCTTGTATACAAGTATCTCCTATGTTAATCAACCAGTTACCCCCTTGTATACAAGTATCTACCTATGTTAATCAACCAGTTACCCCCTTGTATACAAGTATCTCCTATGTTAATCAACCGATCGTTTAAGTTACCCCCTTGTATACAAGTATCTCCTATGTTAATCAACCAGTTACCCCCTTGTATACAAGTATCTCCTATGTTAATCAACCGATCGTTTAAGTTACCCCCTTGTATACAAGTATCTCCTATGTTAATCAACCAGTTACCCCCTTTGTATACAAGTATCTACCTATGTTAATCAATCGATCGTTTAAGTTACCCCCTTGTATACAAGTATCTCCTATATTAATCAACCAGTTACCCCTTGTATACAAGTATATACCTATGTTAATCAACCAGTTACCCCCTTGTATACAAGTATCTACTATATTAATCAATTAGTTACCCCTTGTATACAAGTATCTACCTATGTTAATCAACCGATCGTTTAAGTTACCCCCTTGTATACAAGTATCTCCTATATTAATCAATTAGTTACCCCTTGTATACAAGTATCTACCTATGTTAATCAACCGATCGTTTAAGTTACCCCCTTGTATACAAGTATCTCCTATATTAATCAACCAGTTACCCCTTCTATACAAGTATCTACCTATGTTAATCAACCGATCGTTTAAGTTACCCCCTTGTATACAAGTATCTCCTATATTAATCAACCAGTTACCCCTTGTATACAAGTATCTACCTATGTTAATCAACCGATCGTTTAAGTTACCCCCTTGTATACAAGTATCTCCTATGTTAATCAACCAGTTACCCCCTTGTATACAAGTATCTCCTATGTTAATCAACCAGTTACCCCTTGTATACAAGTATCTCCTATGTTAATCAACCAGTTACCCCCTTGTATACAAGTATCTCCTATGTTAATCAACCAGTTACCCCTTGTATACAAGTATCTACCTATGTTAATCAACCGATCGTTTAAGTTACCCCCCTTGTATACAAGTATCTCCTATGTTAATCAACCGATCGTTTAAGTTACCCCCTTGTATACAGGTATCTCCTATGTTAATCAATCAGTTACCCCCTTGTATACAAGTACCTCCTATGTTAATCAACCAGTTACCCCCTTGTATACAAGTATCTCCTATGTTAAAGGTACTCAATCCGATCAGAGGGTCCCCATCTCAACAGATTCCAACAACAACAATCCGATCAGAGGGTCCTATATTACTATTTCTTTGGCTTTTGGGGTAAAAAATATTTGATTCGAGTCGAGGAACCCATCAAACAAAGTTCAGAGTTACTAGATATTGATTTTTGAAATTTGTTATTTTCTCGAGATGAGTACTAATAATTGCCTTCAACTTCGTAATCTGCTCGAGATGTGTACACCAAAACACTACTCAAACAGACAAGGATGGATAACTCTAAAATCAAGTGGTAATAATAACACAATTTTGACTGTGTTCTGGGACAGAAAGTATTCCCGATAATGAAAAATAATAGATTTCTAAAAACGATATCTAAAATATTTGAGCTTTGATGGGTGGCTTCCTCGACTCAAATCAAATATTTTTGGCCATTGAAATAGTAATTGAGAGGAGTTTTATCGGATTGAGTACCTTTAATCAACCGATCATTTTGAAATTTTTAACGAATTGAGAACATGGGAAATGCAGAATATTATGCGAGTTAAATACTCCGATGGTTTTCTAACTTTCTTCTGAATGCCGCTGAATTGAAAAATTTGCCATTTTCCAAAACCACACTTTCAACATTGACGCTCAAGAGAATTTCCTGTTGATGGGTTTATTGGGTTATCAATGTTTGCTAAGTGTCATCAGGCTAATTACTGCTTGGAATTTTCTTGAACTGAACCAGGTGTCACTCTGTTGGAATTTAGGGGTACAATTTTACGATAGTAAATAAATTAAGGGTTAACCCTTTGAGTGCCAGGTCCGATTTTTGTATCAACCCATATACCCTGTGCCAATGCATTCTCTTATATATGCGAGTCGACCATAGGTCGCCTCGCATATATAAGAGAATGCATTGGCCTAACAATTTTTTTTTTTTTTTTTTTTTTACAATTTTTTACAATTTTAATAATTCATTCTTATATTCTTAAACAGACTTATTGTGTAGGTTTAGGGCCGATAATATCGGCCCCTGGCACTCAAAAGGTTAATTTACTTACCAATTTCACACGTTGTTCCTGATGTTCCAGCGACACAGGCACAAGTATATCCATTAACAGCATCAGTACATACTCCAGTGTTTTGACATGGAGTTAATGCACATTCATCAATATCTATAAAACAGATGACAGGAATTTTTATCATGTGTAACCATTGAAAAGCTCACCCCTGTACAAGCCTGCAAATAGTGTCTGTCATTTGCAGATTGAGGTTCAATAAGGTGAATTTAGTGATGCTATCCCACATGGTGGGCTAGCATCACCAAATTCACCCTCTGGGAACCTCATTCTGCTTAGGCCTCAACTGCTATGGGAGACCAAGGATCAAATTGAAGTTTCC